>VXAZ01004118.1:2225011-2423801 GCA_013399875.1 Gymnorhina tibicen | reverse complement strand
TGTGCGCTCCCGCTCCCCCCACCCCCCCGCCCGTCTCCGCCGGAGCGGGCTCCCACAGCAGTCCCCAGCCAGTGCGTGCAGCCTGGATGTGTGTGTGTGTGTGCGCGCCGCTACTTTGTACTGTGAAGAACACACAGCCCATGTGCTCTGTATGGATGTTGATGATACTCTGTGTAGCTTGAATCTCTGCAAGCAGGCAAGATGTCCAGCACACCACATGACCCTTTCTATTCTTCTCCTTTTGGCCCATTTTATAGGAGACACACACCATACATGGTGCAACCAGAGTACCGAATATATGAAATGAACAAGAGGCTGCAGTCGCGGACGGAGGTAAGTCCCCCAGCCTTGTTTTCCTGTGCATGGACCGTGGTAGGTTTCAGCCCGAATTCCAGCTGAAGCGTCCCACTAGACAGTACAGTATATGCAGGCATGAACCCTAATTAATTTAGTAGTTTAATTGGGTAATCCCTCATTATGTTTCCACGCAGAGCAACTCTTTGAGGAGATACCAGCTTAGGCTGAAATCATGAAATTATAGTAGAGCACTTCAGGATTGATTATAACGCTGGTGTCAGGAAATTTCTTTGCCTTAGTGTGTTGTTTGCTCAGGATCTGTCCTGCTGGCATTTGCAGCTATAATATTGCAAAGTATTGCTTCGGCTTTTGCACAAAATTAATTCTGGAATGTTGCAGGTTTAGGGGGAGAGATGAACATTTCTCTGGTCTTGTTTTGTAAACTCATTAAAATGAAAAATGGATGATAGCTGAAAAGAGGAGCGGAGTTTTAAAAACTTATTCCTAGGCTGCTCTTAAAGAACACGTTTGGGACAACCGACAAGAGAAATTTGTGTTTACATTTAGAATGCTGTTGCTTTTAGCAAGAGAGATGGTCAGTTCACTACTTTATCATATAGCTGTCAAAAGTACACAGTAATGTAAACTACATTCACTGTTGGTTATGCTTTGTATAATGTGTTAGTGGTTTATATACCCTGGCTTCAAAATCCAGACCAGCCACTGCAAAGAATATACTGAATGGGAGGGGGAAATGCTTTTGTCATTTAAAGAAAAAAAAAAAATAGTGGGGGCTGCATCTTGTTATTTATGTGGCTAAATAAAGCACACTTTTCAAGTCTCCTGAAGTGAAAGTGAATCAGGCTGCATTTCTGTCCATGTGTCTGTGTTTGTGCAGCAAACATTCTTGGTGCTGCAATTTTTCATAGTCGTTTATTAGCGGTGCCCTGAAAAGACTTCTTAAAAGTATGATTCTTTTATAGTAAACGGCTTTATATAGTGACAAATATCTGCCAGGTTCATGTCACAAAGCGTGTTGAAGGATCTCGGGTTGATCTGTTTGTTGTATTGTGATTCTTTAAGATAATATGAGGTTATCATAAAATAAAACACACATGCTTGAGTTGTCAGCTAAGCCATGGAGAATCTGTGACGTTTAATGTATATGATACAGCTAACGAGATGTGACCTGCTTTCTGATTGGGTACCGCCACGGGGTAACTGCTTTTCTATCACTGTTACCACTGCCAGGCTTAAAATGTTGCTGGGGAGTAACTGGTAATACACTTTGCGCTGGCTAAAAACTCCAAGCAGCTCTTTGCTCCCAAAATCATGGCAAGTGTTTGTCAGTTTTGCCCCAAGTTGTTGGTTGCAGGGGGTTGCTGCCATTTAGAATGAGGCGGTTGGTGGGGTCTGTTTGCTACTGATTATTTGTTAGCGTCTTGCAACTCTGTTCCTTGCATTCCTGTACGAATTCATGTAATAATTCTTCAAGTAAAAAGAACAAATCTGTATAACTGAGTGATTTCTTCAGGGTTTTATATACAACATGCTCTAAAAGCTGTCAGTGCTAACTTAGCCTTTTTACATATTATTTTAGTGGTACTTTTAATAATTGACCAGTTCCTGACTGTAGCTTCTTTACGGATGTTACACTAGAAAAGTTTTTGAGGGACTTTTGAAACAACTTTCCCCTCCTTCATTGCTGAGATGTGCTGAATTAAACTTCAGTGCCTTTAATTGCAATTTTTGATGCACAAATTCAGATGGATTGATGTGGGCAAAAAGCAATAATCCACTCTTCCTTGCTAGGAGTGCCTTACTAGGTTTCAGCAGCATTTTACTTTGACAGACAGTGTTTAGTTAATTAAGGCCTTATGCTCCAGTATTTCTTTTATTTGCTCAGAATAAAAATTCTTTTGCGTTGTGATTGCTCAGTGTTTACATTCTGGTTCTCTGTTTTTTTAGTTTATGAGCTCTGAGTTGTAAGCATTGTTGTTCATTGAAATGTGTTTTCTAGCTAACTTCAGTTCATCTCATTCATCCTTCAAGTAAAACATCTCCTTAATAAACAAAAAGATTAAACTAGTTTTCAGGGACACTTGAGTGACTAGGTGTAGACAGTCTGTAAAGAATAATGCTGGCTTCTTGAGCAGGTCAGAAGTGGAAGTTTCATATCAATTTTATGCACTTCCAAGCATGTTTGGGATTGGTAGGTGAAGGCTTCTGGAGCATTTATAACTAGCTCTAAATTTTTTGAGTCCAGAGCCCTGTATGTCATGGAAGGAATGTGCTTGTGCTGTGGGTGATACAGGCTTACTGCATGAACGTTTCTCTTCAGGCAGTCTTTGGAATAATGTAGGCACTGGTCTCTGAAGGAGGCTGCTTGTGCTCTGTGAGCCCCAGGGGGTAGGTGAGCACAGGCAAAGCAGCTTAAGGCGAAAGGAATTACAAAGAAACCCTCCAAAAGACTGGGGGCAGCAAGCTGGCAGATTCCACATGGACCCAATTGTGCAGAGAGACAGTGGCAAATGGGGATGCATGAAAAAAATGGGAAACTACAGCTGTTACCCTAAATACATCCATGAAAAGCCTTTGGGATTTTCCTAGTTTCATAAAAAATAAAAATGCTCTTAATAACCCTGTAGAGCCAGGTTCTCTACTGTTCCTTGCAGTGGTGGGGGTTCCAAGGCAGAGCAAAACATACATAATTTAATAAGGTTGTACAGAGGATGGATGGAGAGCCTATGGAAGAAGTATCTGTATGTCATGTCTATCTTGTTTTCTCCTCTCCCTTCCCTTTGTATTGAATTCCTGTAACAGTTCTTCAAA
This sequence comes from Gymnorhina tibicen, assembly GCA_013399875.1. Lineage (NCBI taxonomy): Eukaryota > Metazoa > Chordata > Aves > Passeriformes > Artamidae > Gymnorhina > Gymnorhina tibicen. The sequence continues at coordinate 2,420,672 of VXAZ01004118.1, read as the reverse complement.
GCTTGCAGGTAGGTAAGAAATTATTTTTAAAAACCCCAAAAAACCAATGGGCTGGTAGAAACACCTCTGAGGAATCCACCAGTAAATGCCATTTCTATTCCTGCTCTTCCAGAAGCAGGGTTTGATGGTATGTTGGGGGAGGTAGTAGTGTCCCCCAAATGGCTCAGGGCTTGGGGACCCTTCCTGAGAAATCCACTGCTTCCACTCCGGTTTCTGTCAGCACTGGGTGGAAGGGAATAACAGTCAGCGTGAAGGATGTGCTCAGTGTATTAAGCAGACAAAGTACAGGGTGATAAAGAAAGGTCATTTAGATGCAGCATAGCTATCTTTGTTGTTCTTGTTTTCTTTAGGAAGAAATGGAAGTCATGAAAGTAAAGAATTAGCAGCTTTAGCCTGTGCTGGATGTGCAAACTTTTGCTCTCCAAACTTTTTATAACTTTATGGGCTCCTCAGACAGAACCTACAACTGCCTTTCTAAATTCAGGGTCAGTCTTAGGCGAAGAATTCCAATCACACCCAGGCAGGGGGTGGTTTTATGATGTAAGTACTGGCAAAAGTCCACCACCTAGCTAATTCTTATGTGATCTAAAGTAAATTAGGGCATCTGAGTTACTAAACAGTGTGCAGGAAAACCTTACCTTCCTTAAAAGTTATTCAAAGAAATCTAACGCGGTAATGCTTTTTTCTAAATTAATATATGCTTTCTTAATAATACTTGGGGAGCATCCAGTGCCATTTTGTAATGCATCAACAATCCCTATTTAAAGAAGTAAAATGAATATTTAAATGTTTAATAATCTCTGGCAGATATAAAGATGAATCTTGCTTACTTCTCTCATAGTTGATTAACTTCTGGTTAAACAAAATGCAGCTGTGTCCTTGCTCTGTGTGTGGTTTTCAGGATTTCATTCCCATTCACTCATACTCAGTTTATCTTAATGTTTTTATATCTGTGTTAGCTTAACATTTCAAGAAAGGAATCCTGTTGTGGCATAATCAGCAGTTTCTGAAGTTCTAGGTAGCAATACACAACATAGGTAAATGTCTCTGCTTTTCATAAAACTTGATGTTTAAAAAGGCACCTTTTTCCCTCTTTGATGTTGTAAATCCCTTTCTGTTCTAATTTTTAATCATTTGAATTTGCTCACACTTAAAAGGAAAAAAGGTGATTATATCTTGTATATAATTATTCAGTAACATTACAGTGTGCTGTGAATATATTGCCTAAAGTTGCTGACAGTTTAAAGTTTGAGGCGTTGCTTTATTGTCAGTAATCAAAGAAATGTATCAAGCCTTTCGCTTGTTTATTTATCCCCCTGTATTGTTAGAACTTCCATGTATCACAATATATTAAATTCACCTGTATCTCTCTCTGTCACTACAAGAGATTATGCTTTACATACCATTGGATGCAAACCACAGCTTTCCCTCTGGCTAAGAGAGCAGTGTTTTAAGGGTGACTAGAGACCTTGATTAGTAGCATATTTGTTTTAAAGACAATCAGCTTAATCAAATGATATTAAACTCCTATTAAAGTGTATAGTGAATTTAACAGATTTCATGATGGAAAAATACATAAAGAAAATTAAAAGGTAAATAAAGGAGAGTGTTATGATTATTTAAAAGCTACTAAATGAACTGGAAGCTCACACAGACGTTCATACGCAACCAAATATTTAAAGCAAATCAAAGCAAAACAAATTTTCTGCAGTTTAATGAAAGTCTCTTATTTTTCTTCCTCACATTGCTGTCTGATGAAATAATCTTCTTCTTCCTGATGCATTTTCAATAGATTAGTCATAAAAATCTGTGTTGTGACATCACATTTGTTCGCCTAGCAACTTAGTATGGCAAACAGATCTCTTGTATTGTGTACCTAAGTCTGAGTTTGTCCAGTGAGTTTGTTCTGTTGAGGGGAAAACACGTAAACTTCTGTCTCAAAGTAATTTTGAGGAAATATTCTTTCACCCACAAATACACTAATACTTAGCAATTCTAGAAACATAAGTAAAGTATTTTGAGAGTACTTATGAACCATGCTTTGCTGAAACCAAAAGGTCAGTGTTAAAACCCTTGAATGCCTTTAGGCAGACACTGACTTCAGAATGGATTCAAGGCTCTTATTACTGATTGTCCTTTATTTCATACATGTTTTTAATCCGTTAAAAAAATTCAGTTGCAGCTGTTTTCAATTAAAATTGTTACAAACTAACAATTCTTATGAGGCCAGGGGAGAAAAAAGACTCCACTTCCTTTACATGTTGATCTTTAGCTTACGATCAGGAATATCTTGCTGCTCCTGCCCACCCTCCTCCAAAAAAAAGTCATATAATACAATGGAAACTGCACGCATGCCACTTGTGGGGGTAGGGGGCTGGTGAGGGTGGAGAAAAAGTCAGTGCAAAACTGTAGGAATGGGTCTCGCCTGCAGTCATTCTGATGCTTACCAGATAATTTTCTATAAAGAAAACATTTCTACTCTTCTCTTTTTCATCCTTTATTCTTTAAGCCATAAATCCACTTAGAAAAACCCTTAAACTTCATCTTTCCCTGATGTAAACAAGATTTACTATGCAGATCCAGTCTCAAAAATAGACTGTTGGTTAGTGAGAAAGAACAAAATAGAGATCATAACAAGGACCCAGTCCTCTGCTCTTATTTAAGCTGGAGTTTCGCCTGCAGTAAGATTGCAAGATCAGATAAAAAAGAAAATAATTTGGGTTTGGTATATACACTTTCTTTGTTTAAAAACGGGTAAGGTTGCTAAACTCTTTGCAGTATTTTTTAGCTGGACTTCTTCAAATGGTATTTTTTTTCATCTCTTTGCCAGAGGTTGCATATCTACTATAAACAAGCATTTCAGCCATGCTGATACTTTGTTCGGTTGTTTCCTCCACAAGAAGAGCCTTCTTTCTTGCACTGTTCTGTATAAACAGGTCAGGATAGATCCCCAGGTTTTCCAGGTGCTCTTTTCCAAAAGTTGTTGCTGGGCTGCTTGATGCGTTAGAAGGGTGATCGTGGCAGGAGCAAGGTTGCCCTGAAGAGGCTGATAATCAGTCTCCAAAAAAGACTGTGGTAGGGCAGGATCAGTTGGCCAGGTCTCAATGGTCTTACTTATTAGAAAAAATTAGTAGTGAAAGAAGCATCCCTGAACCCCTGGCTAAAATCTTCTCCCTAGACCTGCATCTTCCTTTTCCCAGGTACGTTCTTTCTGTGTTTGGTTACTGTAAGAATTTAAGAGACAAAGCACTTGATGGTCAGAATACTGTTTCTATCACATCGTGGTTGACAGTCATGCCCTACTAAACTAAAGCCCGCAAATTACTGATCTAAGTTGAATAGTCCACTTGGTACTTCTGAGGTAACAGGAAATCAGCTAGACCCACCTGCAGAACTTAAACCTCAGTATGGGAACAGCTGATGCCTCTGGAAACAACTCCAGCACTTTCATGCCCCAAAATGTTAGTGAAAAACCAACTGCTCTGGAAAAATGAGACCTTTTCAGAACTAAACATGAAGTAGGACTTGGTGTGTTTCTAAACCTATCACCTCTTCAGGATTCAAGAGTTGTTGGTACTATGGAGTCTTTTCAAAGCCCATAAATTTTACAGCAACAGGCTGTCCTCTCCATGAGACTTAGGTCGCCTTGGCAGCACCTGGATGTTTCTACAGCTTGTCAAGAAGGCATGCCCATGTTGAAGCCTCTGCCAGGGGGTGTTCCCATCCTCCGCATACAGACTTCAATCACAGACTCATAGAATGGTTTGGGTTGAAGCATGAGACTTGAGCATAGCAGACTACTTCTTTATGAAGAACTCTGATAACTACAGCCAAAATATAAGTATCACACTAGAACTTCTCCCTAAGGTCTTTCTGTTGTCAATATTCACATTCAGGTTCTTGTCCAGAGCAGAATGGCAAACTCAGAACTGATGCAGTAAAGCCATAGCTTTATGTAAGTTTCTAAATGTACTTAAAATCTACTGTCTAGTCACCTGCAAGCCAAATAGTTAGGTCTTTGCATCCTTTGGAGCACCTAATGAATTGGAATGTTGCTGTAAATCTGTCACATGTGATCTGCAGTACCTGTTGATATCCATCTTCCCCGATTCTAAGCTTGCCAAGCCTAGTTAGCTGAACAGGAGCTTTGTTTGTATGTGTGTTTAAAAACGGGAGGGGGAAATCTAATCTCTGGGAACAGTTTTGACATCAGATTACTCACATAAAGCAGATTCAGTATCTGTCTAGATCCCATGCATTTTACCCAGCTGCTAGCTGCAGACTAGAACATGCAAAAGAACTGCAATGCCTAGCTGGATGACTTTATCTGTTGCATTCAAAGGACAAAGAAACTTGTGTGTAAAAAGTGATCATATTTGGAACCCCCTGATTAAAGGAGAATCAACAGATTGAATCATAGATCCACTTTGTTTATTCTTGAAAAATGAAATACCTGGAAAAAACAACTGTTTGAGTATTATTATGTGCAGTCTTACATTACATGTGCAGCAGACTATTTTTACTTTCCTTTTGGAATTTCAAACATTTAGTTTTTTCCTAACTACATTTTTATTAGGTTATTTTCTAAAGTAGTAAATTGAGAAAATTATGACTTTAAGTACAATGTACATCTGAAGTATTTTGTGTACCTTATTGTGATTTTTTTATTCCAGTTGTGTTGTTTTGCCTCAGCCATTAGCAGAAGATTTTATCAGACAAATAGCTGCCATCTGTCCTAGAACTGGTTACAAAGAGATTTCTGAGATATTAATGACTACATTATACAAAAAGAAACATTCTAAATCTTTAAATACAGTAGTTACTTGAGGAGAGGAAAATGCTCAGAAAGCAGGAAAGTAAATAGAGTGAAACTTTTTCATTTTATTTCTTCTTATGCTGAAGCACCTTCAGCATACTTCATCCCTTAGGAAGGCAGGCAGCAGCACCAGCATTCCTAATCATCTTCTATGGGCTAGACACGATCCAAGGTGAGGTGGGCAAGGCAGGCATGATACCTGCTTTGCCTCCAGGTTTGCAACCAGAATAGTATTTTGTAAGTGGAAAAAGGGAATACGAAATGCCTCACACCTAGAATGCTGTGTTTTCTTCCTGCAGTTTACAAAAGTCTCATGCATGGGTCATTTGGCAGTGGAGAAAAGCCTACAGCTGTCCATTTTACTCCCACACATTCTGATAGTAACTTGCCTTTTCAGATTACTGTCACTCACCATTTTCCATAATTCTTGTAGCTGGTTTAAGTACCAAAAATGTTATCATGTTATTCTATTTTGCATCACAATAATGTGAAAGGAAAAGAACTGCTATAAGATAGTTCCTTTAGAGCAAATGAAAATAATTATTGTTGTTCAGCATGTTGCAAGAGGGACCTCCTTCCTTTTGGCATTCATTTCTCCACCTTTTTTCTCCATACCAAGATGTTGAAAACATTCACAGGATATGGATTTGAGGAGTGTGTTTGCAACCATACCTTTTGCTGTAGTAGATGAAGACAATACAATACCTCTATCACTTCTACCGAGACTTAATCACTGGGGTATCAGTTAACCCTTAGGGTAATTAGGTAATAATGTTGTTGATGTGATTTGAAGCATCATTTTAAGCAATTAGAAGTTCGGATATAATGTGATGCAATTGTGCATTATATAGTGCATCTATCCATTTTACACAGCAAAAATTACCATATGTTTTTTGGGAAGCTTGACATTTTGCACTGACTGGGGTTCTGCTTGTATTTATGAACAGCAGGCTGTAAACTGTGGTAATAACTCTTTGAAGGCCACACCTATGCACACTGCTGATTATGTTAAGTAGCATAGGTCCATTTTAATGAATGTGTTGGCATGAATAATGGGACATGAAAAGCCAACACACTGGGTAAATGTTCATTACCTGAGTGCAACAAATATTACATGAAAAATATCCGTGACAATTCACTTGTTTAGCAGTGAATTTGCTTTGGCTATGTTCATGTTCTTTAAGCATTTCTGTGAATGTTTGATCAATGGAATTTTATTCTTACAAATAATTGCAGAATGCAAATTTCAATTTGTTAACCATTCGTGAAAGAATTTGCTTATTTTATATGGGCTAAGCTGAGAGGCAGTGTTTCCTGTTTTGAGTTTACCTCCCAGATAGAACCATGATACTTAGAAATTAAATACACCAGAGAAGAATCTCTGATTGCTTTGCAGTGAGGACTGACTGGTGTATGAATGTAAAGCAAATTAATAACAATGGGTGGTTGCAATGGGAAAATTACAAGTCAGTAAATATGATGTATGTGCATAATTTTTTCATGGAATGGAACGCTGCTTAGTGTGCAGTTACATTAGAAAAATGGTAAAAATTTCCTAAGCTTCCTGGCATTTTAAGCTCTAGCTCCATCTGTGCTCATTCAGTCAAGGATGCAAAAGAGTAACACACAATATATGACCAACTACAGCATGTAGTCTTAGCAGAATATTACATGCTTACAGCACACTGCTTGTTGTGAAAGATAAGCAAAAATATGTCTTTAAATTTGAATAATTAGTGCATTCAAGTAAATTGTTACTAATTCCTAGAAAGCCTTGGTAGAACAAAGTGGAATTCATACAATTTTTTATTTTCTATGAATGATTAGCTCAACTCTTTTCAGTACTTCTAACACTGTCAGGGTTAATGCAAAGTAAAAAGATTGGTCAAGATGCCAGCACACCAAATACTTCTCTTCCCCGACAGTGCTGTAAGATTATTTAATGCCCATATGAAAAACATCCCGAGGCAACCGAGTTGCACCTTGACTGGCTGTTGCATCCAAAGGGCTTCACTTCTAAATATGCAGTGTAGCACAGACTTCCTCGTACAGAGCGGTGTTAGCACTGGTATGTAACCTGAAGCCACAACCTGCGTGTCTAGACTGACAAGAATCCTACCACTTGAGCCACTGTGACACCTTGTGGCTTGTGAAGCAACACAAGCATCTTTTAGGAAACTAGCAGGTAAAAGCCAGAGGTTAATGGCTATTGACAAATGTCCTTTCATTCAAATACCAACAGAAATCTCTTTGCTGGGTTACTATACTGTGCTTTCAAGAATACAGTTAAATTAGGTGTTATTGGGCTCATTTCTGTTTGTGTCTTTATAGTATGTATTTTACTGCTAAGTGGCATAAGCTGGGGCATCTTTTTGCTAAGTCTGACCTGCCGCTATTATCTCCATGGCTTTGGTGTTTGCTCATCAGTCAGATTACGTAAAGAAACACTGGTTTTGGATGCAGTACAGAGTAAATATTTTATTTGTTTGTGGCCACTAATTTGGTTAACCAAAAGAATTGCTTGAAGGGTGCAGAGTACTGTTTGATACTGAGTATGTTCTAAATGGTAGCTAAACAGTAGCTTCAACTAAGTTAGAGATAGCATTTGGCAATGAGCATGTAAGTCTGTGCAGCCATGAATCTGGGGTTAAATAGATCACTGTTTCAGCTGTGGATAATTCATTAACCACAATGAAGCTGTATTTTGCTGAGAAATTATATTATTTTAAGTAAACTTAAAATTAGGCCAATAGTGCATGGAGCTGAGAAAGAGCGATGCACCTATAAATGCTTGGGAACTCACGGTACCTGACAATAGTGTCTTGACTGTCACTTGTTACATCTTCAAACAAGCATGTCCATGTTTTCTTCCACAATGATCCTGAGCATCTGAGAGGAGTTGCCCGTAAACTCATGCATTACGTCCCGTAACAATTTTCTTGGCTCTGATGCTTTCAAAAACTAGGCAACAGCTGTCTGAAAAAGTTGCCTTCTGTTGCCAAATACCACCTTATTGCTGAATACACCCTTATGATACAAAAGGTCTGCATCCCTCTGTTGTCCCTTATCTTCAGGTACGTCCACAGTGCTGTCACTTAAACAGAATACATAGACATACATGCCCAAACTTGCATTTAACTTGATGGTGTGGGAAGAGGTAGAAGCCCAGGACTCAGGGTGTGCAATCTGCCTTATTTCATGCACAAGGATATTTATCCTTTGCTAAGCTTTATGCTCATAAAGTTAGGTGGTTACTGATGCTCATACTACCTTGTCGTCACGATGTGCATGTTTACTGTAACGTTCTTGGGGCTCGGGCCACCTTCTCTGTTCTTGTACAGTGCTAGAACAGTGGAGTTCTGGTCTGTTTCTGCAGCATGTTTTTGTTATTGTGTTGTGTATTGTAACTAACTAAAGGCTAAAAGTTGTTAGTAGTGCTTAAAATACTTTCAAACCCAAATTTATATATACCATTGACATTTTGATATCATGAATAAAAATGTTTTAATTGATATTACATGTATTTATGCACTACAAAGAATTGTCTGACTAGAAAGTACCATAATATTCTAAGTTCTTGGAAGACGACTATTTAATGTTATTAACACATTTTGTTACTTCTCAAGTAATTCAGCACACCTGTGCAAATCTACTGGTTTTGCCAAGCAACTACAAATATATTTAAGGCAGCATTCTACTGGTAGATTTGTACATCTGATATTCTTATTAACTCTATTGCTTTTTAAGTATGATTCTTCAGTAGTTCTATGTTAATCAAAGAAGCTCATTCTAAGCCGATATTTTCTTAATAGTGGAAAAAGCATCCTATCTTAAATTCCACACGACAAGCGTATTCTTTTTGATGGGAACTGGTGCTGTGGAATATGTATCTTATTTCATGATGATTTGGGGAGGGAATATTGTAAAGTCTGGTAATAAATTAAGTTCTTGTAATAAGTAGAGATGAATCAGGGAGGTTGTTCTAGGAAAGAAAAGCAACACTTATTTTTTCTTTTATTGTTTGCACTCTACTGATTTAATTAGCCAGTGAGAACAGACCCACTTTGAATATTAAAAAGACAAAATCAACTTCCCCCTCCCCCGTCCCCACATCTGTTGCCTTTTGGAGACTACTTACAGTACCAAAACTACCCAGAGTCTAATGGATTTTGCTGTTTAACTGGTGTTACCTGTATTTCCTCACAAATAAATGAGGTAGTTATAAGTATTTTATTCTGGGACTGAGGAAGAGGTGCTGTTTAAATTGGCATTTTGAAAGAAACTGGGCTACCTTAAGCAAAACCAATGCATTTTTGGTGTTATACAAATGAAGGAAGTCACAGTCTTGGTACATTTCTGAATGGTGATCTAATAGAAATATCTTAATGGTTACCATATTATAGAAACTTAAATCATTCCTAGGACTGCTTGAAGTTGGAAAGAGTGAAGTCCTGTGTGGGGTTATATATTGGTCAGGAGCAGGAGAGCATAGATTGATAAAACTACTGAAGTGATCTCTGCTCTGTTTCATTATGCTACTGCCTTCTGCAGTATCAATTAGATGGACTGAATTTCAATAAGGCAGTGAAGCAGTTTGCTGCACCTCTGCTGGGTTAGGCCCACCCTTGCAAAGAGCTCCAGCCTCCTTCCTAATCACAGTCTAGAGTATGAATATTAATGCCTTATCCGGATTGCAGTGTTCCAGCACCAAGGGATCCTTGTAAGGGGATCCTGCTCTGTGTCCATGCTATTTTGGCACCTTTCATCACCTGTGGAGCCCAGAATTCCCTTAGCTTTGTTTAATGCCACATTTAAAGGCAATATCAAAAAAGGGTGAATTTTTTAAATAACATTTTTTCTCACCATTTTTATAGGCATATACTAGCTACATTATTAAAATATTTTTCCAGTTCAGAGGAAAAAACTCTCCCAATTTTGCTGAAGGTGGTTTTTTAGAGACACAATTACCTATATAATTTTCAAGATTATTATTAGGAAGTATATGAAACTATTAGGACCATGGGAACTTGGTTAAACCCACCTGGTGTGCAAATTTTGTTACCAGAATTGCTGCACTAAGGTTGAGAACACTGTGTGTGATTATAAGAGTCAACTGAGAAACATAAATTGAGAGCTCAGCCCAGCAGTCTTTCCCTTCCTTGGAGATTGATGGCACACAGATGCACAATTGCAAATAACGTAATTTGCAGGCCAGTGGTGCTGTTGTGATTAAAAAAAAAAAAAAAAAAATTCTTTTTCTCTATCACAAGCTTCCTAGGTTTGCTCCAGTTTGATCTTGTAACTGCAGCTCCTCATCCCATGCAAAGATTTCTTGCTTAAGTCAATAAAATGAGCATTTTGTCCTGTATATGAAGGTGCTGGAACAAGGTGCAGAAGCTGGTACAGCAAAAACTTGGTTTTGTGGAACCTGCCTATTCTAATGGATTTACCAAAAGGACTGGAAATATTCAGCTTTTCAGTGTTGTCCAGAGTTGGCTCTGTGATAAAACTGGGTGTTCCTGTGATAAAACAGGGGCTTATACTATGTTTGCACTTAAAATTTCACAAAATGCGAAAGGTATAATAGAAAGCATGGGTAAGAACAAGCAGCACTTGTTATTAAGGAATACTGTGTAGCAAAACAAGTAACAGAAACTGAGTGAAGTTTTTCTCAATCAGAAATTTAGCTGGAGAGAAAGGTATGGCCTATAAATTAGCAAAATAGTAGGTAGATCTGGCAGGCTGTACAAAGTACATAATTTAGCTGAGCTTATCAACACTCCTTGAAAGTGGACTACAGAGCCTACATTGTTAGCTGTATCAATAAAAAACAAATTTTGCAAGATTTGTCATTGGGGTTATTCTAATACTGATCAAAACCAAATCCTGGATATCCATAGTTAATATTTTCCAATGTTTTTCTCCAGCAGCTGCTAGCTTCTACTGTTTTACCGGGAAGCAGAAAGATGAGAAAACAAAATTCATAGCCTTTTAGTGTCTGCTCAGTCTGCAACTGGCAGCATTTGGGGTTTGTGGCTGCTGACCTGGCAGACTTCCAGCATTTTTATGACGTCAAGTGCACATGTCATGGGTCTGTACAAGCTAAATATGAGCTTCAACCTCCCTCTCCTCCCCGCCCCCTTTCCCCTCCTGCCCCCGCTGTTTGTTTCCATTTAGGAGACTAAGGAGTTCTCCCAGTAAAAATGAGAGAGCTGAGCTGCTCACTGCACTTGCCAACTTGTGTGTGACAGCAAGATCTGAGTTAGTGGGCCCACATGCTTGTTTTTGTAGACACGCTTTCTGTATAGTGCTTTATTTGCTTGGTATGGTAAATGGTAACTTGCAGGTTTAATAAGTGAAAAATGGATGCAGCTAGCAAACCTGAGCTCTGCTCAAATAAATAGCAGGTTATTCATTAGCTTCAGTATCACCAGCACCATATAAAATATGGATTACTTCAGTTTGTTATTTGTATGAATCTTTGAGTTCTTTTGCTAAGAAAATGAGATTGAAATAATTATATCTTCAAGGTTTTATATATCTTGACAAAATGTTACTGTCTGTTTCACACTCATTTGTATTTAAAACCTGTGGGTGCATTTCAGGCCATAAAATAAGTTTGCAAAATAACAGCCGCTTGCATTCACAGTTGTACTTAATGACTTATTTATTTCTAGGAATTGCATTTGAAATTCCCAGACATCTAAACCTTTTTCAGCATCAAACTGACCACTGATCTTAAGAAATCATCTGCATCAGCACCAACTCAGTCACTGACAAGGGCTGGAGGAAATGAAACATCTGGGATCTATTAAGATTTTTATTTATGCTTTTAAATATTGAAGTGTGTATGGCTGCTTGGCTTTTACACTGTGAGCATGAATCCATTAAAGAATGCTCTCACAACACTAACAGTTGCAAGGAGAAGTGATTTGGGCTGGAAAGCTGGGACCCCACTATGTAATTGCAGAGGAATTGCTAGGAAGGCAATGACTGTGGTGAACGTGGGTTCGTCTGTTTATTGTGGTGACAGAAAGATTTTACCAAGTTCTTCCCAAAGATAAGACTCTTCAATTTTCTCGTGGCTTCTTGCAGAAAATGCTTCATCTTTGCATTTTTCTCCCTTCTATATGCTATGCATTGGAGGTGCAGCCTTGCTGCATCTTCAGTGGTAGGTGATTGCATGAAGTTTTCGTGCTGTCAAATACACCCCTGCCCACAGCCTCGTCAAAGGTTAGTTGCTTGGTTAGTAGCTTGCCTTTGCACTGGGAAGGAGGCTATTAGCCCAGGGCCCCAGGCCGTTTTCACACACTGCTGAATCTGTTCCGCTCTCCTGTGCTCCTCTGGAGTCTGTGGAGAGAGCGGGGTGCAGGAGAGGGGGTTGCAGCCTCTGAGATGCTCTGTCACCACAGTACCTAGCAGATTGTAAATATGGAGTTAAAGACTGACCTATGTACAACAGGCAATGCAGCTACTGGCCTTTTTCAGAGGTCAGTTAAGGAAACACCTGAGTGGGAATGCAGTCAGGTATTCCACAGGACACCCCTGCACCTCAAAGGCAGCATCTCTGCCTGAACGAGGCAACTCTTGCGTTGGGGTGGAAATGTCTGGGCCCGCAGACTCTTGATGCTTTCTAAATACACCTTTCTGCCTTGCTCCTCCTTCAGCCAATACATTTGATTCCTAAGCTGCAGAATTGCATGGGCTGCTGGCGTTAGTGAGGTGCTGGCAGAGGGCAGTCTGCAGTATGGCAGCGCTGCTGGCCCGCAGGCTCCGGGAGGCTGCATGTACAGCATCTCAGCACCCACAGCCAGAGCTGCAGGAAGGGCTCCAGTCAGCCACCAGTAAGGAACTGTATCCTATTCTCACTGGGACCAGTCATTAGAAGTGGGAGATCTTGTAATCCGGGTTAACGAATTGGAACATTACAGGCATTTTGGAGGAAGATTGTAAGTATTATTTATAGTGGCTGGTCAAATTAGGAGTGCGGTACCAGGTAGTGATCCCTCAGCTAAGGCCAAGTCTCTCCCATCCTGCAGAAATACTCTTGTAAAATATATTTGGAATTTTGTCTGCGGCTTGCTGATTTCACTGAAGACTGAACACAACATCTGGAAAGAATTAACTGCATACCATGTCACTTTGGGGAAGAGGAAGGAAAAAGGGTGAATACATTCAGAGAACAGGTGCATTCAAGGTCTGCTTCCCTCTGTGAGTTTTACCAGAATTTTTCATTCTTTACTTTTGGATTCAGGGAAATGGGAGAATGATACAGTAAATAGTGTTAGCTTTAGGAAGGGAAAGGTTTTCTGAAGTGACTTTCCAGCAAATGTACTAGTCTGAGTGACCATGAACAGGTAAATGTTTAAATACCATTTTTATAGACATTACTGACCCAAAGGAAACAGTAAAAGCAAAAGGGTTTCCTGGTGTAGCATACAGTGTCTTTAAAAGGACCTTTTGAAATTTCTTGTGACCTGACAAGAAAGTTCAAGATTGGATAATAACCTCTAGCAAAGATGACATACTTAGTTTACTTGTCTTACCTTGATGAACTACATTTAAAACTTGTTTAGGATGTATCTGAAAGACTATACTGAAGTAGTAACTCATGGAAAGCTAATATATTATTTATCAACAAATGTTAACTGGGTTGCACAGATTTGAATACCCTTCAGGATTTCCCTCTGGGTCTTGTCACAAGTACACATGAAAATGTTAGATACATCAGCAGAAAAACTTTAAAAAACCTGAAATTTGTTGAAGTTTCACCCAGAACCTACATTGCTGATACAGGGAACTGCAGTGAATACAGATGATTCCACCACTGATTATCATTCAAAATACCAGTGCCGCGCGTTTTTCCTTTTAAGTGACATTGTTAGAGAGATTTATTGTTTTACAAGTTTAAATTGGCATTTCTCATTCGTTTAGAGAGATGCACTATGTTGTAATACCTAGCAACTTAAACTTACGCTATGAATACCAAAGCACATTTACAAAATCTTGGAGCTAGATCATAGTGTGGCAGTTCTGTGAAAGATTGCCCGCTCAATGATTAGTTGCAGCACTCTTACTAAATGTGTTTCAATTCAGTTTTTGTCACTGAGAAATCGAGAAATAGGTGGCTTATTAAAGGTGACCACATCCTTTTATGCAAATTTAATGCACTTGGCAGGTTTATCATGATAAATAGTCAGGACGAGATAGTTCATGATGTATCTCTAATCTCTTCTGTGAAGATGTACATGTCTTGCGGGAAGTAGCCCCTTGAGAGTTCGAATCTTTAGAAGTATGTGACAGATGGTGATGTCTGCAGAGTCTCATAGACTTGCTTTGAAGTCACTCCAATTGGTGCCTTCAGTTAATGTTCAGTTTTTGCAAACTCTCTTGCTTCATCTTTCCTTTGGTGCCCTCTTCTCTCCTCCATCATGTTGTGTCCCCAAGTTGTTCATCATACTGGGAACATGTACCCCCCATCTTACAGAGAACATCATAACTCTCTCCCCAGTCCTGTCATATTTTTGCCTGTAAAGTTGTTCTTCTGTTAGACAGCTTGCATATTTTAAGTGAAGTGATTCACAGCAGAAAAACAGTAAAACAGAACAAATTTCTTAGAAAATCCTATCTATCATTCATGAATTGTGTTCAGTTTTTGAGTAAATCTTTGGGGCTAACATCAGTGCCAGTGTCATGTTAACTATGCTATGTTGTGTTAATTATAATCAATTACCAATATTAATTAGGCCAACTTCTCTTTAGTAACAAAAAATGGTTAAATTTTAATGCTGCTGCAGGGGATCTGAAGGAACTCACATAATCAAAAAAAGACACTGCAAAGCTTTTTATGTAAACCTTATTCTACTGGAATACAGCTACTGAAATAGACACATTATAAAAACTAAAAAATACGTGTTACACATCTGAACAATTGTGTCTTTTCAGAGCTTAATATTTTCACTTTTCATTAGTTGGCCTTGATTGATCTGAGTTTGGGTGGGCTTCTCTTCTGAAATCGAGTATCAAATTTCATGTTAAGTTTTATACCTGTCATAGTTCCATTCTAAGTTCTCATTTTAGAGTCACTCTGCTTAAGTATTTCTGCTACTATCATCACCATACATAACCTTGTGTGTAATAACTGGTGATGTTTTGTTTGATATACATAAATTTTTTAGTGTCTAGAATTTTTTGGCATTACTTCTTTCTCAAATGCAATTACCACAATGTTACAACTTGATCTCTTTTAAACAGGAAAGGAAAGGCTGAGAAAAGTTGAAATAGGAAAGGAAAGGCTGAAGAAAGACTGAGAGTGTTGAGGCTGTTCAGCCTGAGAAGAGGAGGGTCTGGGGTGACCTTATTGCAGCCTTTCAGTAGCCAAAGTGGGCATGCAAGAGAGCTGGAGAGGGACTTTTGACAAGAGTATGTAGTGATAAGAAGGAGGAATGGCTTTAAATTGAAAGAGGGCAGATTTAGATTAGGTATGAGGAAGAAGTTCTTCCCTGTGAGGGTGCTGATGCACTGGAACAGAGAGGTTGTGGATGCCCAATCCCTGGAAGTGTCCAAGGCCAGGTTGGATAGGGTTGTGAGCAACCTGGTCTAGTGAAAAGTTGCTCCTACCCATTATAGGGGGTTGGAACCTTCCAACCCAAACCTTTTTATGATTCTATGAAATATCTCTATTTACAGTTTTTTTTCAATCATGGACTACTAATTTCTATTAAAATTGTAAAAAAATCTTATATTACTATTTCATGTATAGTTTCGTAATTACTGTGCTATTTCTCAATCTACTGTACATTCAGTACCAAAGCATAGTTTCTGTTAAAAAAAACTAAGACCTAAATATTGTTGTTTTCATCATACTTCTACTGTCTAAACTGTCCTCAAAGTTTTTTGAGTATTACTTACTTCTTACCTTTCTTTTTGGGTTTCTGCTTATACATGTAGGATCCATGGCTAGTGTGTTGTGAAATCTAGATGCCTTTAAAAGGGAAAGGGACAATGAGCTGTGTATTTTTGGGACATGATTCAAGAAAAATTTGGGGAAATCATTAACTTCTATGATTAGTCTAGTTTAAAAATCCTTGGGTTTGAGGTTGTACTTTTTAGCCATCAATCTGTGCCGTTAACTAACCCCTCTTTGGACTGTAGGCATTTTTTAATGAAGTGTCAGAAATTAAATGTTGAAGCCACACTAGTATATCTTCATCAACGTATGTTTAAGATCCTTGTTATTGTGTTTTGAAAACATTGTCGTTTCATATCACAGTGTAATTGTATAATAGTAGTAACAGTAATAATAATAATAAAAGCCCTGAAAAACTGTACCAGAGACCCAATTAGCTGTCTGTAGTCTAGAAAGAGGTACTGATGAATTGTACAATCTCCTTGTTAAAATTCTGCTCGTGAGTTAAGAAAAAGATTGTAGTGACTTTTCTGTCTCTGTGACATTCCTTTTGTTTCTGGTTATTGCTACAGCATGTCATCCCAAGGTGATTTATAGAATCACTTGGACTGATTCTTGATTTATAAGAATTTATTTGCAGAGCAAAGTTGTTATTTTGCTTTTGTAATGAAAAAGAAAGTCCAAAATTATAGTTGAAATCTTTAATTTAAATAGATATATTCTCTTACCCAATTGGTACTTTATAGTCTAGATCTACGAGACTTCTATTTCTTACATAAATAATTCCTGAAGTTCTAATGCAGACTCGATAAACACTTTAATAATCATGTGTCTTGTACTATATTTTAATAAGTTATGTGACTGAATGCAAACTTAGTTAACCCTTACTTAGAGTGCCTTACTGAAATGTCACCATTACATTTCTTCTCCTGCATTGCACTGGCAAACCATTTGTACATGTGAATGAAATAATAATAAATAATTACCTGCTTACTAATACTGTCAGTAGTTTGGCACATGTAACTTGCTGTGCTCCACCACAGACCATATTAAAGTTGAATGGACATTGGAGCCAATCTGGCCATGACCAGAAGATTCATTTGTTCACGTCTCACCTGTTCTACGATTCAGCTGTTAAAAATATGTCTGGCCTGTCTGTGTCCCTCGTGGTTGCTGCCCTTTTTGTTTGAGCCGTGCTGCTTGTCTTTCATTTGTTAAGCAGTACAATTTCTTTCCCATCTTGCTTTCAGACCCAGACCTAGACCTCCTCAGTGCCATGTTCTGGTCTAACTCCTCTCCTCTGGCCCTGGAAAGATTGTAATAATATGGTGCTATGGTTTTGCTAGTGAAGTTCAGTAATTAATATTGTACTTCTCCAGATCATTTCTTAGCCTTTCTGGAGCAGCACCCAACAAACGAATATATTCACAGTTCTGAATTTTCTAACTTTGATGTTAATTTTTTTGTAGACTTCTTTGTTTTGAATGATGGGTAAATAAGAAACCTCTTTCAGTACGATTCTGGCAGTTGTCATATTCATCATATACCTGTGTTGCAAATGAATATGCAATACAATGGTCTCAGTGAAGAATGTCCTGAATATTATATTCATTGCACACATGAATCATAACCCAAATCTTTTATCTAGGGCATCTTTTGACTGTGCTTATGTGAGTGGATTTCTATCTGGTGATCTGGTGATCTTCAGAGGAGAAAAGCTGCTTAAGTAGAGAGAAAAAAAATAGGAAAGGGGGGGAGATAATGCCATCAAGACTAAGTGCTTCACCAATAGGTAATACTTGTGCCCACACAACTGATACTACTTAGCAATCAAGAGTATGCACTGATAAAAATGAAGTGGAAAACACAAAATATTTACTCAGCAGTCTGTTGGCTTTTATAGTAGCAACCAGTCTAGGCTTTTATTTGCAAACTGTGAACAAGGATGAAACACCAAAATAGCTGTGCAGGTTTTTTTGTTTTTTGGGGTTTTTTTTGGTTGGTTGATTTTTTGGGGTTTTTTGTTTTGGTTTGGTTTTGTTTGTTTGGTTTTTTTGTCTCTTTGGAAGCTATTTTACACAACTGTCAGTTTAGTAAATGAGCACATTTTTAGACTTTAGGCATCACACATGATAGGTGTATACACTAGCCAGAGTAATTTCACTTACAGGAATGCCAGCAAAGCTCTGAAAACTAAAGTAGACCCTAAAGCTAACTGATTGTCCTGGCTGCATGGGCACAAACATGAAGATACGGTGCCATCTCTTCTGTGTTGCTTGGCGAGACTGCCTGGAAAGAGAGATCAGGAAAAGACAGCTTGGCATAAGCCCTCTTGCTCAGTTCCTGGGAACACCATGAAAAAAAAGATTCAAACTCAATAGTTCTGTGGGCCGGCTAGCAGAGTAAGGAAAATACTGGCAAAGTAACAGCTTTAGAACAGGGTTTAGAACAGCCTGGAGGCTCTTATTTTTGTGAGTCAGTAAAGAGGGAAGATAGCCGATAGATGCTATTTAGATTAGTCAGCTTTTATGCTCTATTACTAAGGATTGCTTTAAATAAATCTCTTTTCTTTTTCTTCATAGATGAATATTCCTCTGGACTTAACAGAAGTGTTAAGAAGGGTCACCTAGTGATGATCAATAAAGTAACTTGTTTTTTCATCAACAAAATCTACCACGACTGTGCACAATTGGCCTGTAACCATCATGTTTATGCAAAGGCAATAACGGAGAAATAGCTTTAAATATGTTACTTGACAATTTTCTGTGAGATCTAATATAGAGAAGAGAAGGTGAAGGACAGACTCTACAAATATATCTGATATGTTACAGATGTAAGTAGTTGTAAAAGGAGATGATACTGCAAGATCCTCTTCTGCCCCCCAGTACGTAAGCAAAAATGTGTGTTTGAAAGAAAGCAAAATATTGTAAACTTCTAGGATTATCTGCAGCCAAAAAGTGGCAGTTCTCTTACCAAAATAATATAGGTTGTATATTCTCAACAAGAGAATATTGTCAAAAGGAGCAAATGAATAAATTTTCTATAAGAAGTATGGGTTCAGGTCCTGTGAATTTCTCATAGTTGAGTCTAATATCACTTAGGAAAGTGTAGAGCATTTGAAAATACACAAGTAAAACCCCTAGAAAATTCTGTTGTTGCTTTTTCATCCACAGTCCCCATTTGACTTTGTCTAAGATTCATATTTGAAATTTTAGTTAAAAATAATACTGTCAGCTTTATATAAAAAACCAAGACATCAGAATCCCTTGCCAGTAGTGCTATAAATAGAAGATTTTTTTTTTAAGATATGCTATACCTAGCACTGTTCATTGTGTATTGTTCAAATTTGCATAGTGTTTTCTACCCGGTAGTGAAAATATAGGAATCCTTTTTTTTTTTTTTTGGGACTGGTTGACTGGTTGGCAGGACTACTGATAAGGGTTTCATAAAAGGAAACTAGGAAGAAAAACTCCGTGTTGGAAGCCTTTGTTTGCATTACAGATGCTAGCATATGTTCTGTTTAGAATTTGTAGGTGTCTGCATATACAAAAATGAAAACTGATGCACTGTGTGGTTTCATTGTCATATTTTAATCACTACCTCCATCATGCAGTATCTGGATTATAAATAAACCAGTTCATTGTCTTCTTCTTGTGTCCTAATATGCAGGCTTAGAGACCTCAACACAGATCCATTGAACTTCTTTAGCTCTGACTACAGCTCCCAAGTTTGTTTGCTAATTGATAAAAATACTAAACAAAGACTTAAAATGATCATCATCACCCACGCACACACACACACACACACACACACACACACAAAAAAAGGAAAAAAGGGCTGGATGCCTGACTTGAACTGCCAGACATTATCTGTTTAAATTCTCAAAGATAGTGAGTGAAATCTGCATAGAAACTCAGAAAGAGCATCTATAGACTGAACACTTTCTCACATGTCAGTGCTCTCACAGGCTGGCATGTCAGAAAAGGCTTTGCAGTTTTGTTTTTTAGGGTGTCACAAGCTAGCACAAGCATGCAAGCCTTCTTCATTGCATGAAATTTTAAGAAATAAGTTGGATGACTGGATGAATGGAAGGAGTGAAGCTCTCAATGCTGGCAGTGAAACTTTAACATATGAATTACATGCTTCTTCCTTCAGCCCATCTAACTACTGTTGTGCCCCTGATCAGAGCTCTTTGGTGGGCTGGCATATCACTCTCTTACAGTGAAACAATTTTTGAAGAACATCTTAATCTGCCTGCTTAGGATCGTTGCCATTGTATGTGAGTACTTCCCAAGTGTCAGAACAACAATTATATCTTTCTCTTCCTTCCCCACCAGGGATGGAAACAGTTTGTTCTTTCCTCGTAAGGGGACTTAAATGGGGTCAGGGAGGCAGGATGGTTAACAATATGGTTTTGTAACTTAGCTGGATGGGTGGATTTCATCTTCTTTGTTGCTTTCTTCCTGCTTTGTGGTGGTTGCATGCTCACTTGCCAGCTTCCCTTCCTGGTCATTGGCACAACTCAAAAGAGGAAAGGAAGGCTCTAAGTGGCTGGGTGCAGAAGTGAGGCTGGGAAGAGGTGAGATGTTGTATGAAGCAGACTGATAAGGAAGAGGCGTGATGACACAATCAGATAGAGGAGCTTTAAAAGGCTAAAGTCAGACCTGCTGAGAAGGATTTATTGCAGTAGCAAGAGGTCATGTATTTTTCTCTTATGAAGCCCCATAGGAATGGATTAGAGTGCAGAGAACTATGTGAAAGGCCTAATAGTAAAGGAAGAGGAGTTGGTTTTCTCTCACAAACCAGTGGAGAGGAAGTCATACACGAATCTGTATGGGCAAATATGCAAGGTGGAGGTCATACAGCTGAGGGCAGGCCCCAGTTTTGCTGCAGTTGGGTGCTGTGTAGTACCTTCTCCCAAAGGCAGTGACTTGAGCAGGATCCTTCTAGTAGACTACTCATGTACCAGAAAGTGACTCTGAAAATATTTGTGACAGAAAGAAAAAATCCACTGCTGACAATATGTGTTTATTTATTTAGCTCAAAAACATTTTAGCGGTGTCCATGTGCCCTTTGCCTGACAGCTCTGAGAGATTTCGTCCTTTAGTCCCCTGAGATGGTTTGGATGGAAGAAGGGAAGTAGAAGAGGAAAGACAGGGTGGTGCTGAGAAGCTCAGAGCCAGGGGACTGTGGAGTATAGGACCAATCTGCCTCATTAAGGCGGGAGACAACAGCGGCTCAAACATGTCAGACCTGCTGGTTGCGTGGTCAGATCAAAGAAATGCTCCATCCTCATGCACTAGGTTTTGCTAGGCTTTACAGAGTGTGTGAAATGGAGGGGGTTTGCATTTCTTCTTTATAATATGTCTGTGCACAGTATGTCCACTCCAACCCTTCATACAAACAGCAAGAGTGACACAACTAAGTGTAACAAGGCAGCATTAGGCACAATGTTTCCACTGTGCTCAGTAATTTTGACAGGATTCTTAATGTAGGGAGTATTTGCAATATGAATTGCTGCCAGAACTACAGGCACATTGTTGCTAGAACAGCAAACAGCGAAGAGCTAAAAATACCGGGGGTCAAAATTTACTATTGCAATAAATCTGAGAACTGCATTAGTTTTGAGGGACTTCCTCATGCATGACCAATTTGCCACATATGTTGCTTGATATCTGGCCATACAAGCTCTTTGCTTTCTCAGTTTTTGTAGTACAGTATTTGTCCATGTCTGCTTTATGTCTTTTTGGAAGCAAAGTGCCTGGCATTTGAGAACTCTCTTTCCCTCTCTATTTATTTTTATCTTTTTTTTCTTTCTCTGTTTTTTAACCCTTCCTTGGTTTCTCTCACCTTTCGTTCAGAAAAGCTGATGTCTTTAGAAGCTGCCAGTGTACAGGATGCTCCACTGCCAGCTGGTGATTGATAGGTCCTCTACTGAATCTTGTTGTCTTTCTGCATCCCCTTGCCTTCCTGTGTTTCATTTCCTTTTCCCCTTGACAACATAGTGGTTTCCAAACTGAATGTCTTTGGCTCTGCTGTGGCTTTAAAAATACTTCAAATTTGGGTATCTTGGGAGTTCTGGAAAGGAAGAAAGAATGGTTGAGGGCTTTTGTCTTCCTCTTATTTTCTGATAGAATTTCCTTGAATTCCCATGGGAATTTCCCATGGGAAAGAGAACAACTTTCACAAGGAACAGCCTTACCAGGCTGAAAGTTAGATCCTGGGAACTTGTACAACTATTCACCTGTACTATGAATTCAGCAGTCAGAACATCTCCTATAATCTTCATCTTGGGATTCAGACTGCAAAAAATGTTCATCCAATTAAAAAAAAAAAAGAAGGACAGAAAATAACAGGTGTCCACCTCTTACTAGGCTTCTTTTACTGCCACAGCATAAAAAGCCTTCCTTTTTCCAGTGGTGTCATCTCTTGCCTTTGCTGAGGTTTTTGCAACCTAGACTTGTCTCTATTCTCCCATTTTGCTTTTGACTTTGGATATGGTTCACGTATTTGTTCTTTCATAAAGTGTAACACAGTATCAGAGGCAATTCGTTCCACATCACTCCCTGTGATAGTGTTCCCTCCATGAGCATAGCAGCCTGATTGGCTGGCAAAACCCCTCATCTGATAATTGTTTGTATTTGTTTAATGTTACTGCAACTCTCTAAACAGTCTCCACACCCCCAAATTTTGGTTATATTCTCTACATTTTGGGTATATTATCTGAATTTGGTTATCTTGTCTGTATTTTCTGTTGAACTCTGCACTGTTCAAACTTGAAACTCCTGGTGCCAACGAGACTTGGAATGGAAAGTTTTAAGCCAGCCCTTCTCCACCTCCATAATTTTCAATGATAGCAGGAAAGAAATGGAAAGCTGATTTATACAGCCCAAGAACCATTTATCTTTGTATAGAAATCTCTGTGTGCTGTGATAGCAGAGAATTCATATGTGAGTGTGAAGTAACCTGTGCAGTATTTGGGGCAAAACCTGCTGACTGTGGGAAAAAGAAGTCTTACCTAACCACATGTGGTTGAAAACATTGTTGGCCATTACTTGTTGACTGAGATGCTGCCTTGATCCTTTTGGCCTCAGAGACCAAGAAAAAAAGTACCAGAAGCTTAACATGACTCAGTTACAGGCAGTTATTTGCTACACTGAGTAACACAATCTAGACATTTTCATCCTATCTACATGTTAGCTTTGGCTTAATAGTTCAGGAGGATGATCCAGAAAATAGCTCTTCTGCCTTAGTAATTTCAGCAAACATTTATTTATGTTCTCATAAATTGCATGCAGACTGAAGTTCATTCAAACAATAAATATAATTCCCTCACACATGCTACATGTTTTCTACAGTCTATTAGTATTTATTAGTGTGTGTGTTTAAAATAACACTACATAAAAATACTAGTCCAAGCTCTTTTTCTCGTGCATGATTCAGCTTAACCCTTCTCCCTGTGGTGGACTATTCCTACTCTCCATTCCCACAGGAGGCTTTCCTCTCCTGAGAGTGGTTGTAATCCCATAATTATTAGGGTAAACCCATAAATATCATGATAAGCCAGCCTGATCACTAATCAGCACTCAGCATTCCCCCAGGTAGAGCAAAACCTGTTCCTTTGGACATGGGGAATATGCAGTAAAACCATTCCTGTGACAATAAATAACGTTTTTTTAGTTTTGAAATAAGACTCCTAAAACATACAAAGAACTGAGGAAAATCCTGGGTGTGTAATTCTATCAAACATGCTTGTCTTAGTCTGTGTCGATAAGAGTTGATAAATGCTGATGCTACACTGGGCAGATTAATTACGGAATACATAGCTGACCAATAGAAAGAAGAAAGGCACCTGCCATACAGGAGTATTTTAAATTCAGCTTCCTCCCTTAGGACTGGGTGACAGATTATGAAAGAGAAAGACACAGAATCAGCCATGTAATCCTGCTATGATCCTTCATTAAACAATCCAGAGTGATAAAGAAAAAGCAGGAGGAAACTTCTCTAGAAATTTTATTCCAATGTTCCCTCTCAGGCATCCTTACTTAAATCTTCGGCCTGTTGATCATGTTTGAAGATCTGTTATACTATATGCGTCTTGGCCTTACACTCCTTCTCTAGGCCACCTCTGGATCATGCTAATTGGTTTTGTTAGTCTTCTGTTGTGTTTATATTTGAGTTTTTATTTGGTTGATTTTTTTGTTTAGTTTTTTTTTCCTTAAATCTGGCTACTTTAATTTGAAATGTCTAATTCAGACTTGGTTGTAAGTTTCAGCAGTCAGATTTAAATATCTTGGCCATAATGTTCATACTGCACTGAAATATTGAATCTGTTCTCGCTAACAAGGCAGTTTTTCACACATTAAAGGAATATGTCGAATGTTGGATCTGTTATACTCCTTAAGTGTTGGATCTCTCCCCTACTCAGAGCAGCAGTCCTCATCACAGATTGCAATTCAGCAGTAAAATATTGAAATTCTATTGAATCACATGGATTCTCCCCATGCTTCCGTTCTTAAAAAAACAACCCAAAAAAACAAAGCTCAGTTAACCCCTACAGCCTGAGACAAAATTTCATTGACACTGTTAAAAGAAAATGTGCCTTAAAGTACTATATTAATTTTTAGCTTTATATGTCCTCTACAAATATTAGGGGAGAGAAACAGCCAACATGACCCACAGTAATTGTATATGACACGTACTGCCCGTTCCTTCCCTGTATCTTTCCAGGTTTAGTGTGTGGCAACGTGTGTCTCGGCTCAGAGCTTGTGTAAAGCTAATATGCCTGTGAGCTTTCTCTAAACGCTGTTTATACAGGCATCTGGACCTCTTCAGGAGACATTTAATTTACTGATAAATACCTCAGGTCTTTTATAGGTAAATGGTAGAATTTTGTGCTTCGGTAAAACTGAGGTAATAACGCATCTTGACAAAAAAGTGAAATAGTTGGAACTTTAAGATACTACTTAAAAAGAAAATTAAACTGTCTAAAATAGGCTTTTTAGTGAAATAGTAGACAAAGCTGTGCGAGAAGTTATCTTTAAAAAACAACATTACTGGGTGATTAGACTGTGTTTTTAGATTTAAGAATACTGAGTTGCACATATATATTGATGCAGTTTTCAAAGTCAATAAATAGTGCACCAGCTCCTGTATGGAAAGAGGATGTTGCAGAAATAATTATGACATGATGTGATAACCCTTTCTTTAAAAAGGAAAAAAAAAAAGGAAAAAAGCAAAGCAAAACAATACTGCAGTGTTCTGGCCATCAGGAAACCACGACAATGCTCCCACCTTTTTCCTGTGACTTACCCAGAGTTCCTTCCAGGCGACAGAGATAACTGACTGCTGCAGACTGGATCCCGTGCCAAATGAAAATAGAGTAATTTTTTTGTTAAATTTATATCTGATTAAAAATTAATCTTAACAACACCCTTTTTGACACTCAGTTTTACAGCTCTTCAGCTAAAATACTTCTTTGTAACTTTAAAATTGCTTAATTTCCTAGTATCAGTGTCACTGCAGCAGGACAAGGACAAAAAATTACTTCATTTTGTAAATTCATATCTCATAAACTAACTCTGATTGAATAAGAAGGTTGTTCGTCTCTGTTTATGCTTAAGAAAAAACGACTTGAAGTTAAGCTTTTATGATTCTCTGTGACTTGAGTATTCATGAAACAGCTCGATTTGCCGATAATGCTTTTCAAAGTGCATGTGACTTGGGGAAAGCTCTCACAGTGTTTGAAATGCACAGGTAGTCCCCTACATGTGAACTTTTGGGGTTGTATATATGCCTTTGAGGACATCCTCCTATTCTCTGTGCATCCATGGATGTGTTTTACTGTCCCCCTCTGTTCTCTGGGTAGGGCAGAGCTGGGGCAGCTCTCTAGCCAAGGCTGCAGCAGCACAGGAGTTGTAGCTTTAGAGGTCCTTGGTGGCTTGCTTAGAATAAGGCCACTTTTATCTGTTTAGGAGTGGTATTTAGATAAAATGACCCATCACTGCAGTGCTCTCCAAGCATGTCTCTGGGAAGTGCAGCATGGATTAGGAACTAGCTGTGACATCAGGGTGCAAAGAAATTCTTGCTGGGCAAGAAGGAGCCTCTCTGGTGTGTGTGAGTGATGCTGGGGTCCACAGGGCCTCACTGTGGTTCCCATCAACACACACAGAGTTATTTCATGCTCTCCTTGCAGATAGGGAATTCTTTCTAGTCCCTTGTTTTTAGCTCAGCTCACTCAGTTAATTTCCACAGGCATTTTGCATGGTTATTTATGCTTCAGCCTGTACTTAGCAGCCAAGTTATTTTTTTTCTGACTGGCTACTAATGAAGGATAAGTCAATTTATCCTCATCAGTTAAATTATAAATACAGAGAAAACAGAGTAAAAATGTCACCACATGGAGATGGCTTTGCTTTTTTCCATTCCTTAAATCCTGGTTTATGTAAACTGAGATAAATATTTATAAAAAATGCTGGGCACAGTAACCCTCTTTTTAAAACTATTTGGATTAGCTTGTGAGATGTAACTATTGATGATACAGTTTGATACCTTTGTAAGTAGATTTACTTTGTACAGCAATGTCTTCCACTAAGTTTTAAAATAAATTTTGTGTTTTATTTGATCTGTGTAAGAAAAGAACTTGTGATCCACAAAAAAAAAAAGAAAAGTTGTCAGAAGAAGGTTAATTTTCATAGTATATATTGTGAATTAAAAAAAAAAAAAGTCTTGCAGGCCAAAACTTGCATCCAGACCAAATGGAATTAAAGAAGACAGACAGGAGGGACTTCCATGGAATGTGTGGAGATGTTCTGTGCACCCAAAACGTGTGCAGGAAGCAAACGAGTGTCAGTGCAGGTGTGCAGGTCAGCTCCCTGCCCTTCAGCACGTGGGGTTGTTGGGCGTGGGGCTCATGACTGTGTTGATCAAAGCCTTTCTCAGAGGGGCTGATCCTGCTGCTGTTGAAATCAATGCCAGGGCTTTCCTGTATTTCAGAGGAACAGGGTTAAACTCTTCATTACATGCCCTGGAGTTTGTTCTCTGCTGTGACCACCTTGTGCCATTCCATCCTCACAACTGCTACTTCTGCTGTTGTAAATGTGCAAGCCAGAGGAGAGTTTTGGGTTTTTTTTCTAAAGTATACAGTGAGGGATTTCAGCATTTTATGATGTTTTTAATAATTAATTATGAAAAACCACAACAAAAATAGATGGACCATTAAAGCAAATTTGCAAGCCATTGAAGTAAAGAGCTGCAGATAGAAGCAAGGCCTGTATTCTACCTTTAGCTATCAGTATAAAACTCATCAAAGTAAACCAGTTTTATTTAGACATCTGGAAAATGTACTTTGACAAACATCCACTTGATGACTGTCAGAGTCTTATAAAAAGACTTTGATATCAAAGATCCGCAGAAACTGTCAGAATAAACTGGTTGGTTTCTTTTTCTTTTGACAGAAGGATGTTTCCTAGCCATGATTTGTATTGTCTGGTTGATATGTTTGTAATATCTTAATACAAAGGATTATTTTTCCAAATGTTTTTGTATCTACCTGTGCAAAATGACATGACATTAAGATGTATTTACAAGTTAAGCAAACTAGAAAAGCAGAATCTGTATTCGTGCTCCTTCCAGAACTGTTAATTGTTCTGTCCTCGAGGTTAATGGATAGTGATTTTAAGACTTTGTATTTTCATAGACTCACAGAGCTCAGGTAATCTATCAAAACCTCCTTTCAAGTAGATGAAGAGAATACAATAATCATATGAGTGTCTCAAGGGTGGGTGTCAGGAGGATGGAGCCAGGCTCTGCTCAGTGCTGCCAAGCAATGGGACAAGAAGCAATGGGCAGAAACTGAGGCACAGAAGTTCCACCTGAATATGAGAAAGAACTTTACTGTGCAGGTGACCTCACATGGAAAAGGTTGTGGTGTCTCCCACACTGGAGATATTCAAGAACCATCTGGATGCAATCCTGTGCCATGTGCTCTAGGATGACCCTGCCTGAGCAGGGAATTTGGACCAAATGACTCACTGTGGTCCCTCCCAATCTTACCCATTCTGTGGTTCTGTGATACTGTACTTTGAGTGATACTCTTTCCTTGCATTTAATGCTACTGAATTATATACAGAGATGGCAAAATGCAGTTGATTCTGTTACATATTTTAGCCTTTCTACAAAAGGCTTTTCGTCACCCATATCCAGCATACCTCACCTTAGAAGGAGCAGTTTGAGGCAGTAGGTATAACTGCAGATGTCTAAAACAGCTTATTCCTCCCGGCTTCTTTTTTTTTTTTTTTTAATCCAGAAAGGAGGTGTTGCCTCGCAGTGTTACTGGAGATGCTGAATACATTAAAGTAGGAAGATGAGAGGAATGCCTTGTGGGGACTTCTTGTAAACATGCAGCATGATTGCTTTTTATTGGAAAAGGCATTTCTGCGATGTTCTGTGCAGTGCTGTAGTGCCATAGATATGTTGAAAATGCTATGAAAGCCTTAACTATTTAATTCTCATAATCCATCTGTGAGCACTAAGTGATTAGTTGCAGTTTATCCCAATGTGGATGCTGGTCTTGCTACTTGCATAAGCCTGCCCTGCAAGGCCTTGCTGGAGATGGCAATGCCCATGCTCGGTGCGGCTGGTAAAACTTCTCTAGATTAATAAGAGACCTGGCAGGATGGCCCTGGGTAAGCAGAAAAGTCTGCAAGACATGAGCAGTTTAAACTGGTTGGGAGAATAAGTGTAGTTTCTTGATGGCTACAAGGGTGCTCATACTGCCTAATTTTAAGCACCAAATTTAGGACTATAATTTCTTGTTTTGTTAATAGGGAACAGAGGCTTCTCATGTATATGAATCAGATCAAGAGAAAAACTAAATTTTAGGATATATATATATATGTATATATATAGACTCTTATCAGCCTCACTTACATAGTCTGGTATTTGCTTAAATGTAGGTTTCTGCACATGTGTTTTTTCTGGTACCAAAGAGATGCCCTGGCCATTGTCTCAGCTTTGGGAGAACACATTGTTTTGCAGAAAGGCATTTTATAGACAGATAAAATAAATACAAGAGACTTGAAACATTTTGTTTTAGGAAAGCAGGCTGCCTTGGAGTGGATATCCTGTATGGAGTCAGGAAGGTATAGGAGGGTACAGGAGATGCTGTGCTTGCAGTGGCTGTAGATCTAGAAATGGATAACAAAGGGGTGGGGGAGGGAAGTTGGTTGCTTTCTTGCTCATTTTCTCAGACACAGAGGCTATTTTTGTCTAGCAAATATCAATTCATCAGTATTACAAAGCAGTCCTACTAAGGAAATACGCTTTTTAAAAGTTTTTGCTTGCTACAAAATTGCAGAATATTTGGTCAACTTTTACTTCAAAAATGAAGGTTTTTCATTATTTCACTATTTACCTTCAGGGTGGCTAAACAAGAATTCAGTTCCCTTCTAAAATATTACGCTATTTCAGAGAAACTGTTTGTGGTACAGGCAATTACATGATACAATTCCCTCGTTTAAGGATGGCTGTTCAAGGAATCACAGGTATCAGCATACGGGACACAACTAATATTGGACACAGCCTTAACATTGGACTAAACAAGTTTGAAGGAGGCTATTTATACCATTAAGGAGGTGCTACAGAATTACTGGAAATAAATGTATGCTGCTAAACTTTGTCCTGCAAGGCAATACTACAAGCTGTTATGACTAGGTGGAAAAGTTTTTAATGCTGTGGACAAGGTTCTGCAAAAATAGCTTGTATCTTTGTGGTAGTTGTGTCCTGGATTGTATTGAACAGTTTCTTTTCATGACTGTAAATGTTTGAGCTCACCCACATGTATTTTGAGGAAGGGGCTGCTTTCAGCTGATTTGGGTGGGTTACTTTCTTTGACCTAGGGATTTTGTTCTTTCTACCTGCACACCTTTCTTGAGGGAAGTGGCCTCCTCTGCTGGTCATTCTATTTTTTCTTCAAATGTGTGAGAGAGAACTAGTATGCTCATTTCCTTTTTTTTTTTAATCCTCAGAAATGATCTTCAGTTGTTTGTTTTGGCAAATGATTCCTGAGAAAGGATCCGTGAGAGCAATTGTTGCTATTATATTAGCTTCCCCTAAGTTATTTCTTGCACCACCCCCAAGTCACCTCCTTTCCCTGCTTTTTGTCTTCTTGACTGCTTCTATTCTGGTTTCTTTTGATGTTTTTTTTTTTGTTGTTGTTGCCTGTTTATATCTTTTTGTTGTCTTTTCAGTTATGAATTTTCATCCATCAACTCACTGCTTTTCTAAGCCAAGCCAAAAAATCTGCAGTAGTTTGCACCTACACTCACACAGAGATTTAAATCTTCAAGCTTCTGACTGTAATTTGTCTGCCAGTTCTCACCTTTTTTTCCCTCTGTATGAACAGCCTGTGTCTTTCCAAATTCCAATTTTGGGATACTTTTCTCTTCCCGCATCCCAGTTTAATTCCTAGGAGGAATAAAATCCTGGCTCCACTGCATGCTCTTTGCTACAGAGCAGTGCCCACACTTTTCATCTCTGTGACTCATAGTGTACAAAATTAGTGCCTGCGAAGCTGGAAGAGCAGGGAGAAGCTGCAGCTCCCAAGAAACACTGTTAGCAGGCATAAGCTACTGCTCTCACTGAAGACAGTGACTTTTTCTTCTTTGGGCTTATCCCTGTTGCCCGCCATGCCTTTTTTCCATATGCCAGAAGAAGCATTTGTGTAACTTGCTCAAATCAGGGAAAGATTTCAGATAGACCAACTGAGGAAAATGAAAGACTAATCTGATTGCTTTTGTGTGTGTCAAATGCAAATATTTTCGGCTTAATTTTTTTCCTTCTTTTTAAGCAATTTCAGTTAATTGTTTCTAATTTTTGTTTTCATGGATTCTGTGATGATAGAGACTACTTAAATGCTGTGTTCACTGCCAGAGAAAATGTGAAAAATTTTGCATTATACATCTCTTCAGGTTTTCCTGTAGTAGCCAGAGAGCTGCCTATAGATTCGCTGGGAATTTCTCAGGTCTCCAGTGAAATCTTGCATCAGCTACAAATTTGAAAAAAAAAGAAAAAATATAATTTTTTTTTTTGCTTTTACCACACCATTTAAGAAACAAAAGTTACTATCACACAGAAGGTTCCTGGTTGGAAACTATTTCAATCTTAAGTGGAAGATGAGAAACTTGGTGTACTCAGAGCATTATATCAGCAACTGTAGCTAACAATGTAGTTCTGAAAATAATTTAGAACACAGGATAAAAGTTGTCATGGTTGTTTCCATCTAAATCCAAATTAGTCTCCTTATTTGAATTAACTTTCAAAACTGTTTTTTAATAATTGTGTATCTGATGTAGTTTCATGCATTAAGTGTTTAATTGTTATCCAGAAAACTTACAGTCGGTACAGCTAAAAATATTTAAGGGTCCAAAGAATTAAATTTTCAGATTAAGATTGATCTATATATATATATATGTATACACATATGCATGTATATATATATATATGCATATGTATACACTCTTTCATAAATATAGCTAACAACATGTTTTTCTGCTAGATGAAAAAACACCCAGTAGAGCAGGGTGTAAGTAGCCTGTAATAAGCTAAAATAAATCATACAAAAAAGCTGAGGTGACTCTATTTTGTTCAAGGCTGCATAACTGCCCATTTCAGAATTATGACATCATAGATATTTATAGCTGTCAGCACAGTTTTTTTAATTTGACCGGATTTTAAAACATTTGAAACAGCACATAATATTCTTCTCTGTTTAGGGGTGCTTTCCTGTAAATTTGAGTCAGCTCCCAAATGCTAATGCAAGAGCTAGTTATAGTTCAGTTGAATTTTAACAAGTGTATGGATGGCGTGTTTTTGTGAAATAAAATTCAGTGTAACTTTCCAGGGTACTTGCTCTGCCAAGAAATATGTAATTTCTCATGCTAACTGTATTTAATTGTTGGAGGATGTCTTGTGGTTTTTAGTGGTAAAAATGGAAAAATATACCAAAATTGGTCAGGCTAGGTAATATTATTTTGAGCTCAGTCCTACATAGCACTGAGTATCTCCATCATTCCTTCTTCCTTGTGGAAGGAAGACAGCCAGGAGGGAGGCCCAGTGGTGCTCATTTTCTTTTTGTCCTTCTTGGGACTGCAGTTGTGGATCCAGAGCAAATGGATCACTCCTTAGGCCCAGCTGGAGGTTATGCCCATTTAACTCTGTGTTTGGTCTCTTAACTTCTCTCTGAGAAACCATTTACTCTTACAAAAAAGATGGCTTTTTGTTTTAACTGGAGTCAGTTCACAGAAATGCGTTGGAAAATGCACAAATATCAGCCAGCTGCAATGATTGTGTGGTGCCTCTGCAGCACAAGTGGGGAAAGAGGGGGCTGAGTGCAGGCTGGGGGGCAATGTGAAGGAATGAGGGAGGGATGAACGATGGAGCTCACGCAGCTCTCTTCCTGGCTGGGCTGTTCCATCAGTGACCTCTTATTAAAGCTCCTGGTTCTTGTCAAGGGGGTCTCCCTCCAGCCATGCCCACTCTTGCAGTTGCAATGCGGCACATCTTGAACCCCTCCATGAATTGATTTGCCTTGCTAAAGAAACAGAAAGCTACCACAGCAAACCAACAGACAAATCCCTGCAGTGTTTTGCCAGGTGAATGGCTTACCTGGCCCACAGAGGAGTTAGATGAACCCAAAAGCAAGAGGTGGAGGGCCTGCAGAACCATTAGGGAAAGGGAAGGAGGCTGAAAGGCTGCTCATTTTGACACAAGGTGCTGTTGGACGGGCTCATCTGTGCTGCCTAGCCACACTCTCAAGCAGGATTTACAGCATCCAGGACAGTCTGCAGGGAACCTGCCATCCTAGTCACCAGGAAAGACAGGAGGAAAACCAGGAGCTGTCTTTGCTTTGGTCTTCACGTAGACACTTCATTAGGGCTGTTGGCTCAAATGCTTCCTGGAGCAGCCAGTTATCCCCTTTTTACTTCTTTGCTTAAGGTGCTGGTGATGAAGAGGTTCCTCAGCTCTCTTGCTTATGCTGAGCAAATGGGCCCAGAGAGCTACATCCATTCTTACCAAGCAGGGTGGGGCTGGAGAAGAGACTCTACATCACAGGTTAGGGAGTAGGGCACTCACCTGAACTAGGGAAATCTGGGATCCAGCTCTGCTCCCAGCACACTGACCACAGCTCTGATTATGTGCAGAAGAGGAGACTTCTGCAAATAAGAGGAGTGGGATTCACCTGACCAAACGTGGATGGTGACCTCTGAGTCACTTTTCTAGACTCCATGTATGATCACTGGAGAGAAACATGTTTGCATAGAAAATAACTCTTCTTCCAATGTGGACATTTGAAATGGACCCAATGAATTCCAGCTTCAGCGCATCTCTTTCTCTCAAACTACAAAGTATTTAGAAAAGCAGCCCATGTGTAGATTACTGCACCAAAGGAGCCTGATTGACATAAATGTTGCAAAAAGTAACTGAGGAATTTAGGGGTATTTTGAAAACAACACTTTAAAATTCTGTTGCCTGAATTTTCCTATCAGTTTCTAAGAAATTTAGTGGAACTAGGTCATGATACCTTACAGGATGGAACCTTTCTTTCCCAGAATATAATGATTTTTCACATTCAAATGTCTTAAAAACATATACATATCCATATAACAGGTGTGGCCGTTAGGGTTGGTGTCAGGGATTGGGGCATATGAGTAAGGTCTACACAGGACCAAATACCAATGGCAACTAAAGACTCCCCTATCCTCCACTGATTATCCATAGGCTATGACACACAGTGGCATTGCTGTGATATTTTCCTATCAATATCATTCTCCAATTCAGAATTTAGGTTTAAAATCAACATTTGCATTTTTCATTGAAACGATAATAGTTCAGTAAAAATGGTCTGGAAGTTTTAAGAAAGACAAGTATTTATTATTAAAAACATCAGCTAAAATGAATTAATGAACGACTAATCAAATTTTTAAGTATTCTGTATTTATATATCTCAGTGTACTGCAGTGCCTTTCAATCAAATGGCAGTTGCTTTATAGTGACTATGGTACCAATCATAATGAAGCAACAGGTGAAAGCCACAGTAATTTAATTAATTAAACTTCAACCATTAATTTTATCTGTATTTGAGTCATAGTTTTGGGAAAGAATAACAGAAAAGTTGTGTTTGTTATTGGACGTTGTTCCTTCATAGAAGCTTTGGCTTAGTTTTTTTTTTTTATTGTTTTTTAAGCTTCACACAGTGGTTTGATTCTGATTTAGTTAATGTTCAGCCTATTCAGAAGGGTAAAATTACTGGGGTGAGCTTTATTGCTGTAATGGAGGTCTTGAGAAATTTAAATTGAGAAGTATTCTAATGCTTCTCTGTAGAATATTATCTGCCTCACTTCTGAATGCTTTGCTACCATGTGCAGAACATGGCACATAAGTGGCTTTTGGGGCTCGATGCACTTATGCAAGTGTTTTTCCTTGCTGTCTCTTAACACAACAAAAAGACACTTGAAGCCTTTTCTTGGGGCTTATGTTTATTGCAAATTTAAATGTAAAGAGACCAAAGTCCATCACAATGCACCTGCAGGCTTTTTTTTTCCAACTGTAGACATTGTGATGATTTTCAATGAAAAATTCTGTTGCCAAGGAATTGCTGAAGTGAAGGTTTGTAAAACTCTATTGTTGAAGATAGAGCCAAGATTAAATTAAACAAAATTATTTTTGCACTGGGTTGCAGGTAAAAATTGCTCATAAGCTTATATTAGCTAGTCAGGGAACATAAACTCTATTCTGTGCTTTACACAGACTGTTCTACAGTGCAAATGTTGAACTGCATCTAACGAATTATCTAAGGAATATGCCCTGTGAACAGTTGCAAACATTATATGCGGAGATGTTTTCAATACACTGTTCATTGAGCACCTCTGAAGAGTAATAGTAATAATAGTGATAGGAGCCTATTTGCAGACAGTTGCAAGCAGGAGAAATGGCTAAATGCTTCAGTTAAATTATTCCTTATTTGCTTTGTCATACTATGTGGTAACAGTTAATAATATAATGTGTTTTAGTAATGCGTTGGGGGTTTTTTCTTTATTACTTCCTCTGTCCAGATTATTCTCTTCCATTAGCCCATTCTCAGTGGTTTATTTGTTTGTGAAGTCCGTCCAGTGATTATAGGCTGACTTCAAACTTGGCTTTCCTGCTATGTCCAAGCGATGAAGTAATGTCTTTGGTGGACACTTCCAGCAGATCTACTAGTGGAGGGTTTTACTGCTGTTTTATTGAAATTCTTCCTGGAGGCTTGGTAATAGCTGTGCTGAGTATCGAAGCTGGATATGGACCTTGGACCTCCCTTACACATTTCAGAGAATTTCTAACCCCATTTTCTGATCCTTAAAATTATAAGGTACTTTAACAAATATTATGATTGAGACTTTCAAATAATCAGACTTCAGATAATATTAGGTCAGTTTAAAATTACATCACTTGAAGTTCAAATATGAGACTTTACACCTCACTAAGCTTTCCTATTTGTATTTAACTCATCTATTACTT
Source organism: Gymnorhina tibicen (assembly GCA_013399875.1). Classification (NCBI taxonomy): domain Eukaryota; kingdom Metazoa; phylum Chordata; class Aves; order Passeriformes; family Artamidae; genus Gymnorhina; species Gymnorhina tibicen. Next base: position 2,385,390 of record VXAZ01004118.1, on the reverse strand, counting down.
TCTGCAGAGGGAAATATTTAATCTTGTAGAAAAACATGTCTTCTCTGAGCTGTTTATAACAAGCTGATTAATGCAATGTATTACAAATAATGTGGAATTCAGTTGTTTGGGGTTTTTTTAAACTAAATCAGTTCATGTCAGATTTTATAAAAATGCTAACGGCACAAAGTATATTCAGATACATCCATCTAAAAGCAGAGGAACATTGTGCATTAGAGTGAAGCAAGAGGAATTTCAGTGTGTGCAGTGGATATTGCCACTTGCATAACAATTCACCTCTCTCCGTTGCTAGTGAATATTCATATTCCCATAGTAAGGCTCTTTGTATTTACTGTTCTGCCGAAGTGCGAGATGGCATCCAAGCCCTCTAGTGTTTTATTGGAGTAGACATGTCATTTGCAATGTTATTCTAAGCCTCCCTAAATAGAACAAGCTGAGATGAACAATACTCTTGTATACCTCTCCTAAAACTCCTTAAAATGTAAATGTAATGTGATATTGACTCCTTTATAACTGCCTCATTTTGTAAAAATCCCTTACACTGGCTTGACTTGGAATAAGAGTGAAAGTGGGGGGAAGGGAGAGAGAGAGCTTCTCTGGACCCCGAGTAGACTGTATTTGTAGCCCAGAAAGCAAAATAAGAATCACTTCCATTAGAAGAAATAGATTCTAGCATGCAGGAAGGAACTGTTACACAGAAAACAAATTATGTAAGTTATACATGAATCCATTCAAGGATTCTGCTTTCTGTATATCTGGAGTACAAACTTTCCAATAGCCATCACTGCCTGTCTGTAGAAGCACAGCTTGTAACTGTGAACTATAGACTGCTTAAAAATAAGTAATCAACATGATTCCTGGCAGTGTTCCCTGCTCTGGCTGGTCCTGCCTTCATGGCTGTTCCCTTGCCTCTTATACCATCCTTCCTAGCTGAGCTTTCCCCCAGGCCTTCCCACTCTTACCTCAATTTTTCACGTGCTTCATCTTTTTCAAGAAAGCAACAGCCCCTGGTACCACCAGTATCTTGGGGGCCATGGTTTTTTGCCTCCCTTTCCTCACCCTCCCCTGCCGCCTTTCCACTCAGTCAGCTCATTTCCTCGGCAGGTTAACATCCAAGAGTTACATGCAAATTTTAGCACACCGTATTTACAGCTGCATTGGCTACTTTTTGCTAGGGAGGTCCCACCAGACTGATCTGGACACAAAGCAGGACAGCACTAGGTGCTCTCCCTGGCTTTGAGGGGGCTGTTTTCTCTCTGGAACAGAGTGGCTGTTCTCTGAGCAGACTGATGTGCAGTTGAGTTTCATGCAAAGCCTGAAATCTGGACTATCCTGTTTAGATCCAGACATGAGGCAAGGATACAGCTCAGCTTCAGATGCTTCAAAAGTTTCAAAATACGTGTAAATAACTTCTGTCTTGAAAGTGATTCAAACCCATCTGCATAGTCACCCTTATCAGCTGGCTTGTTCTCCTGCAGTTCATTTGTACAATGTTTGTGTGCAAATAGGGCTTTAAAGTGATCAGACAGCATAATTAAGCAAAACTGTACTTTAAAAACACCAAGTGAATTTCCTCTTCATCTTGGTGGGAAAAGAGATAACAGCCATCAGGCCTCACTCTTTAGAGTGACAGAGTTGTATGAGTCTGTAGCTGCTCTTCAGTGCCTCTCTAATCAAGGTGCTTCTCTTCAGATCACAGTTAATGCTTTGGGAAATCTTCATCAGCCTTCAGTGCACTGCAAGGACTGGGAATGCAAATATGGAAGTAACCTGTTGTTCTGATGGATTTTTGCGTGCTGTGCAGGGACTGGTGAATGTACAAAACCAAAAGGGTACTGGAAAGTTTGTTTTTAACAGTGCTAGAAAGGGCTGAGCTGGTGGTGTGCTTGATCAGGAGGTGCTCGATCCCTGACAGCAGCTCTGCAGCTGAGGGGCTGCCAGTCCATCTCCAGTGATGTAGCCCTGCAAACCACTGAGGGCTTTTCTGGGAACCGTGGGACAGGGATTCAAAGCCTGCAGACAGACAGACACCACTAGGCAGTGTAAGGTAAATACTTGATTGCTTTTATCCACTGTCCTTCTGTGTATTCCCAAGTATATGAAGGCAGAGTTTTTATTCTCATACTATGTGGTGACTTCTGTGCACCATCTGTATTCACTGTATTCTTTGTATCTGTAGTCTCTATAAAAATGCCATTACAGGTAAGTCATATTTATTCAGGTAGTTATTCAGTGCTTGTTCCCTAATGAAAACCTCATTACCACAGGTTTCTGTCAGGTCAGGAGCCATTCAGAGCAGCAGATGGAAGCCGGGTGTCTCATTCCAGTTAGATTTTTTTGGCTTTTGTGTATTGCAACTGTGATCCTGTTGGGTGTCCTTTTTGCTGGTGTAGTTGTTATATGGGAGTTAAAGTACTGATTTTGTTTAGTGATTGTTGCTATCAGTAAAGATAATTTTAATAATTATCTTCCTATATTTTAGTTTTTCACCATGTCAGGGATATATTTGCTATTTGATTTTATTGCAGTCTGTTAATTTGAATCTGATTCTTCTTACTTCATTACAGTATTCAATAGCCACTATATTTTAAAAATATAAATTACTTATTACTTGAAATATTTGAGTGGGAATTATAACTTGTCTTTTTGTATTTTGGAAAACAGATTCTCATTATTTCGTCAGGCAAACTTTAGGATAAAATGCCCCTGCCAGTAAATGAACAGTGTAACTTAACTTGGCTGGGAGACCTAATGTAACTCGAGTAAGCCAACACCTTTGCTTTGTGTGTCCTGCATGGGTGATAGGTTAATCAAAAATAGTCATTCTTAAAACCCTCTTTTCATGGGAGTTTTTCCTTGCCCTCAACACATCAGCACGTACAGGAACTCATTTTACAGACATATATGTGTATGTAGTTATGGCGTAAAGATGGGGTGTATTTCAAGCAGCACCAGCTGCCTCTGATGCAAGAGAAGGGGAATGTAATTGCTTCTGTGGAAGTCTGTACATATTTGCCAGAATTTATAAATGTTTACAAGTAACTGGTCTTCACATAAGCAGGGCCCTCAGGGAGTGCTAGGCCCCCATCTGCTGGAGAGTTTTATGTCAATTCTGGTGATTTTTAGGTTATTTTCCCTGCATTTTTCTCTAAGAATTATCATCACTTGGCTTACTTACTTAAATGCTGATAGTGCCTGGAGAGGCAAAGGCCTTATTGTTTGGAGTAGTCTACATACATATGGTGAGAGACAGTTTCTCTCCCAACAAGTTTTCCATCTAAATAAACAAGGTTAACAGGGCTGGGAAGAAGCAGTAACTCCCCATTTCACGGGGGAAGTACAAGAAAGTGAGAGGAGCTGAGCACTGAGCCCCAATCCTGACAGGCACCAAAACGTTTGCTCCTGGCAGGGCCAGAGGGTTTTGGAAAATATTTTCAAGTTGAAAACAGTTGGAAACGTACTTCAAGAAAAATAAACATTGCAATCTGCTTGGATAGCTAAGCAGGAATGGCACAGAACTTGGTATCCCAGAGGTTCTGGGGATTAACGGCTTTCAACTACTTTTATGACCTTTTGGGGATATTCTGTGGCGTCCCGAGTACATTTGGTAGCTTCATTTGCAGCTTTTCCTTGTTGTAATGCTGCCTAGAGCTGTGCCTTTGACTGGAGTCTCTCAACTGTACTTACACAGCAAATATGTGACTGAAGTCTAAGTGTGAAATGATCCATTCCTGGGTGGTTTTGAGGAGCCTGAGAAGGTAGCTGAGATGTCTGAGTGTTTACAGAGAAGGCTTGCCTGAGGACACAAATGGGACCCTTTCTAGGATGCTGCTTGTCTTCTGTGCACTGTTGGTTGGATGACACAGGAGAATGTAATCAAGACACTGGGAACAGTCAGGCTTGTATAGAAATTCCTTCCTTTGCCCCATCTCTCCCCCAGCATGGCCACTGCAGAAAGCAGCAGTGAGAGTGCTCCTGGACCCAGCCTAAGAGTTCTTGCCAGCCACCCTCTGGGCACTGGGTTTCAGTGGCTGGAGTAAGATTAATTGCACACTTGAATTTCACACACATCTTTAAGGGCACCTCTAATTATGAATGCATTACAGATTACAGTTAAAATTGTAACCTTGGGAATGTTTAAAAACAGACATTTGTCATCAGCAGGGAAGCCTTTAAGGAGGTAAATCTTACATTATTATTTCCCTCTTCTGCCAGGTAAGAACAGTAGTGGATGAAGAGGGAAAATCTGTATGGTAGAGGAAAAGCTTCTCTGTGGAGACAGCATTCCCAGGGGAAAGCATCCAGTTTGGGGATTCTTTGGCAAATCTGTTGCTTGTCTTCTATATGACCTAAGAAATAGCTCAAATAGTCCTGCCCAAAGAAACTAGTCTGAAGCTGAGCCCAAATTGTGCCAGCAAAGAGTGGCACACAGTGTAGTTTGAAGAGACTGGGTTATAATGTTGGGCTGATTTGCAGGGGAAATGAATATTTAGGTGGAAATGCATATTTAGTAAAATCCTATTTATTGTTGCAAATTACAATCACTTTGAAAGAGGGTTGATTTACCTGTTTCCTCTGAAGTCCTGCTTTCATTCTCTGACCTGATGTGGTGTAGAAAGAATCAAACCATCTCTATATTAAAAAAGAAAAGAGAGAACCTGTGCTCAAACCATAAAAAGGTTTTGGTTTCTTCAAAAGAAGAAAGGCAGTCTTGCCATAAATTTGGTAAACTGCATTTATAGTGCTTATGCCCACAGATTTAGCTTGTAACAGGGAAATGTGCTATGTTTAAATACCCAGAAGGAGTCTGGAAGACAGATTTGTCCTGATAGCTTGTCATTTACCAAAATGGGTAGTGATAATTGGACACAGGAGACACTTGCAGATCAGCCTTTAGTGACAGTGCTGATAGTTACTGAAAACATAAAATATCTCATGGTGGAGCTTCAGTGTCTTCTCTATCATCAGCCCAGGCGATGTCCCCAGCAAATACCATATGCATCATTGCCAACTGCATTTTATCAAAACACGCTCAGTTCAATTCCTTTCTTGTTCTTTAAAATATTCTACAACTGTACATATTAAAATTTACAAAATACTAATGAGACTGGAGAAGTGTAAGATAGGGATGGATGAACCCATCCTTCTGAGGTTGCTTTTGGCCCTGATGGCTCTGGCCTGGAATGAAGCAGGCATATTGTTATCTACCAGGTGTAAACCTGTTTTCCAAACCTCTCTTCCCTTGATAAGCATTATATTACTAATCTTCACCTTTTAGCAACCCTGTTGGTATTCTGTGCCATAGGACTCAATGTTGCTCTGATGGAGTGGAACAAGATGAAGAAAATTAGTTCTTTGAAGAGTGAATTATCACAATTCTGAGATTCTGCGTGTCAAAAATTCTCCCAAAGTTTCTTAATGAGAACGTTTCCTTTTGCATTGCCTTTACATATAATTTATTGCAATTTCCTTGTTATTTAGCTTGTGCTTTTTAGAAAATATGGGGGTTTTTGTAGGGCACTGTACGCAACTATGATATAATTGCAGAAATCCCAGCAAAAGGTCATATATATCATTCTGACTTCTCCAACTACACTTCTGTCTGTCAAATAACTAATAAGAACTTGGGGGGGTTTACTGCATTTTACATGTTTGAATGCTACCTCTTAGATGCAGGATACTTATCTCCTTGCTCTGTGCTGCCTTTTTAGCACTTTTAACTAGACCCTGTCCTGCTTCTTGCAAAGCATGCACAACACTGCCTGCAATGGATGCCTCTATTGCTTAGTCTGTCTAAGACATTTGGCTGTCTAAGGACATGCTGAAAATTATATTCAGATGAAGCTAAATTGCCAGCTAAATATTGAATTAAGCAGTAGATGGTGAAGTCCCATGTGGTATTTTATTATTAATCTTATCAGGAGGTTGTAAAGAACAATACCAATAATTAGTCATACCTTGTAACCCTGCAAACCAGGACATATTGTTTATATTACCCTTCATAGTATACTTCATTAATAATTTCCTATTTTAATTATGTATTATGATGTAAGAAGGATTGCTGGATCTTAATGAAGGTATGTGAATTAAATAATACAATTTGACCGAACAGCTTAAAATTTATTTATTCATAACTAAATCAGTGCTCGGTATGTTAGTGTGTGTGATTGAAAAGGTAGCTTTTCGTTTCTGAAATGAGACCTTGGATTAATAAATGCTGGAAAGACTTAAGAGTTTCCTTTTCTGCCCTTTTACTGATGTTGTTACTGTAGATATACGGTATTCAGGCTGTATGTTATATTCATATCTACTACTTCTAAGACACATGAACTGAATGTGGCAAAAAGATAATTTTATAATATAATGGTAAGAATTTATAAGAAAAAAGAAATGAGGCCAGTAGCTACCTTGTAATGAAGGTTCTCTTTGAGGAAAAGATCCCTGTACAGCAGAGCTGTTAAGATCTGCTAAAGTAAATGGCATTTAGGCATATACATAAACACATACCCCAGTTTTATTAATCAGGATCAGAAAGTTTATTGAGGCTTTTAATTGAGCCAAGATAAAATGTATGAGCACATTTTCCCTGACTTGTTGTGGATTCAGTAAACTGTGTTTTCAATAACTTCATTTTACCTAGAAGTTATTGGGAATAAAAGGTCCAAGGGAGTTCAGTAACACAGACTGGTTCAAGTTCTCAAGACAGCACAAATACTAAATACATTTCTAGATTTAACTTTAGGGCATTTTACTAAAAATTACTCAATGTAGCATTTGTTGCTATGTGCTAGAAACAGTTTCTCTGCCCATACGTTTGATGTATGTATGAGTATCAGGTTGGCTGCATGCTTTGAACTGGTAAATATTTACCTAGGAAGTTGTTGGGTTTTTCTGTAGATACCAAGCTGATGACTGGCTAGTATAGATCTGATGTGAAGAGAAGTGCCATCTCAAGTCAACCCTCCTTAAAGTAGACTAGACACCAAGACCGCCTGTTTTACCACAAGCTTGCTCACCACAAGCCACAAATTGCCCTTTTAGGAAGGCAAAGCAAACTTAAGGCAATAATAATCTGCACTGCTCAGGCAAAAGCACTTTTTGTGTGCTTGCAAACATTGCTGTAGAAAGACACAAACGCAATTAAAACTTCAAATAAATAATTTTTTAAAAAGCCAAATGAAGGTAATGTTAAATTTCAATATGATCTATCAGTGTTTAAACTGAAGTTTGAAATCCCATCCCTATCTTGAATTCTACAGATTGGTTTGTAGAAGAAAAAAACCTGATTCTGCTCTTAGGAATCTTCAGTTTTTAATTTATTCTTCTGTCTTTGGCACAAGTTAATCCAACTCTGATAAACTTAATGTATTTTTTTCAAGCAGTGGAGGAGAAAGAGGGATACAAACAAGTTTTTGGGTCTTTAGAGAGAAAACATTAGTGCTTTCCTACTTTTTTGTTTATTTTGTCTTGGAGTGCTGGGGTTTTTATGAGTGTATTTTTTTGTGTGTGTCTAAGATACTGAGACACAGGCTGACCTGACAGACATTCAAAAACATTGTAATCTGTATTTACTACTCCGTGAAAGACACAAGGCTAATGGAATGAATCGATAATGCTCTGCATACAGACACTGTATTTACCTAGTGTATTTCCAAATGGAAATTTTACTTATTGTTTAACTAATAATTATTTTACCAGCTATATTAGTTCTGGGTATTGATTTTATACTAGCAGTAAATTTGATAAATCTTTTTACAACTATTTAATTGTTTATATCTTGTAGATAATAAAATTAAAAATCGCGGCTGAGACATTGACCTGCCAAGAAGGAGCATACACCTATCCAGACACAAAAATGAGACTTTTCTCAGAAAAATCTTTGCAGATATCAAACCGTTTTCTAATCTTTGTACCCACATATATTAAAATACTGAATTTTCAAAATGTTGAAGATAATAAACCACTAATAGTTCTGAATCCAGTTGTCTGAATTTGAAGTAAGATGCCCACTTAGAAGTCCTAATGAGGAATAATTCAGATGAAAGTTGTAACCACAGTTAACTGTCCTGCAACTTTTAAATTGAGTTACAAATGCTTAAAGGTGCATGGAACCACTGCAGGGTGGAGAACAGGGATCTGAACACTCACCAGGCTCCAGCTAAGTTAGTAAGGCAGCGTCCTGATAAATACTTCTGTGTTTAAACGTTGTTCCTGGTGGGGGCGAATGGTGAAGAAAAGCATCTTTGGAGCAATGTTGGTTAGGAGTGATGTTCAGTTGCTCATTTAGATCATGACCCTTTTGTCAATACGAACAATTAGTGGGCTAAAGATTCCATTGACCACAAGACAAGAATCAATATACACAGTACTTGTTAGTTATTTACCACAGGGTGTATTAAAGCGTGTAGATTCACCATAAATCCTTTAAAGCTATCCTGCTATGATCCTTGCCACAACATGCATTGACACATCGATAAATCCTTTTGACAAGGGCGATATGTGAAAATCAATACCAGTTTATCAGCTATTTCCGTGTAGTCTTTTCTACAGAGGTTTAAAGGTCTTTTCCCAAAGCTGTACAACTGACATGGCGTAGGGACAGATCTCGAATCAAATAGTGACCCTGATTAATGCTTTTCACACGAAGAATTTTGTAAATCCCATACAAGGGACATACAACCATTCCTGATGAAGGTCAATGTTTGGAAAGTGCTTTTCAAAGCTTTTATTGATTTTTTGGTTTTTTTGGGAAAGTGAATGAACTTTGTGCGTACACAGAACATGTTAGGCACTTTTTTTTCTCAAAGGAAAATAAGTTTCTTCTCTGATAAAAAAATTCCAGAGGTTTCTGTCACTAAATTATTTTCTACAACAGAAGAGCCATCGCCAAAGGCTGTGCTGTGCAATTATTCTTCTATACAAACCTTATTGCATTATAAAAATAGGTTTAACACATATATTTATAATGGAAGGTGTACAGTTTAGGCAGAGAAGAACCATTTTTTAAGTTGGTTATTCTGAAGTGTTTGAGGAACTTTGAACTGATCCTATCTGATTTCAAGTGTCAGGCAATCTCTTAAAAATCTAGGCTCCTTAGGCTTCCAGTGGTGATTATCTTTCATGTCTAAGTAAGATTATTTAGATTTTTACAGTGATTCCTTCTATGCATACTGTCCTCCAAATGTATGTAGTGGTTTTATCCTGAAGTTTTATACGTTACTTATTTCATCAGCAAGTTCTAATTGTCTTAGAGGATGTAAAAACTTTTGGAACCAATGTAAAAAAAAAAAAGAAATGCCCCCAAAATAAGGAAATACAGCTGAAACAAAACTTAAACAGAAAATAATGGCTACGTTAATGGCACTAATTGTTATTCTTTTAAATTTAAATCTTTTTCCCTTTTCTTGCACAACAAATTAACAGTTTGCATTGCAAAGTAGGCAAAATATTAAATTAGTTCTGTATCCTGCATTCAGGGGCACGTAAGTCATGCAGCAGCTTAAAAATCATCACAAATTCCACAGAGAGGAAAGGATAAGGAAGCCTAATACATGGCTTTTTGGGACTACCTCCACCAAAGTCAGCTTTGGTAGAAGCAAATCCAATTCCCTGTTCAGTCAGCGGGAGCTGGCACTGCTAATGGCAGGGTTTGGTTCTGCCCTTTGGTGTAATTTTTCCTGTGAAAGCTCAGTGTATTGCATGTGTTTCCTGTAAAGTTTTCTACAGACACTGACCCTAAAGAAGGAATAAGGAAGCTTTGGCTTATGTTGCAGTGGTTTTAAGTGATGCAAAAGATAAGTGTAACACTCATGATGGGAGATTCGGGTCTCTTGGTCTTTCCCTGCCCAACTCTATAGAACATTTCACTGTGAAATTCTTACCTAAAACCTCCACTCTAAAATCTCAATTATTCTACTATGTGTATGATATAATGTACACTTTGTTATCTTCCTTTCTTTCCCTCCTTTATTTTCCTCCCCTCCATCATTCTCCTTTATCTTGTTCCCTCTGATGAATCTCTGAAGTGCAGATAAATGTAATGTATTAAATGGCATTAAAATACAGGAAAAACTCTGTTTTCTTTAACTACCTTGTTTATGGTTATAAAGATATATAGATGATATCCCTTCACCAGTTAGATACATGAACCATCCTTAAAAGTAATTAGTGAATTTTTCACTTTTCACAAAGGATTTGTTAAATACCTTCTCTCTGTCTCTTTCCCTCCATTAAAGAGGAAAATTGTTCTCACTTAATGCTGCTCTTTCCCATTAGAGTAGTCTGGATTTCTTGGTGCACAACCAGGATGGGCTTCTGGTGTGTGCCGCAGGGACTACAAGCTGAAAAGGGAAGACAGTATGAAGAAAAGGGTGGAATGAAATCCACGTAAACAACCGAAGAACAATGATCCCTGAATGAAAAACAAGGTAGAGTAGCCTCGGGCAACAGATAACCCAAGCTCCAGCTGACCTTGGCAGCATGACTGGGTCTTTATATAAAGACAGAATGCTCCAGCAATTTCATCAGTTTTGCCCCACTGTCAACCTTGCATCTATTATTATTTTACCTCTTCTTTTTTTCTCTGCTCACATGTATTTATTGCTTAAATGTATTTACTGTGACTAAAAGAAGGAAGATCTCTAAGTGAGCTTGAACTTTCTCAAGTCTCTCAGACTTCTGAAGTCTGATGAAATTCAGGACTTTTTTTTTTGTTTCAAATCTCTTGAGCCAGAGAAAATTAGACACCAGCTCTGCACCAGCAGGGTTGAATTTTGGGCCCAAGAGGAGTTTTGCTTCTCATTTTGGCATAGTTGTAGAGTATATCTTTTGTCCTTTCTGCTGTGAATGTGCAGTAAAACTAACAGCAGAGGATGGAAAGGCAGCCGTCTTGAGCATGTCACTTGGCAGCGACCAGACCTTAAGCATGAACAGATTTGTTGAGGCAGCTTTCCCAGCCTATTCAGTAAAGGCAACCAATTCTGAGCCTTGTGTACTATGAGCTGATGGGGTCTATTAAATATCCTCATATAAAACATGCCAGGGGCCAGTGTAAGGGAAAGAAAGGAGTATTCACTGAGAGACATAAGCTAAAAACTGTCAACAGTTCTGTGTCGCCAAGATTAGTTGTTTGACTGTTTGTTTGTGAAGGATGCATCAATGCATCCTACTTTAATATTGTAAGGGCTGCATTGTTTTTTTATCATATAAGAATTTTGGCATTTCTTTGGCTATAACAAATGATCATGCTACTGTGTCCACAGCTGGTATATATGAATGAAACTCCATAGATGCAGCTGAGAGAGGAAGATTGCTTGGTGGTGTTTTTGTTACAGGCTACCATGTACCCTATGTACCTATGCACCCGTGTTGTTGCATATGAAGAACTTGTAAAAGTCACAATATATCAGTGAAAATCAAACACTTGTGAGCTAAGCTGTACAGGAAAAAAATGTGTTACCATGGTGTTTTGATGTTTTAGCAGTTAAAAATATTAATATCATTTAAGAGAGTGAATTACAAATTTTAGTTTGTGATGGCAAAAGGATAATTTCTACTGTTTGAATAATTTTGCGCATATCTTCATTTAACGCTGATGAACTAATTTCCAACGTGTTTATTTTTAAAAGAAAGAGTCCTATAATTTAAAAGCACATTAGTAAAAATATTGTTAATTTTTAATGCTGCTGAAAATAAAGGAGTCTTGTGCTCGTATAATTAAAAAGGAAACTGTTTTCATATGAGTAGATTGATAACATGACCATGGAACGTGGAACACGACCATGAGGTCTCTTCAGGAAATTATTTTTCCTTATTATCCTTATCCTGTCAACTATCCTCTGTAGTTAACAGTTTGGGTTAGGAGCAAAGTTAGAAGTTTGAATGAACAAATAAACAAATGGGAAGAAACAAGAGAGAGGATTTCAGAGGCAAGGATTTGTTTGGTGGTCAGGAAGATGGTTTTATTCCCCCCCACCAATGTGACCCATTTTCTTTGCTTTAATTGCTTAGTTCTTTTACATGAACAGTGATAAAGCGTGTGTGCTAAATAAGTAATAGTGTTTTGTCAAAAAGAGGCTATATTTCAGTAGGAAGGCTATCAATTGCTTTAGTTAGTTTGTAAATCTGCTAGTAGAGACACTGAATTCAGAAGTCCTGACAATGCTGTATAAATGTTTACCTGAATTAAGGATAAGGTGTAAAAGCATACCAGTCTTCTAGATGGGGGGACAACAAGCACATTTTGGTTTTACCTTCAACTGTTGTGTGACAAAACCAAACTACCCATTCTTCATTTTGTGCCTTATACAGTGGGAATGACAGAATATTTTACTTCTTTCCAAGTATATGATAGTAGGGTTCTAAAAAGCTCAAAGCTTTTTTTCTCCTAGAAATAATATTTCCTCAGCTTCTAGAATCATGGATGTAAAACTCTTTAAAAAAAAAAAAAACACCAAAAAAAACCCCACCAAAAATCTCTTCAAAGCCTAGTTTGTGTAGTCAGTCCACGCATTTTATCTTTATTTCTGGGAATTTCTTATTTCGTGGGATTCAGACATCTCTTCCATAAGCTGACTGACAGTGGGACTTATGCTGGACGCAGCTTAAAAGAGGAAGGGCTTGCTTTTAAAGATGTCACAGTGTGCATTTTGGATGAGGTCCTCTCAGGAGTTGTAAAGAAAATTGGCAGGTGAAATGCAGCAGTCCTTTGCAAAGATGTTTTCTCATGTTTGAACAGCTCTGATGGCCACTGCCAAGGAGGGACAACTGCCAGTCGCTCCTGAACTCTTCCCAGCCCTTTTTGGGAGAAACTGATGTCATGATTCATCTTTGCATGAGACAGTGCTCATGTTTCCCTGCTGTTTTTATGCCTCAGCACAGGAGGAGGTTCTTTGTTTTCTCTCCCCTTGGGCTCGCTTCTTGCAGTCCCATGCAGGGCTGAATACAATCTGGCCTATGGTAGAGATTTGGAATCCATTTTCTTGCTCTTCTACAGCTTTCAAGGCTTGCCAGCAGTACTGTGGGAAGCCTGGAAAAAATTAAAGCGTTATGGTATCCTGAAACTTGTTTCTGCAAAAATGCTATTCTAGGCTTCCATGTTTATTGTTTCTCCGTGATTCTCTGTATGAAATTTGATCTGATTCAAAAGGGGAAGGGAAAAAGCAACAAAAAAAGAGATAAAATTTCTGATTACCTGTCCAGCAGACTCCTTCTTTGAGCAGACAACCTGAATTCTCTCTCCTCAATCTGAGAATCAGAATCTCTTCTGCTGAAAGGAATCAAACCTGACTGAGAATGGCTCTGCTGTGTTTGAACTTAAAATTCTTTTCAGCTTAAAAAGCTGAAGCTACTTGACAGCAAATTCACAGTGCAAGGTTATTTTTAAATGCTAGTATATTGGCTGCTTCATAGGGAAAACAGGACTGTAAACAGTGGGGCAGGAGTTGGGGTTTCCTCTGAGCAATATTTTTGTCACCTGTTTTTCAGTGTCATTTATTCAGCCTGCAGAATAACTTCTCATGTTTCAAATGCAAATCACAGACCAGTTGTCCACTGTGTCCTCTTATAGTAGCCCAAATCACTCCTGTATTAGTCCAGTTGGAGTGAACCCATGAAGATATAAATATTTTATCTCTGTAAAATTTTGTGAAGTTTATTGTAGAATTTCCTTTGGAAGCTTTTATTGGGAGAAGATGCACATGGTACCTAGCTTGCCTTTACCTTTAGGCTAGTGACAGAGAAATTCTGAAAGGGTCCCTGTGTCATAAATATGGGGAGGTACATCACAGGCCCTGATGTGAACATGACCTGCAAGAATTATGGATCAAAACCAGCAGATTTGTTAATGGTGAGATCTTGTAAACTGGTGGAAGCCTTTCTCTCATCTGGAAACTGTTTCTGTTTACATTCAGAAAACAAACAAGTGAGCTCAATCAAGCCTTCTTGATCAGTGAAAAATAGAGTTCTTCTGGTTTACAGAGCCATAAACAAGACATTTTAACCTCTTTTCAAGGAACTAAGAGCTCGGCCATTATTACTTTGGGAGTGTAATTATTGCCTTAGATATAATTAATAAAGATCAATCTTAATGGAACACTACTTTTTAAAAAAGCACGGAAAAGCCAGGAAAATCAGAAGTCACATATGAAAATCTATCTTTTATTATTTTGGTTATGTCTATACGGCATCTCTTGGTAATCATGTATGACAGGCCAGAGAAAAGGGAGGGACTTTGTACAAGTCCTTGCAGCTGATTCCCCTTGGATGTGATCTCGTCCTGCCTGGTTTAGAGGAGCTGCTGAATCCAGTCCTCAGCATTGTGTGCCCTGCTTTGCCTCCACAGTGCCAGTGCTGAGTGACGTGGTGGCCTGGCACGTGAGGCTGAAAGCTGGTGCTTGCTGGCCATCACCAAGGAGGTGAACTGAGCTTCACTGCACTCAGCGGGGTAAATTACTGCCTCTGCCCTCAGGCTTAGCTGTGAATACCTTTATTTATCTGCATTTGAAACTGGCTTTTCTTCAGCTAGTAGGGCACATTTTAAATACAAGTAGTTGCCCATTTTTGAAAATCAATCATAATACAGTCATTAAAAACAGTTGTGGATACTTACAAACAAAGAAAATTGCAGGGCATTATTCATTTCAGTCATTGCCAGGGCTGGTGTTACCATTACTTCTAGTTTTAAAAGTCCTCTTGGCCCATGACAAAAAGGATTATTTTAATTTGATGACATCTTGCAAAATAAAATAATGCACTCTTAAAATAATGTGCAATGAAATGATTACCAAAACCTATCCCTGAAATCTATGCTTTCATTATATCAAATGCATCAGTAATCACATTTTGTACTACATTTTGTTTTCTTTGGTGCTGCAGTAGATAAGGTTTTACTAAGGTTGCCTAATGTTCTCCATGATAGCTCCCAGTTTGTAGTTGCTGATAGCTTTGCCAGACTTTAACTTTTTGGCATCTCTATGAGGTGAAGCTTTCCACACTGGTTTTCTGAGTTGAATCTGTTTCGGAAAATTTCAGAAAAAATTATTCAAACACTTCCAGGGATTAGGCAATGGGAATATATTTTTTTTTTTGACCACACTGAAAAGTCCTGGCAAACCTTGCTCTGAATAGCTGTAGCTTTGCCTCCCTCCCTCTGCTGCCCATCCCATTGTCTGGGAATAAGGATTTGAAATTTGACAGGAGGGTGCTCTTTGTCTTATAAAATTGTTATGAAAAGCATCATATTGGGTGAAGTTAAAAGTCTTTGAGAAAGTGTAATGAAGGCGGGTGGGAAAGTGGAATCAGCTGAGAAAAGAAATCTTTCTATCTGTGGAAGCATTGGTGGAAAGCAAGGGGAAAAGGGGTATGAGCAGAGAAATAGTTAATTGAGGATGAGACACTCATGTGAAAATGGAAGTCAAAGGGAGTTGCAGGATTTACTATTTACTACACAGAAGATCAGGCTTTGGAATCAGCGTTTGCAGAAGAAAAGATTTGTGGGCCAGAAGGGTCGGATGTCAACTATCCTGCCACCACCAGCAGATGGATTGGGAAACCATAAGTGAGCAAAACTGGGAAATGACCAAACATTTTTTACTGATATATCAGCTCATCCCAAATGGGAGGTTGTGCCTGGAGCACTCCATTCAGGAATGTATTCTGTCTTTGCTTATACACCTAATATGTTTTAAAATTTGTTTATGCTTGTGACTTGAAGCCCGGCAGCAATGAGTTCTACAGCTTGTGCATTGTATGAAAAATTATTTCCTCTTACTGGGTTTAAAATTGTGAGCTAATTTTATTAAGTGTCCTCAGATTTTTTTTTTCAATTTATTACAGTGATGATTTTTAGACTGAATAATCATTCTCTAATCACAGAAAAAAAGTCCAGAACTTTTATGACTTGCAAACCTCTGTTGTACCCATCCCCCGTTACCTTTCTTCCGATCTGAAAGCATGTGGTTGGCCTTTTTTATTACTGCATATCATTAAACCAACATTTCCATGGAATTATCCATAATGGTTCAGAGATTTTTGTGCCACGTGATAATAGCTAGGGTCCATTGTGGTTTAGATCTAATTAGGATTGTTTTCCCTCATATGCATTGCTTTGCATTCATCAATACCCTCTGCTGTTTTATTGTTGTTTAGTATTTTAAGCTTCCCACAACTCTTTGCATTCACATCAGCTAGTCAGAGTGACTCTCCATGCCTGGTAAAGTTTTTCATGTTGTTATCCATCTTCTTTCAAAGTGTCAGGTCCTTGGGAGTTGGGCTGGTAGCTTTCCTCTGTTGTGAAAGCTTGCCTGTTATTTCTACCCTTTGTTTGCTATCTTTTAATGATTTATTAACCAAGTCTTAGGTTTCCTTTATTAAAACTTAGAATAAGATAAAAACTGTCTGAGTTTCACAAAAAAAATTCAATGCCACCACTTGGAGATGCAGGAATTCAATTTGCCTATGAAACTTATTGGGCATCTGTTAGTTTATAATAAATTCTTTAATTAACTGATCTTACAGTATTAGATCATGTGAGTCCTGCTTTCTTCAGCGCACAGCATGCCTCTGTAATGGGAGCAAATCAGGATAACATAAAAGAAGAGAATGTTGTCAGGAGAATATTTGTTCCAGAACTTGGCAACTCTACCATGAATGAAATGGAGGAAAATGTCCCCCAGTTAAGGTGGTTAAACATTAAGTTCAACAACTGGTTGCATTTCCACATCTTTATTCAAGGTACTCACGTGTGCAAATAATGCACAGGTTGTCACAGAGGCCAAGGCTTTTGCCTGGATATTTACAACAGGCTACAGTAATTTTACAAAAAGTTGGAGCAGTGAATGTAGTGGCATTCTCTAAGAAATTCTGGATAGACCTATGCACAGAAGATCCTTCTTCTAAGTCTAATTCAGAATCACAATATTAGTATTGTTAGAAAATATCTTTGTCTTTAGGCAGCAGAAGAACCACTGTCCACTATGGTACAGAACAATTGTTGCAAATGATTAGTCTTAAATGTTGGCAAAATAATACCTAAACTCTCAAGACAACTCTGGTGTTTATAAATCAACAGCAGCTGTTCCTGTTTATGCAATACTTTGTAAACATAAAAGAATAAAATAGAATCTGATATGACAGCTCATATACCAAGATTCAGCCTTCTGCAAAAACAAATAAGGCCATTAAAAATGTGGGGTTTGTTTTAGATATTCTAACAAAGCCAACTAGTCTCTTGATGATAAATGTAACCATGTTTCTCTAATGCCTTTAGGCACATGGCAGGTACCTGGCAAGTAGACTTCTAGAGCTAAGCTGTCAGAGAGGTTTTCTTGCTCTCCCTCTGGAAGGAACTAATAGGAAGACCCTCTCATAGGCAGCACCTGTCAAGCATTTCTGAGCTGTGTCAGTTCCAAATTTGCCCTAAGTACCAAATTCTGATTTCTGTCACACAGATTCTGTCACAGAAAGTGAAGGGATTCTCCCAAGTCAGAAGGGTTTTCTTTAGTGTAATTGTCCCCAGATCAGTCACAGATCTCTCTTAGGAGTAGGTGTATAGTACATTTGGAGTATTCCTTTCTCATAAACTCAAAGTTAAAGGCTCTTGCTTATTTTGGTGATTATTTCTCATGTACAGAGATGCCTAGATGTTAGGTAAAACCAGTTAAGTGGGGAAAAAGTAAGATTTAGTAATCTCACAGCTAGGTGGGTGGCCCCCAGAATGAAATGAAACAACAGGCTGGTTCCACATAAAGTGTAGTGTGAAATCCAGGCACCTCAGAGCAGAGTTTCAAACTAGCTGTTTGCCAAGCTGAGCACTGAGCTGTTGATGGGGTGGTCTTTAGAAAGGGGGATTATTTTCTGGTTTTTTGTGGAAGCTAACATCTTATCAGAGCTGGGATTCACCCAGACACAGCTGCCTACTATCCTATCTCTGAGGGTAGGAACCTAAAATTTTCTTCTCAAAAAACAGGCACAAAAATGAGCTCTGTTTTTCCTCTTAATTTTGTCTGGGAAAGGTAAGAGGGGATGCTTCTTCACCACTGCTAATATTTTAATTTGTACTTAGATTGCCACGTTAGAAGCAAATTCTGTGAATGTCTCAACTTACTGGATGGTGGGTCACGTTGCAAAGCAGTCTTGGCATCTGTGAACTGGACTTTAAGGTCTCTGACTGCTCCTCAGAACTCAGCCCATGAGATTGATCTTAAGACCATTGAAATTTAACTATTCCTTCCTCCTTCTTTGCCCTGCAAAATCTGTATATTGTGGGCATTGGATCAGGTGCAGGACCTTGCATTTGGCCTTGTTGAATCTCATGAGATTCCCATGGCACACTTCTTGAGTTTATCCAGGTCCCTCTGAATTCCATCTCATCCCTCAGGTGTGTCAACTGCACCATTCAGCTTTAAGTTGTCTGCAAACTTGCTGCGGGTGCACTTAATCCCACTGTCACTGATGAAGACATTAAACAGTATTGGTCCCAGTATGGACCCCTCAGGGACACTGCTCAGCCCTGGAGAGACATTTAGGTGGCCTTCCTACCTGCTGAGCTTTGTGCAACATCTGGAAACTAAAGACAAGAAATGGTGAAATCTCAGTTTTCCTGTTTGGAGATTTTCTGCGACATGATACTTTAGGGGCAGAATCAACTAAATAGAACACATTATTTTGGAACTCTATTTTTAGCTTATTTATTTACGACTTGCAGACTCCTAGTCAAGAGGGGATAACCCTGGCCCTAGTGATAAGTTCTAACAACTGCATGTTTATGCACCAGTAGGTATCAGGAGGTCAGTCATAAAAACCTGTCAGTTTGTATTAGTTCTCTGTTGGCTCTCTATCAAAGCATGAAGGAAATGGGAACTGCCATCTTTCTCTTCTTACCAGTGGGTAGTATGTCATGAATTAGATAAAATAAGCTGATTTTTTCTTACATTGGTGCAAAATACAGTCCCTTTGAGAACTGGAGAAAAAACAATTAAATTTCTATCTAGTTACTCAGTTACTGAAGCAGAGCTTCCACTTTTACAGGTGAAGGCAATGGAAATAATGTAGAATACAAGCTGCTTCTGGGCCTTTTTAAAAACACATAGGCAGTACTCTCAGATGCTTGTGAATCTAGTGTTGAATTCTGGTCAGGTCTCCCCAAAGCAGATCTGTTTGGATATTAATGAACTGTTAATTTTTAAGTTATATGCAACTGGGAATAGTCAAATTTACATCATCTTTAATATGTTCAGGTCACTTCCTTTTGATACCAACACTCAAATCAAAGAAGCTGAATGAGATAAGAGAATATCAATGATGACCATGGTTTCTTCTCCATCTGAGAAATTTATACTCTGCTTAACACCCTGCCTCCAAGTGAGCTTCCGGTTATTTGATATTGATGGCCATGAGAATGAACATGCACAATTAAAATAGGTAAACCACTCCATGCTTTTACCCAAAGCAGAGCCAGGCTCTGAAGGATCATGCTATTGGCTGAAATGTCATCCTATGGAAGAAGAAGAGAGTTTGGAATTCCCTTTTTTCCTTTGGTCATGTTTAAATGTATTTCATGACACTCTAGCTTTTCTCTGCAACCATGGCTACAATCAGGGTAGACTCCTGTTCTTAAAAAAAACCCCACACTTTATTGTCTATCTAGAGGACCTGAGAACTTTGATTTCAAGTTAGTTTTTTGATAGGAAAAGCTGCAGAGTGCAAAGTCTACAGCAGAAGAATACCGAGACTGAGTTACTCTGAGCTTGTATCAAGAAACCAGATACTAAAGACTGATAATTTCAAATATTAACCTGCAATTCTGTCTGTGTGCTCAAAGCACTACAGCATGCAGAACAGACACTGCTGCATCTCACCTCTGGTAGACCCTGTAGATCAGGAAGGTATCCAGGATTATTTTGATCATTATCTGGATGGAAAAAATATTTTCTTTTTTGTAATGAAACATGATGCATAGTAGTTTCCTTAGAGCTATTTATGATAGTAGTAGTCAAAGTGGAAAAACTGTAACTTGTTTCTCTTTATTTTACCATGGGTTTAAGTTACTTATAAGTTTTTCTCTCTTAAAATCCAAAAGATAGACACTTTGGAAGTACAAAAAGGATTACTTGATTAAATCTGTGAAGTATACCTGGCAAGTGGACATTTTCTAGGAGTACAAAAAGGTCTTTTCAAGTAGGAAACATAAATTCTTAGAGCAATGGTTACTTCATACTGTATCACCTTTTCACCCTACATTTCTTAAGAAGACATTTATTATCCCTGACTGCTATGCTTATTATCATAGGAACATTGTGGAACACCATGTTTCCTTTGATGTTTGCAAGGCACTGCCGCTGCTGGTCTGATAAGTTAGGTATTTCCCTAGGACACTCTTTATTGTGAGACTTATCATGTACAACATAGAGTGCACTTCTGTTTTCACGTCCCATCTTGACCACTGGATTCAGTTGATGCCTGTATCTATTTATACCTGTATCTGTATCTATATCTGTATCTATATGTATCAGCTCACAACCCATAGGATCTTTCATCTGCTGCATACTACATAGTACAGCTGAAAGTATTCAGTATCTCTGCAGTTTCTAGGTCATGTGCCCTGGGCAGTTTGGTGTCACCTCTTTGACTGATTCTAATGAGTGCTCGGAATATTGGCAGAGGAATGAGGAGAATACTGACAGTAATCCTGCTTGTGGTCCCTTCAGATCAAGGTGCAGGAGTATTTTCAGGGAGAGACAGGGAGGCTGCTTTGATTTGTACTTGTTCTGCAAGTCTGTTGAGACTCTAGGACATGAATGCCTGTGACTGTCAGCTGTACTGGAGAGGGTTGAATCAAGTCAGAAGGAACTCAGTCCAGACCTGACCCCTGCCAGATGTACCTTACTGAACAAGCACATTCACAGGAGTCTGAACAAGAAACTGCTTGCTTAATACACAGCATATTTGATCCTCAACACACTCCTTTGTCCTTGCTGATAGGCCATGAGATACATGGTGGGCTCTGTGCTGACCTGGCAGTTTCTGATGGGCTTCTTGCAGCTTTCAAACCTCACATGTGGAGGTTATAAAAAGCTCACATTCATTCTAGAATGCCTCAGACCAAGGACAACTTGATATATGATTTTAGAAGCAGATGACCTAATCCAGGAGACACTACTACTGAAGCTGAGAGTACCAACAAAAAAATGTGTCCGTGCATGTGTGTATCAGTGCATCTGGTTCTAGAAAAAACTTTACAAATCAGAAAGCAGAACTAAGAAAGCAAGAGGGGGAAAAGAAAAAAAGAAGTAATTTTGTTCTAGAACAGAGAGGTGATCCTTCAGTGTGCCAGATAGAAATCAGGTGCAAAATTCAAGTAATTGTGGAAGAACTCATTTACAGGAGGAGAATCCTAAAAACACTCAGCACCTGAAACCAGTACCCTCCAAAGAACATCTGTGATATTTCAATGCAATATTTCTTTGAGGACCTAGAGAGTGATCCAGCTACAACTAATTTTGTAGGTTCTGACAAAACATAGTGCAAAGAAATACGATAACATCTCACAGTGGTTGTCATTGCACTGGTAGAAAACAAGCTGCTTGATGTGGATCCATATATTCTGGGCTGAGCTTGACATAAGGTTCCCCTAGTCTAAGAAGACATTAGCACTGAATCTTTTCTGATTTTCTGTCTCACTTTCAGATGACAGCTCCTCTGGCAGTTAACACATTCCCAGAAATGGGACCGTGTAGTTTCTTGGCTTTGTCAAGGCTATTGCTGACTTCTCAGGCTCTTTAGTACTCTGAACAAAAGTCTTTTAGAAAAACTCTGAATCTGTAGATGCTCTGGGTTTATGGCACTCTTGGGGAACACACTGTAATTAAAAAAATTTAGGGTTCTGAACATGACCATTGTATATTTTAGTTAGAAATGCACACCTATAACAAAACGGACAAACACTGGTATGCCCACAGTATATTTTATTATTAAGACATGAGGATTTAGATCTTCAAAAGTAGGTCTGAGCTGCTCGATAGGTGCATTTCTATGAGCTCTTTCAGTTATTTTGGTCTCCTTTGCAGCAACTTTGTGAATACTTATCCATGTTATGCAAAACTGTTTTCTTTCTTAAAATAGTATTGTGTGTTTGAGCTTTCTCACAGATTTCATATTCTCTCTGGTTTTAAAAATTTTGTATGAACACTGGTAGGTTTTTTTAGGCTATAGGTATGTGCCATGTCTCTAGATCCTATTCCTTAGTTGGGGGGGAAGGAAACTGCTTTTTCAAAGGCTTTGCTTGCTCTTTGTCAGGAGATGCCTTCAGCTGGCAGGCAGTGAGGGTAAAAATCTACATCAGCATTCCAAGGTGTCACTTCCTTGGCTCTCTGACTAATGTAAAAATGAAAAATCAGAAAGACCATTAGTAATTTTTTCACAATGTAGCTTGTTTGCTGGCAGGAACACAACAAGAAAGTCCAGAGTTTCCAAACAAATTCACAAGTTTTCTGTAAGCAAGTTTTCTGAATTGTCTGTATTTTATACTTCTTTATGTCCTGCAACTTTACACAGAGAAATTTTGACTGCATTAGAAAATAGGAAAGGCCAAATACCACTTCTGGAAAAATAAGAAAACTTAAGTGAATCAGTTTTGCCGATTTAACAGGTCCACAGAGTCTGAAGTGATTGGTTTTGGTTCATAGGAGGCTACTGCTGTAATGAAAAGATGTTTAAAATTTCATTAAATGTTTATGGACCCAGAGGTGAGGCCCCAGTGGATTGTCATATACAACATAAAGACATATTAAAAAAAAAATTACCTGGTATGAACTTTCAACTAGATCATATCAGGTCTCAGCTACAAGGATGACCTTAGTGGGTGATTTCCCTGACATATGTAGCTCACACTTGGCTTTGCTTACTTTGTTTAAATTTAGATTTATACATTTTTCATGTTTAAGCAGTAGGGTAGCTAGTAAATAGATATTTTTACTAAATAATTGCTCATGTTGTTACTAGTTGACTGACAGGAAATGAAATCCTACAAGGATTTTTATACATTCTAGTGGTAGTGATACAGCTAAGTGGCCACTTGGTAGGTGAGAGCTTTGTTTGTCTAGGGTTTTAGCATAATCATTAAATCACAGCTTTCTCTAATTGCTTCAACTGCAGCCAAACTCAGTTGGATGGGATTCTGAAGCAAATGGAATTCTGTCACATTCAATATCAGTGTTTGCTTTATTAAATAGCATTTCTCTGGGGACCTGCATAGACTTTTGGAGTTTTTAATTTGTTACAGTATGTAATGGCTGGGTTCTGTAAAGGAATTGTTGACCAAGCTGCATTCTTATTATTACTATTGATGCCTTTTTACTTTAAATGAGGTTGACAAGATAAGAGATGCCATTTAGAAGAGAGCTTTACTTACTTTGCTCAGTGAAGACTGAGTTTTGAAAGGGAGCACTTCTCAGCATGCATAAATTCTCCCATTTCTTTTGAAGTGAAAATTTAAAGTTAATAATTAAAACAAACACACAAACCCGCTCTGTTATCACAGCCTCTGTGCTTCATTCTCTCTCTATTTCTTTCAGTGCCTTTCAGTACAGTATATCCTTTGATTTAGCAGCCGTAACAGCCTTGTCAGTGATCTGTTACACTGTTCTACAATATTATAGCAGCAATAACAGTAAAAGTTTTGGTTCTAAGTAGATTTTTTTCATGGCAAACTGGTGATTCAGACATCTCCATCTGAATCAGATTTTTAATTTGTAAATGCAAACGTCAGTTTAAAAAGTGAACTACCATTTGCTTCTCACCATCAAAACTTGCAAACCATTGTGTAGAATGAGAATATGCAAGTGGCTGGACCCCAGCCCATCCTCACTTTGCCAAAGCAACCTGAACTTCTGATTACTGTTCCTTTGTTAATCTTGGCTGTACGTGCCCAGTAGTGAGCATTACGTGCTTGAGAAGGGGAGTGCTACACCACGGAAACGGAGCACCTGAGTGATCTGACGGTCACAGGATAATGCATGAGAAATATCGGTATTTGATATGTGTTGTCTTGACCTAGGATTTCCTTACATTTCAGATTACCCAGGATGTAGGAAGATACATATGAGCAATTCTGTCTCTAGTTTAACTGTATTTTGTACAGGAACTTTGTATCCAAATACAATATGAGATAAAATACAGGGCTTAAAGGCCTTTATTTGCAACCATGGCTAGCCGGGGAGTAAAGTTAGGAAGCCAAGCAAATAATCACATCTTCTTCACTTAAAGCATTTCAAACTGGCAGAAATCTTTAACCAGTTCTCCAACTTCTGTCTGCCACTTGGAGCTTTTTATATGAAACAGCAGGAACCTGGCAGCCTGGAGATCTTTGAGTGCTGCGAGCAAAAAACTTGAACATCATTTATAGGTTTTCCTGCCAAGACTGTAAAAATCTAGACAAAGTAGATACAGTTGTTTCACTCAGCTTTTCACGTATTTTTGTCCTTCACTAAGCTCTCAAAGCCTCAACCAGTTTTCTTCCTGACTTTTAAATTCTTGGTAGACATATAGAATAGAATTTATCTTACCTACCTTTATCCCTATAAAAGTTAACATGGCTAGACTGAACCATTCTCTAGGCTCCCTGTACAGACAGTGGAGAGACAGATACCTCCAGGAGGCTTTTTATCTCACATGAATTTAGACAACTGTCTTGGGGTAAAATGAATCCCAGCCCTGTTGTCACCCTCTAGCTTTGATTCAGCAAATGTAACAAGTTCCATTTCCATGCTGGGATTTGGAGCCTTGTATAGAATATTCCAACATCTGATTTCCACTTAATTTAATGGAAAATGAATGCATAAAGTCTTTTAATTAGCTTTGAAAATCTCTGCCTTAATGTTTGATCAAGTTTGAATGCACATGTGTTTGTATATTTAAAATTACAAGCAATAAATGTAGCTGTATTATTTTCAAAAACCTGAGTATCTGACAACTGCAGCTAATTAGTGGTTCAAATGGCCACTGCAGTTGATACTACGCTGTAGTGTTAAAAACTGGAACAAGTAAGTAGAGTCTAAAATAAAGACTCAATAACTTAATACCTCAACACTATCTTTTTTCTTATCTCCCTTTTAAGTAGAATTTAGATTCTGAAACACATTTAACACGGATAATATTTGTGGGTAGAGTGACATCACCAGCTGACAAAAATGACTGTGATTACTAGTCCTAATAAGTACAGAATGCATACAGGAATTATCTTGGAGTGTAGTTTTGCTACACTAAAGAAGTAATCCTTTAATGATCACAAGAGTGGAGCTTCTGATATGAGTTGAATTAAAAATGTGCATGAACTTTTAAGGGACATAATTTGCAGGTGACTATATATCTTTTCTGAAATTACTTGTTAATTACCCTAGTGGTTTTTTGCTTAAAGAATATGCACTGTTTATGTACCAAAGATATAAAGGGTTTTTTTTATTACCAATACATAAAAAAGAACTCATATTTGTGCTTTACTGTTGCTTCTTGCCAAAATTTCTGTAAGGTGCCATAATGTTTGCTTCTCTCTACTGTCTGGAATTATATATTGCTTTTGCAATTTCTTTGGGTGACACCTGGACACCCAAAACCACAGTTATATTATTAAACAATTAAATGTAGCAATATATAATTTAAATGATACGTAATTTAAAGTGTAGATATGGTTGTAAATTTTAAGAAAAGGGGGTGGCTTCTTCAATACTTCTTTCTTAATTGTTTTCTCTTTTTCTGGCTAGTTCTTGCTAAATTAAACTTTTGTGTGTGAGATTACCTGTCCTCCATAGGAGATGGGACATAACAATATACTTGATCTTTTCCATTTCCTGTACCTTCCCAAGAAATAACAGCTCTTTGATTAGAGCTGTCCATAATTTTGATATGCTCTTACCTGGTTGCAAAGCTTAATAGGAAGTCATAATCTTGAGTTAATTAGACTTGCAGACTAGCAAAAGCATAGGTGGACCCCAGCTCAGCAAAGCACTTAAGCATATCCTTAATTTTAAAAGTCTCTTGCTGAGTCTTAGCGAGAGTTTTCTCAAAGTCCTGTAGGGTAGAGTTGTGCTAGAGTTGTGTATAATGGTCTGGGTTGGAAAGGACCTTAAAGATCATCTGCTTCCAAACCCCCTGTCATGGGCAGTGGCACCTTTTACTAGACCACATTGTTCAGACCTCCAGCCAACTGGCCTTGAACACTTCCAGGGATGGGGCGTCCACAGCGTCTCTGGGCAACCTATTCCAGTGCCTCATTACCCTCACAGTGAAGAATTTCTTTCTAACAGCTAATCTAAACCTGCTGTCTTTCAGTTTAGAGCCATTCCCCCTTGTCCTGTCACTACATGCCCTTGTAAATAATCACTCTCAGGCTTTCTTTGTGTATATAGAGATATACATCTCCTCACCTATATGTCTTTTCAATCCATATAATCTTTTCTTATGATAAAATCAACTCTTTGTAGCTACAATACCTAGCCCTTTCACTATTTGATACTTCTGCAAGAATCTGGAATGTGAATGGAAGGATAGTTGGTCTTACCCGTGTTTCCCTTTCCTACTTGGATCACTAGATTCACACAAGAATAAGGCACAACACGTAGCAGAATAAGTTTTTTAACTCAGCTGAAGAGCCATTTATGACCTCTCAAAGTACAGTTTGTTAGATCATAGTTTAGATTGTAGTTTTTCAGAATCAGGGACCTCTGAAGGTCCCAGCTTTGTACTTGTGTCTGATACAACATGGTGCTTTTGTGAGACTTAAGTGATCAAAGAGGTGGGGAGAGTCCAGTGTGGAATGGAGGTGCCAAGGACTGTCTTCATCATGTTCCAATGTAGTATTTAGATGCTGTCAGTAATAATTTTATTTTCACTGTAATAAATGATAAAGGGATTTGTGTTCACTAAATTTTAGAGCCTTGGGAATTGGTGCAGTTGGGTAGATAGACCTAGAGAGACTCATTTACTAATATTGCTGGGAATATGACTTTTTTTCTGTGCCCTAGTGACACATAATATTTGATGCTCTATATTCACTCTTGGCAATACTAGTTATTGCCTTTTCATTCGGATAGATGGCATAGCAGCTTCCATTTACTCATATAGATGGAAGTAAACAAGGTAAAAAAGAAACCAGGTCAAAATGTCAGAATAAAATAAGAACGTTTGTATGGCTGATGGTAGTACAGTAGATAATAGACACACTTAATATTCCATCTCCATAAACTATTCTCAAAGGCAGAGGCTGTGGGGTATTCTGTGGCAGAATAGAGAAATGTAACTGTGGTTCATTTTTGATAAACACAAAACTCAGGTCTGTGATTTGTCTTCAATGATCATGGATTGAGAATACTGCTAAGAAAATCTATTACTTTTTCCAGCCAGCTAGAGACATTTTCATGCCTATTGAAAAAAGGGCTCAAATTCAAAACAATTTTGAATATGGATTTAGTATGCACTGTATATATAGCAAGTACTAGCAGATACTCTGCTGTGGGTGGAAGTGTATATTTCTGTTAAAAACTGCACAATCTAGTTGTTAATGCCCATCTTTGTGTTCACACAGCCAGAATATAGGTCTTGTCCTTAGAGACCAAGTGCAGTCTTTTACCATATATTTAAAAAGGACAAAAGAGCATCTTCTGCTGGTCAATGATGATATTGCTGTGAAATCTCAAGGATGATGCCATGTTGGCAGTAAGGAATTGGCAGTGGAGTGTGTCTTGAGCCTAGCTTCACTGCTCTTTTTCCCCGTTTCTTTCTCTTATCCATTCTTGTGCACAGGTTCCAGGAATGGAAATAATGAATTCAAATTAAAGAAGCCAGTGAAATGACACATTTCATAAGTTAACTCCTTCTGCTCTGTGCTGCTTATAGAGGAGTATTAAACTGCAATCTCCTGTCTGCTGCAGGTGAATAGTCAAACATGCACAGAGTGGATATTTAAGAATTCATTTCTCTTTTGTCCACAAGCTTCAGTAAAATTTAAAGACTGACAAATAATAGGTTTTAGACCAGGCATTCTTCTCTGATTCTGTTATTAGACTGAACCAGGTATGTCTCTGTCTTTTCCTTTCCTGACAACTTAAGTTAAAAATCTCTGTAATTTTAAGCACTACAATTTTAAAAGGATATCCAAATTGTTATACATGTAACACTTGTGTAGATGGAAAAATTGGGTGGCCTAGATGTTGTGGAATAACGGTTCTTTTATAGCTGTGTGTAGACTGGTCTTGCTATTTGCCAGCCTGGTGAGTATTTCCCACAACCATTCTCACAAAAGGTATCTAATTTGGGCATATGTTAGTGGAAGAGGTCAACCATCCTTCTGAAAACAAGAAAAATATTTGTTGTCCTTATTTCAGTGTCAGCATGTTTCAGTTAATCTGAACCCCTGGTAAAATTTCCCAGTGTGGACTTGCTATTTGTGACATATAAGTGACATTATCTCAAAGCAGTATATCTGCAAAACTGAATTGTATGGCCAGGGTCATTACAGCACAGTGCTTTTGCTGTAATGATGCTGATTCTCTTATGGCTGGGTTTAGAGTACAACAAGAAAATGGCATAAATCAATTTGTGTATTTTGCAAAGCCTCTCTCCTTTTTTCTTTTTTTTTTGTTTCTCCAATTTGTATCTGAAAGCAAATAATTAATGTTTGATTTTCTGTTGCCTGATAGTGTAATGATTTATAGGCAATAAAAATAGGATCCTTGATATATTAGGCATTTCCAGTAAATGTGTAAGACTAACTTCCTATTATGAGCTCTTCCCTGAAATTCCACTGGATTTTTAAGCCTGTTCCAGATTTACATGAGAAACAGAAATGTTGCCCCCATTTTGCACCCCAGTCAGTCTCTCTGAGGAGGTATTGCTGTGGGGATCTGTTGCATGATTATATTTTGCCTTTTCAATAAAACAGAACTTGGTGTTGTTTCTTTACTGTGCAACTGAAGATACGTTCCTAAGTGGAATGTAAACAATAATTTAATTAATTATTAAGTGAGCTGAAGAGACTGATATGTTTTGGGCATTGAGCAGAGTTTTGGCAAGAAGTTGCAAATACATAATGGAACAGAAAACTACTTATGACCAAAGCCAAGTCTTAAAACCTTTCAGCCAGTTTTATTACACATTGTTTGAGAGATGGAATCCAGCCACACTAGTAAGTGAAGTAAAAGAAAGCAACACCGTTAAAACCGTGAATATGTGTGAAATAACAAATGGAAGGAATAGAGTTGGGCAGGGAAAGGGAGATGGAGATTCTGTAAAATACCACTAGGTGCAAGATTAAAGGTATATTTAATTCTGTGTAAAATATGTTTTGTGTTTGAAATAAAAGAAATGAGATAGAATAACAAATGGAAAAACAATGGAAGTGGTTCTTAAAAACTAGCCCTGAGTAACCAGATTGGTCCTCTTTTTCAGGTACTTTTACTAGCTGTGGGGTACCACATATTCCTAGCAAAGATACTGAGAATGTAAGAAAAGTGTGCATCTTCTTATGTAACAGACAACCATTTGACTATATGGGTTTCCCACCTACATACATATGAGCTTCCACTCTTTCACTCTATTCATACTGTTTCCAGGAAAACCAGTCTAGGACTCATAGCATCTGTAGTCCATACTGAATGTATACAAATAGCAAAAAAACCCTATTCCAGATTATAAAAGCATTGTTCTTTGCAGAGCCAGATCTACAGAGGAGTACTCAAAATTCCAAATGTATAAAATTAGGACATAGACATCCCTATTAATTTGTTACTCACATGAAATTTGTATCAGAATCTTACATATGTTAGGTAGAGACAAGATGGGTCTAATTTAAAACTACTGGGGAAAATTATTGCTTTCTTGTATTTGTATATTTTATTTTTCATGGTCTGTCTGCATGCTTTGAGTATAAACTTTAATGTCAGATTTTTTTTTGAAACTTTTTTTTGAGTTTTGAGTTTTGTAATTTGTAATGGCTGTGGAATTTTTACAGGTGGATTTAATGGTAAAATCTTATCTTGAACTGCATTTTGAAAGCTCAAGTGTAGTTTAATTTCCTGGGAACAGGAGGAGGGAAGGAATGCCATTCTTTCCTTAGGGAGACAGCAGTTCCTTGTGCAACATTAACTTAAAAGAATATGAGACACATACATATTGCCAACAGGAATGTAGATGTATAGAGTTCTGAAAATAGTAAGTGTCAGTAGGGAAGGGTTGCAGGTGCCAGAAGAAAAATGTAGCTCCCAAGCTCACTCTCTCCTTTTATTTTTGTCTTGTCCAATGCCAAGATTGATGTTTAAAATGCAGTTTTTCCCTAAAAAGTGATTATAAAAAAAGAGTCTGACTTCAGAACAGATGTGTTTCCTGTGTGCATTCAGAATCGTATTTATTTGTTTCCATAACTCTGTTTGGATATACCATTTACACCTGTTACACGTGTGCAGCCAAAAGCAATGTGAGGGAGAAACCAAAAATCAGCTTCTCACTGGGCATGAGCTGTGGAGCTGCTGTACAGAGGTGGCTCTGCCAAAGGCTCATAGGCAGAAGGATCTCTATATCCACTCTTCTTGGGAACACAGCAGTCCTGCTCTGCAGCTCTTTCCCCTCTGCAAAACACTAGCCTAGGAATCTGAAACAGGGCATTAAACCACTTAACCTGCAATGGCAGCAAACTGAACCAATTATTACTTCTTCTATCCTTGTTAGCCATGAAGGACAAGTGTTTACTCTTCTTTATAGCAATCTTTTCATGTAGTTGAGGACTGTCATCATGTCCCCTGTGAGCTTCTTCTGTCTTACACAAAAGATCTAGATCCTTCTGCCTTTCTTCCTTTGAGTCTTTTGGGGTTGGTTGGTTTGTGTGAGTCTTTAAACTGATTTATTCCTGTGAACCACAGCTAAATCCTTTAAGAGTGGGTGGCCCAGACTTGGCCACAGTACTCCAGAAGTGGACAGACTATTCCAGCTGAAGTCTTTCCAGAGATGTGTTTGCTGGAGTGGAAGGGTATTGCATCTAAGACATTTCCCTTCTTTCCAAGAGCAATTGATTGCTGACATATTTGCTTTATGATCTGGACCATTTTCTACAGTACTGCTTAGCCAGTTATGCCCCATTTTGTTTTTGTGCTTTTATCACTTCACTTTATTGAATTTCATCTTCATTTCAGATCATTTCTCCAATCTATCAAAATAATTTTGAATTCCAGTTCTGTCCTGCAAGGTATCTGCATCTTTTCAAGTGTGATTTCATGTACTGACTTTTTATGTCAGTCCACTCTGCCTTCCAAGTCATTAAACAAAAATAAAGGAATTTGGACAAAATTCCATAGTCTCAGTTGGCCTCATATTCCAGTTGCAAGATCTATCACAGGCAAGTGGAAAAGCCTCATTTAGCTTGCAGACTCTTAATCATGTAAGTGTGTAAGGTGTAAAGAAGAACCCAGCTTGACTCTCAGATCACACAGTGAACATACAGGACTTTTAGATGGAGGGGGAAAAAGAACATCATTGTACTTAAAATCTGATTACCTTTGCCAAAGAAATCAGAGTCAGGAAAAAATATTGAAACCGTAGGATTCCATTTACTTGGAGACCCTATTCAGAGTTGAGCCATGCTTCAAATTACAAATAATACCAGGGGTGGAGGGGATCAGAGGGAACAATGACAGTTGTGGCAGAAGACGTTTTGCTGCTTGGGTACCTGGCCACAGCAGCATGACATCTTCACTTCTGACCCAACTTGCACGCTGTCTCTGCCCTCTTCTCTCCTGTGACCTGTTCCTTAAGTTTATTTTAATACAAAATATTTTTTAAGAATTAATATTTTTTTTGTTATGTTTAGGCCATTATTTCAATGTTTGAGCATGTGAGTGCACTACGTGAAAGGGAGGTTGCCATGGTAATTTCTCATTATTGTTGAATAGAAAAATAATTACTCTGGCAAAATCTCCCGTAACCTGTCAAAGCATAAGTTAAAGATGCCTGAGGGCAGCCTTGCCTTCACCATCCCCTTTCTGCAAAAAAAAAAAAAAAAAAAAAAAAAAAAAAAAATTCTTTTTTTTAATAACTGGATCCTATTTCAGTTTGGCTGGGGACACCTCATTTGGTTTTGTTCACGTTTGGCTTTGAGAGTAGGTGAGCCCACCTGTGACAAGGGTGGGGCAGAAAATTAAACAGCAGAGCATATCCAAGCTTAACAGGATTTATATACTCTTTTTTAAGGTCGGGTTTTCTTTCTGGGGGTGGGGTGTTGCATTTAATATTTTTCCTTCTTCCTCACCTACAATACGAAAAAGCTTAAGATAAAGACATTGGACAGTGTTCAAACTGTGAAAGAGTCTGGATATTTCATCTAACCAGAGACGGAATCCACAGTAATTCCATTTCCACATTTTCCTTGCTTTCAAGACTTCTTGGAAGCTGGCGTGAGTGCAAATATGTGTGGTTTTGAGGTGAGGCCCTGCATTTTCCCTGCTCTTCTCTACCTTTCCCGTGTGCAGGTTGCATCCTGGCTCTGCAATGCTCTCCTTTTTGTTCCCATGTCATTGGATGCTGCATGAGTAGCTCCAGTGACACTCAACTACTGCATTAACAAGAGCTGCAAATGTGGTCTGTGGCATTGCTGAAATCCTTCCCTTTGCTCTTCTCCCCTATGACAAGTATGTCCAAAAGGTTAAATGGTACTGCAGCCTCTCTTTTGCCACATGAGAGAGAGTGGTAGCTCAGAGCTACTCGTTGGACAGTACATTCTTGTATGGGCTTGTAATGCAACCCGCAGGCTGTGCTGAGTGCAGGGTCCCGTGCACAGGTGTGCTGAACACCTGTGCATGTGTTTCATTCTTACCACTGTCTATTTCGTGCTTACTCTTGTGGCTGCTTGGCTACTCAACACAGCAGTGTTTGCACGTGGGAACTCATCAGGTTTACATCAGGAAAGAGCAACAGCTCTCTGTGACAGCAGATTTCTGACGTGTGGGGACAGCTTTGATACCTCTTTGTGTGACTGAACGGCAGGGCTGTATGGTCCTGTCACTGCCAGGTGGGATGAGCCTTGGCAGGGAAAGTGTATTACAGGCTCTGACTCAGACAAGAAGGCTCTCTAGGGTCTCTGGTAGGAACCAGATTGTTAAAGCCTGTCCTTACCATTGCTCCATTGGATGCTTGATAAAAATCAAAGCGAAATTGAGAGGCAGGAAGTATACCTTGCTCAACATTTTGGAGTGAAATCCAAAAGTAACATCATCAGGAAATACAGCAGCAGAACTAAAATCCCCAGATCGCTCTGCATGTGTACATATATGAATCATAGTCATTATGCAGAGCATAGATGTGTATTTTCTTTTAAATTGGCATATTATCTCAGGATTTTTTTTCCTGTGAAGCGAAGAAATGTTTTCTGGCTTAGATCTGTATTGCTCAGGCATTAAGAGGTGCTCAGGCCTCACTGTGCTGAGCGAACCTGGCCTTGCACACTGCAAGGAAGCTGCTGTGAGTAGGACAGAGTGGCTCTGACGAGTGTAGCTGGGGCATCTTCAGAAGGATATTTCCAGCTTCGTTACTGACCCTGTGTGCTACAAGTGGTTTAAGTCTTGGGGCCTCAAAGAAGCAAAAGAGACTGTACCAAAAATTTCTAATCCAGCTAATCCATAGCTTTTGAATGAAACATTTAGTGGGTTTTGTGTTGCCCAGTTTCTGTGAAAATCTTTGCAAGGTGGACCACTTGCTCAGGTGCTAGACGTTGAGGTTTAGGTGCCTGTTGTTGATCATCCAGGTCTGGGAAGGCCTGGTTCAATTGTTAAAGTCAAGAAACTACCTGTAGTGCTGTGTTGGTATACGTTTTACATTGTTCACTATTTTAATAATTGCCATGTTCCAACTATGTGTATTACTGTAAGTCTAAGTACACACGAGTCATCTTAACTTTTTTTTTTCACTTCTTGTATCACACTTGAAAGTAAAGATTTCTCAGAACAGTTATATTTGGGTAACTAGCTGATATTTAATCAACTTGCAGTAGCATTGTATTTATATTAAACGCATTGGAGTGGAATGGCCATTATATTTAGTTTCTAAATAACTTTCTTGTCATCTCATGCTGATGATGACCTTATGTAACATCATAGAATTAAGTACTGAGGGAATTTTCATTACTAGAACCAAGCTTTTGAGACACACAGCTCAGGAAAGGAGGGAAAGGTCATAACTGCTTTATTTGCAACTGATTTATAAAACCATATCTAAACCATATCATTGGGAAGAAAAACCTTTATGGAAAAGTAAATTTTTACATATTTAGTATGCTTGATAAAATGAAAGACAGTTTATTATACATTAAGTTAAACACTTCAGTTTTTTTTCCGAAATTAGAACTAGAACTTTATCTAGGAAAATTAGTTTGAAATATCATATAGACATCTGCACCCCAAAGCCATAGGTGAAGAAGCCAAACTAGGTGTGATCCTGTTGAATTTCTTTTACAACAGATGAACATATTTTCATTTTGCCTCCTGTTAAGTGAATGATCTGTTGCTTCCTAGGATAGTGACAACCTCTGGTGGGATGCCTTTGCAACTGAATTTTTTGAAGATGATGCAACCTTAACACTTTCATTTTGTTTGGAAGATGGACCAAAGCGATACAGTAAGAAATGTGTATTTTTTGTTCTAATGTTAAGTCTGAGTTTCCAAAAACAGTTTATCTGTACAAGACTGATGCAAACCTGGCAATGACAAAGTCACTTGTGTATATTCAGTGACTATTAAGTTACATTAAAGAATTCCATGAATTGGGAATCCATTTTTTAATGGAATTCCTCTGAATTTTATTACATGAAATTAAATTATTTCCTAGTGGAATGAAGCAAATAATACAATGCTTGAATATTTTTTTTTAATTAATGTGCTTTATGGCTGTGCTTGTGCTCTTTGTTAATTTGTTTTCTGCAAAAATTCAAGTGTTGAGTCTTGTGGGCAAACTTGTTCACAGAATGGGAACTTTGTAGCAAATATCAGGATTTTTGCTGGAAGGGCTTCCAAATTTAAAGAGGGATCAGAAAAACAATGGATTAAAAGCTATATCCTTGCTGATGTAGATAAGTATTATTCAATCAACTGGATCTATGCTGCTTGCAGACATTAAGGACCAGCCTTGGATGCTGTCTGAGCAGCAGCTGAAGTCTAGAATACTCTCAATCAAGCACTAAGTGAAAGCTTGAATAAAAGTGAAGCAATGAATAAATCTGGTGACATTGGTATCCATTGCCTGCACACGCTGAGCAGCAAAAAGGGATAAAATTCATCGAACGAATTGTTTGAAGTGAATAATTCACTCAGCCTTAGCACCAAGCAACAGAGAGAGAAGTAAACATTGAAAAACTGCACTGCCAATTGTTTGACTCCATTCAGAGTGACCCCAGCTTCATGGTGACAGATTGTGCTCTCTACTTAATGTTCTGAATCTTGCGAGGTTCTTCTTTTTCATGAGAGTGACTGATTGTCAGTGTATCACTCACGTACTTCTAATTCCTATTATCAATTATCTCAGGTATTTATTTGACAAGTGTTACCTTCTTCTGGAGAAAAAATAACTACTTTGAATACACGTTCTGGGATTAGTGTTGACAGAATTACAGTTTCTTGCCTTTCAAAGCAAGTTATAACTCTGTAAAGGTCCTTAAATCACAGCCTATAGCAACATTGGTAACAGCTGATCTGTCCTGATTAGGTTGAGTCAACTTGTCAGATATCAGATTTGCTAGTTGTGTTATCAGTCCAGAAGGCACAGATACATCAGCAAAAAAGCAGTTAATGTCCAGTTAGATCAGAGGGAGTTGTGATTCTGGAAAACAGTACTGCATATGAAAGTATTTGTCAAAGTGTAAAATATTCCTGGTGTCACAAATGCTTGATAATGGTTGTATTGTCTGTAACTGGGACAGTTTGGCATGGGGTAATACTGTGATTCTTAGCATTGCTGCTGATAAGAATGATTGAAGGCCCAAGTTATGTAGTCATGTTTTTAAAAGCAACTAGTACACAGGATTTTTCCTCTGGTTTTAATTTCTGACCTCTGCACAAACTGTTGTTGCTTTTGGTTTATTCTCAGCATCTGGAATTGAAGCTTCGCATTTAGGCCTCTTTGCTGTTCATTCATATTTCCTTTCCTTTGTTAGTTATATTTATGTAATTCTGAACTACAGTTTTAGTGTGAATCTTTTTGATGTGAGTGGTATTCCAACTCAGTGAAACTCTGAAGAGCATGCTTCTGCTGTTCCAGTTTGAGACTTCCATTTCCCTCTGAGAAGGCTTTGAGAGCAGACTTGGGGCCTCTGTGCTGTCCAAGTCCCTGCTCGGGGACAACTTCGGCATTGCTTGTGGTGGGTGCAGAGTGGAGGCTGCATGTTAAGAGTAGCTCTCTCTTCCTAGATGGGAAGTTTGTGTCCAAAACCATGTCCAGGAGTTGAAAACAGAGCAGTTTGCTCCCCTTACAGGTCTCTTTTTTTGCTTGCCCAAGCCATGCTCATGCTATTCCCTTATGGATGCTCTTGGCATCTCCCAAAAATCATAATGACACCCAGTACCTCTATTCCAAGCTGGTGAAATTGCTGACCAGGGGCTGTGGCTCCTGTTAGGTGAGCCAGAGTATGGCACATGGGTGCAGCACCAAACATGGAGTTTTGAAAGGAATGAAACAAAAGTTTCTTCATCTGTGCTGTCTGCAGCAAGACACCTGCCTTCTTGCCTAGTGTTTATGCTCTTTAGGATGTAGAGGGCATTAAACACGTTGGAACTGGCCAAAAGGAAAGAGAAAAGACAAATTGTTTGTTCGTCCAGGCACAGACATTAATGGAGGGAACCAAGATAAGGCCCAGGAAAAGAGAAATACCCATCCTTTGAGAAGTTGTTTATAAAGCTGAAAGTGATGAAAGATGCTAACCTCTTGCCTTTGCTCTAGGATTCAGGTCAAAATTGCCTGCCTTTGTCTCACTTCAGCCTGTGAGAGATTTGCTTACATCTCTGACACTGGTTGTGGCATCCACTGTATTTTTTTTTCCTTTGGGCAATGGTTTCCCTTTTCTGAGAACTAAAATATTCTCTTTTGGAACAAACAAGCTAAAAAAACCCCTTGTGTATGTATGTGTGGAAAGGACAAAACTTTTTCACTGTCCATGGCTTCATTTTTCTCTGGCTTGTGGCAATTCCCAGTCCTGTTCCCTCCTTCTCAGGGGCTATCCAGAACTTGTGTTAAGCCATCAGAGATGTGAAGAAGCATGGTGTTTTGCCCCAGGTTCCTTCTGCAAAGCCCCTCGAGAGTGTTGTGGGAGGCTGCTGGGAACTAATCTTGAGTGCAGTTCCCAAATTCCATTGGGAGCTTTTTTCCTGTGCTTGCTTTAAACTTGTCCTTTCTATGAGTTTCCTATCACAGCCTGTTTCCCAGCTGGCTCTCTCTGCTCTCTGCTCTTACCTTAACAGTCCAATCCCACAGCCAATGCAAATGTTCAGAGCAGGCCTGCAGTATTTGTGTAAGGTGTAGAAGATTTAAAAAAAAAAAATCTTTTGTTTGCCTTGCCTTTTGTTTTAACTTTTAATATACAGTTTTGTCCAAGAGATTGTAAGAGTTGTAAACTCAATTTTTTTTTTTTTGTCTGAGAAAACTAAGTTGCTTATTTAATTTCATGGCCCAAAACTGAAGCTTTATGAAAAACACAAAGTATTTTTAGGTCTTTCATTCCTTTTGCCATGTTTTACAGCACTCCTTTCTGTACTGAGAAAAGCAGTTTTCTTCCCTTTGCTGTTCTCAATGTTTCTGCTCGACTGTCAGCTTGGAGATTCTTTCATTTGTAGGAAAAAATAGATATGGTTCAAAATGGGGATTTTAAGTCACTGGGTTATGTTTACTTTGCTTCATGTAAGGCAGCATTATGTGCTGATACTCGAGCTAGCTTTAAATGTACCTATATCTGCATGGCACAGCATGCAAAGATACTTCTGCCCTGGGAAGAGCAGAGGTTTGTTAGTTCAGTTATCTACCAGTGTTAATTAATTTTATTGCCAGGTTTGTTAGACCTAGACCAGTTATCTGTGCAGAATGATACTCTGCTTTGGATAGATGTGACTTGAAAGCCCAGCTTAACTTTTTAATGCAGAGATTCTGTGTCAGACCAGAAATAGCTGCTGTGCCCATCTTTGCAGCTCTTTTTGTCTTTCTTCAGTATTTGATTTCTGTAGATGCAAGAAATTTACCTTCTGCAATTCTTTCTTCCTGGCACAGCATTCCAGAAAGAAGATACTCTCTTCTTTCCAACAGCCACTGAAAATATGTTTTTCTCTTTCTTGCTTATACTCCTCAGCTATTCTTTTGGTCTGCTATTACCTATGAACCCTACTCATACTACTGAATTCTATGTTGAAATTTTAATGAAAAATGCTGCAGAAAATAAAGATGTATTTTAAGTTAACAAAGGTGTAAATTATGCGTTTCTCTAGTCTGGCTTTTTGCCTACCCTGAGATGGAGAGAAACCTTACACATTCCGATGCTTAAAGACAAGGAAAGATTGTCCAAAACAGAGATGCTACCTGTCTTACACTGCATTAAATTATAAACAGCAGAAACTGAGAAGTAAACACATGAAGTTCATTCTATAGTGAGAGCAAAAAGAAATTTGCTTTAATGTCTTATGCCCTGATTTGTTCGGTCAAGAAATAAATAGGATTTAAACAAAACCAAGAAAAGAGAATATGCCTAATGGAGCAGAATTTTTGTTTCCTTGTTGTGGATAAAGCATTCATTTCCTGTTAAGAGGCTTCTATCCCTGTAAAAGAGTAAATACTAGACTCTGATCCATTGTTGCCCAGGTTCTTTGTTTCTCAGAGACAAAATATTTCCCGAACAGATAAGAGAAACAAGTTTGATTGACAGCTCTTAGCAGAGTCTCATCAGCTGCTGTGCTGACAGCCTGGTGATGCGCACTGTGCTGATGTGGTCGGGACTGACAGGTGATTGACAGCCCAAGACTGTGGAGACAGGAAAGATGAAGCATGCTCAGTAAGAATAATGTGCAGTGTTTATGCAGCACTGCAGAGAATAGGAGCTAGAAAATTAACTCTTTCAGGGCAAAGTACTACTGTAATGCATTATGAATGCAGTTGCCACTGTACAGAAAATTAGAGCTCGTCTACATTTCTCTTCTGTTCACTAAATGATTTCTGTGCATGGACGAGCTATATACCGCAAGGAAGCAAAAGCATGAGCTATCACATTTGTAGCTGTAAAAAAATTTCATGTGTGGTAGATGTGATGGAGTCCTCAAAATGGATTTATTTAAGCTTATAGATGTAGAATATATTGAAAATTTCAGGCACTTTTTATAGGCTTTTCATCACCCAATTTTATATGGCATTGCATAATGTTACACAGTAGAAATTTCAAAAGGAACAATTTGAGCTCTTTGCTCTCCCTATCCCTAGGAAAATATAGTGATTTCAGTTTTACTGTTGCTCTGAATCTGTAGCTGATAATTGAATATGCTTTTCGTGTTATAATTTCTACCGCAGTTTGTGTTTGGAATGTACAAGGTAACTATACCATGCTTTGCATTTTATGCCATTTTTTTTCATTTTCTCCTCTTGGCTCATGAACCCTGTTTGATTTTTCTTCATTTCTTGATTTTTTTTAAAGATGGATGGATAGATGTATGGATAGATGGATAGATAGAAAGAAAAGAAAGAAAGAGAAAGAAGGAAGGAAAGAAAGAAAGAGAAAGAGAGAGAGTTTTCTGGGCAATAGTTTCAGAGTGAACTTTGGGCCAAGTGGCAAAATCATCAGCTTTGAAGTGCTTATCTAAGTTTTCTGTGTGCCTTTAGAATATATTACATATGTGTATTTTAAATTTTAGTAAAAATTATTTAATTAATACACAGCAAGCAAGCTGCATCAGATTCATTCTTAATTTGTCCCTGTTTTTATAACCTGTGTGATGCACGTAACTTTATAGCCCTTTATTGAAAATCTTTTGCAGGGGTTAATGGTGGGGATTACATCTAGTGGATATTTCTTATAAACATAGTTTGGGAATAAACAGGGAAAGTTCATCACACATTACCCACTCGCATAACTATTTTCAAAAAGATGGTTTGAGGGGCCAGCATGCTACATTATAACCCCAGGTTTCTCTAAAACTCTCATCTAGCTTCTCTCCTATAACCCTTAGAGAGAAAATTAAATTTGCCAAGAGAAACAGATTGTTTTATTTCCAGGAACATCTCCTTTCTTTTTCCTTTTATTTTTTTTTCCCCTAGAAATCACAGTCATTAAACATGATTTGAGCATTCAGGTACAACACAGTAAATTGGTCTAGCTTTGTGAGACAGATTATTCTGTGTGACTCCCTGGTATTCATCTTTATATACCACTATTCTAGTTTTGGTTTTTTTGAAAGTTTCTTGGCAATACTTTTGAGTTTAATTTCAGAACGTAGGTAAAAATTTCATTAAAATCATATGTAAGTGGTCCACAGTTGCCTGGATCAACGCTAGCCCCTCCACCCTCCAGCTTATGATTTCTAATCAAAAATTACTTCCTAAAATTGATATTTTAAAGAGTTCTCAATCAATTTTACATGTGCTCTATGAAAATTGTATATTAATAAACTTTAGTAAGAATATAACTAATGCACTGGTAAGTTGAATGCTTTACAGGTGTCTAAGTGTATTACACCCATGCACTTATCTTTATCACCCAAACTTTTGTAAGCTCATCAAAGAATAAAATGAGATTTGTTTGACAAGACCTATTTTGCATAAACCCATGTTGACTGGCATTAATTGCATCCCTTCCACTTCAATCTTTGTCAGTTAAATCCTGGGTAAGTTTTTTTTACTATTTTGTCTGGATTGATATCCAGCAACTATATTAAGTTATGCTGTTCCCTGACTTCCCTGTATAGTGTCCCTTAAATATCAGCACAGCAGTAGTGGATTTTTAAAGCTCCCTCAGTAGTTCTTTTATTTTTTTTAATTAGTATTTTCTAACGCCAGATAGAAATGTGAAAAAAACCCTTATAGCTGCTAATTTCAAAACATTTACTTTTCATTGATACTATTTCAGATCCATCTTAGTTGCTGATGGACTAGAAAGCATTTTTCACTCAAGATCAACATTCTTTCCAAAAGTAGAACAATAAAGCTTTTTATATATCGATGTTCAAAGCTTTTCTGTTCCCAAAT
This sequence comes from Gymnorhina tibicen, assembly GCA_013399875.1. Lineage (NCBI taxonomy): Eukaryota > Metazoa > Chordata > Aves > Passeriformes > Artamidae > Gymnorhina > Gymnorhina tibicen. The sequence goes on along the minus strand of VXAZ01004118.1, from coordinate 2,344,161 downwards.
TAAATTAAGGTATGATAAATTTCAAGGTCTTATTTTCTCTAGTTTTTACAGATAGGGATTTTTCACTGCCAACTTCAGCATCTCATTCTGATATTTTATATTTCATACTATGTTTTTACAGAATATTTCCCCCTTTTTTATCTTTGCTTTTATTTAATATAGTCATCATAATTATCAGGATTTTTTCCTTCTAATTATTGCCTTCATTTTTCTACTAACTTCTTTTGCCAAAGCGGTTTTTGTTCTCACATTATAGTTGCATCTTTTGAATATCTTAGGAAGTCTCACTAACAGATTCTTAATTTTCATGCATAATTTTTATCTGTATTTTCTCCCAGTCAGTTGAGCTATGGTGAATCTTGTATTCTGAAGCACCAGCTGTATCTCTCCTACTGACTGGGATTGCCTTTTTTTTGTCTGTACTGAATGCATGTTTTGCATGGCATTTGTACAGAAACATGTGGTCTGATTGGAGAGTATCCAGGGGAAAGCAAAAGTCTTGAAATAAGGCTTACCAAGAAAAATTAAAGAATTTGAGTTGGTCAGTCGCAGAAGAGAAGACAAGGCAAAAGAGGAAAGAGGAAAATCGAACATAATAAAAAGACATATCAAGGAAAGTCATAGGGTCTGTTTCCACAGCCATGATGACCAGGAGAAGAGATGCAGGATTTAAATCGCATTTAAAAAAAAGTTAAAAATTGAGGGGTTCACTCTAACCAGTGAGAAAAATGAGGTGCTTGGAGTGATTCCCTGGGTAGGCTGTGGAGCCTCCAGTAATCAGGGGGCTGTCTGACCTTCACCTCTGATTCCCTGAAGTCGCTGGTCCCAGAGCTAGCCAGTGCTAGCTTTCAGTCCCCTGTTTGGTTCAGTCTCAGCCATCATAACCAGTTCTGGAACAATCTTCTCATCTTGAATGCTAAACTTTTTGTGATTCAAAACACCTTATTATTTCTAATTGTGAGTAGTAGAAATAATGTTTTTCTAATTCTGCTGGCTAAGCAAGATTTTGCACATGAATCTTCCAACAATTTCCTTCAGAAAGAGCATTTTTCTTTTTCTCAATATTACTGACAGGAATTATTGAAGGAATAGTTCACACTAGTTTCTGGTTTGCAGTTAGCAGATATGAATTAGACCTTCGCCTCTGCCACCTGCAGTCTTGTTAGCTCTCTTAGTGTTCCTGCACCTCTGGACTATCGATACCTTCAAAATACAAGAAGGAGCTGCTTCACTGCAAAGTGCCAGCCACATGCAACATGTGTGTGTATTGCCTGCATGTACACACAAATCTCAGTTAGGTACTCCATGGACAAGTTTGTAATGAAAACTGTTTCATCAGCCTCCTTTTTAACTGTCTTACAAATAATGCAAGATTTCAGATATCTTACAAGGGGGATCCCAGATTTCTTCTGCTTGTAACTAAGCATGTTGTACAAATCAATATGGGAGACCCTATGTCTGTGAAGTGGCACGTGGAAAAGGGCTACTAATGTAGTAAGGGCTACCAGCTCCTAATGTGAATATTGCACAATTATATGGAGTCTCTAATTGCAATTTCTGAAACCCCAGTCAATCAGATTGGTTCTGCTGCTGTATAAACAGATTAAAATGATAAGCCCTCTTTGGGAGAAATCTTAATACATAGGACATGATACATTAGAGATGTCTTGGGTCCATTCAGAAAGCAGAAAGAATAAAGGCAAAATTAAAATGAGAGAATCACAGTGATTTATGGGCTTTTTCCCCACCCAATACAAATATCCCTTTTTTGTGGTTGGCTTTTGTTCACGCATTTGATCTGAATTATGTAGCATTCAGTTCTTTCTTTCTGCTGGAGGTGATGTTAATAAAATGATGGAAACCCATGCAAAATAATGGAAATCAATAGCTTTTTATATCAAAATATTAACCAACTTTTTACTATTTTAAAACTCATGTTAAATAATTTCTTAATTGTTTTGTGTGCATAGTGTTATGGCAGTTGTGAGGAACTGGTCAGTACTTTTTCTGTTTTGCTGAATAACTGTGTTTGGCTTCAAATGTTGCCAGTACATTATCTTTCTTTTTTAATTGAGAAATAAAAATGTTGTCATGCTAGAGGTATTTTCATTTTTTTTCATGAAATTGAAAATATTCAGTTATTGCTTCAGCTTTTAATATTATCAGGTAATTTTTAAGATGATCAGTTAATATATGTTATGTTCTTGCAGAAAAATGTTCTAACATAGTTACAGAGTTCCTGTAAGAAACAAGACTCAGCTAGAAAATTCATGGTTCCCTTAGTAGTCAAGAATGTTCTTCCTGCATTTTTCATTTTGTTTCTTTTCTTTTGTTACACTCACATTCCTTTTTCAGAAGTGAAACACCTCACTTTATGAATTACCTAAGCAACACCATAAAAAATATGGAAGTTTTGTGGTAGAGGATATTTTCATATTGTCATCTCATTTTTAAAACAAAGAGAGGCATTTAATTAAGTATAGTAGTTTTATTCACAGTTGGTATAAACTATAACATTTCAGAGCACATGGATTGCCTGAAGGTATTAGAAACAAATTTCCTTTTATAGAATACTAATAGCTAAACAATGGGCCAGATTTTTTCTTCCTTTTTTGAATCCTCAGGTATAGGTGATTCAGAACATAATTCCTAATGGTTCTGGGAAGTTTATGTATGTTATGATGACTTTATAATAATTTATAAATTCTATATTGTGCATTTACTCTTACCAGTGCTGTTAGTGGTGTGGCATACTTCATGGCTCTAGCACACAATCAGGACAAGTCTTGTAGGTGCAGGTGATCTTCTTAAAGTTCAGATAATAAAATATTAGCTCCTCTACCCACAAATTTAATCTTGCAGACCTGTATTCACGCACAAAAAGAACATAGTCAAATACACAAACATGCATCATAATATAGTGTAGGTTCTATTACACAAAATGTTCATGCCTGTGTTTAATGTACAGATAAAACTTTATTAAGACGTTTACATTGTATTTCTATAGTGCAGTAGAGCTGTTCCACATGATGCACCTTATTTTTAGACACTGAGTATTTACTGCAGTGCAATATTTTTAAATGGCTTAGGAGAACACAAAATGCAACATCACCAAAAATTATGGAATCTTTATAGGAATACATTTAAACTGGGTCAGCTGCAGCACCATGATTAGTAGAAATAGACCCAAAAGCTGATTCTGGACACTGAGATACTGTTCCCAATTCCATATTGAAAGTTTCCTTGAATTAATGTAGTCATGATTTTTTTTTTAAGTCTGCTATATATGGGAAGGCTCAGATATTATACAGTGGCTATCATTCTTTATCATATTGAATTCTGCACTCCAAATTATATTACCTTTAAAATGTTGCTGACATTTTGCTGTTCCACTATTCTGATCCATATAGGTTTTATACCATAGTATTTTAAGTTCATTCTGGTGCATATAGCAGTGTAAGCAGTACCTTGCATTTCTTGTTTCTTCTCTCCTTATTTTCACAGAGAAGTGGTCTCTGTGAAGTATTTGCTTAGGATTTTTCAAGACAAATGAACTCAATATATCGATACTATTAAAAGTTTACATCAGAGAGGAGAGTTTATAGGTATATGTATTGGATTCGGAACAGAATTATTGAGATTTATGATATTCCTTTTTTTTTGTGGAGTTCAAACTACTCTTCTACTGCACTGCTGGGAATATCCTGGCTCCTGAAGGACACTGGTGTCCAGCTCTGCCTGTGCAGGAAAAAGTTCTAGTCCAGATCCATTGTTCCAGATACACTCTTCTTTGAAGGATCATGTTTCAGGTCATTAAGAGTGTTGGTATCTTGGTTTTATATTGTATCAGAAAGCCAAGAGAAGGATTGCGAGCAAGCTCTGGCAGCTGAGGGGATAATGGCACAGCACATGGCGTTACCTGCAACCTTGTGGTTTCATTGTGTAGGGCTGTTTCCGTGCTGCCACCCAGCCAAGACGTGAATCAACAGTTAGTGGTTGAAAAAATTGTGTTGCTGAAGGGCACTATCACATGCAGAGTCTGGGTGATGTCTCTTCCACAGCTCTGCTCCAGAATAAACTGCCTGCATGTAAGTGTTCCTTCAGCCAAAGAGGCTTGCACCTTGACTACAGGGTCTTGAAAGTGCTATTCCTTCATTATCAGTGTTACCTTTTTCACCCCATTCAGCTTCAAACATCTGCTTTTTATCTGTGACTTGGTCTAATCTCAGCTTGCCATTTTGGCTACAGTACAGAAATATGTGCAAAGAAGCACCAGTGCACAGCGGTCTGTCCCGTGGCAGCTTCTGAGTCAACTCCATCGATGCGGTTCACTGGGTACCTGAAAGTAGATGTTGACCATTTTGTTGTATCTATTAAAAATCCATTACTCCCAACTCCATTTGGCTATGATAAATGTTTTTATATACAATTTTATCTAGTCCAGAAATATTAGAAGAATGTGTTATTCAATTTTATTTTTGTCTTTAATGTCTGAACCTGAATTAATACAGCATTACTTTTCATCCTGATATCAATCTTGTTCCTCTCATTCAGATCCAAATTCCTTTGTAGTACATGATTTAATTCACTAAAATAAGGTAAAATGAAACCCTAGTCCAGGGAGCATTAAACTAACATATTTTTCATGGCACATGTGATAGCAGCATTCTGCTGTATAACTGCTTGTGTTTCCCTCCCCTCTTTTAGCTGCTGACAGACTTTAAAACTTTTTTCCCTCTCAAGAACTGGTATTACCTCTATTTGTTCTTCCCCCCACCCTACTCCCACCTTTAGCCTTAAGGGAAATCAATTCATCCATTATTAAATTATATTAGAGAGATTAAAAATATACTTTTCTTTTATAAAATCAAGTCACTATTTTTTTAAGCAATTTTGAACTCAAACTAGTTTGGTATTCCCTGACTGTGGATCTGTGCTTTTTTTTGTAGCAAATTAGCTTTGATTTGACAGCTATTTTTTTTTCAAGATTGTAGGCACACCAGCTTTTTTACTGAGGTTTGGCTCTTAGGGACAGTTGCACATGCATGGCTGGCTGTGCATCAAATTCTGTAATCCAAAGGGATGCTCCAGGTCATGGTCTTAAAAAAAAAAAAAAGAAAAAAAGGGGAAAAAAAGGAAAATAAAAAAAGAAAAATGTCCAGGCAAAGAGATTTTGAACCACAACATGGACTTGCACCAAGAAAAGATGTATCAAGTTGGAAAACAAAGGAATGTCTTTCTTTTCCAGACTGTTTCTGTTCGGTATTCTTCTTTTCTCCATTATGTATGCACAACTAATGGAACTAGTTAATAGTTCTAAAATGCAAATGAAACAGACGATATCTTGTACTGAGAAGGGTTAAACTTATCTTAGTGAAATGTGCACAGGCTGTAGTGTGAATTTGTGTACAACTTGGGAGTTGTATTATGGTAGGGAGCAGGTTCTTGACTAAATAGAAAGAAAAAGTCTGGACAATACATTCCAACCACCTTCAGGAAAATAGAGTTTGTACTATTAGTACTCTCAGGGCCAGCTTGTTGCTTTAATTTATAATCTGTTGTGCTGGTGGCTGGATGCTACGCTGACATTAGCAGGCAGTGCAGTGCGGTAGGAATTGCAGTGCTGAGGGCATGACTTCCACACAGCTCGTGTTTTGCAGAGGGTTATTTCAGGCTAGGTCCAGCCCAGTCTAGTGAGCTACCTGCCTGTTAATGGCTGGCATGCATTAGGGGCATTCCTGGAGTCCATCTGACTCCTTTCTTCTGAAGGGTGTACAGTTTGTGAGCTTGGAGACCTCTCCACATCATGGGCCGAAGTGAGGTGATTCAGCCACTGACTTCAGAAAAGTGTTCCTTAACTGAGCTAAAAATTGAGTATGAATTTAGGTATGGAGCAGGAACTCCTTTGTGATAATGCCTTCATTAGGCACCCTGCCAGTGTGCCATTCCGTGCTGAAAAGTTCATTTAGTTTTACTTTTGGTGTAATTTATACCATAGACGTAATAATCCTCTGTTCTTCTCCCTTACTTCCATGAAAAGCATGTAAGTCCTGGAGGAGTCTATATTCTACATATTCAGCACCAGTCATGTTCCTATGACAATGCTCTCCTCTGATCTGATGACAATTCCTCTTCCTTAAACACTTCCTTGGTTTATTTTGCCCTAGAGCTGTGGAGAAGATAGACTATTCAGCACACAGTCTCCCACCCTTTTCACTTATTTTAGTCTTTGTGAGGTCTGCAGCCTTGCTCTACAGCTGTGTCTCAGCCCCTCCAGTGCTGCTGACCTCCCTTGGAGAAAGCCAGTGGCCAGGCTTGGCAGTTGCTTCTTTTGCTGCTTGGACCCACTTCCCCCACACTGGGTCAAGGAATTAGCCCCATCTGACTGGTGCTGGAGTGCTATGCTGAAACAACCTCCCTCAGGGAATAAGGTCATCATGCATGCTCTTGGCATACTTTGAAAGCCAGTCTTAAATCCCAAAAAGGCTTTCTTCTGAAACTTCTTTCCCCCCATCAATTCTCTTTGATAATAACAAAGACAAAAGACCTATTTAGGATCTGATGATGTGATTCTACAGTAGAGAGCTCAGATATAATAAATATAACTTTGGCTGCTCCTAGCAATAACTTTTTCAACAGAATGTAACCAATATGTCAGTAGATACATTGTGGGCTGCATGATTTCAAATAAATATTAATACACCTTGATATGTCTCTTGATTGTAGAAAGGTGCACACATATATCTAGATTGTAGTAAATTTGTATACTATCAAATTCATTTGTGCAAATATATGTGATCATGTAATTACAGTCTGTATTATTGCAATACAGATACACAGGGAAGCAGAATTAAGATTGTGCTGTCAGCTTCAATTTGAATAACCTCTGGCATCTAAGCACACTGCAGTGGAACATTAGCTTTTGGTGAGGCTTTTGCTGCAGCTGCTAGGATTAGGATCAATGCCCGCTTCTCTTTGGCAAGCTACTGCTATCCTAGACACAAATGTGTGGACCTGGTCATTCTGATCAGTGCACTGGTCACCTGCAGAACACAAAAGAAGTGATAGAAATGAGGGTAGTGTCCATGGGGAACATGAGCTAGGACAGAAATGGGAAATGGCAGTGTAGCTTCTCTGCAGAAGCGGTCAGGGAGAGCTGTGGCACAGGCTACAGAACAGAGCTTTCCATGGACTGGGCCACCATAAGTGCATCTCGTTACAAGAAAATAGTGAAGTGAAGTGGCCTGTGAGAAAGTTAGCAAAGACCACCATTCATTGTTACCCAATGTTTGATGTCCTACGAGAAAGGAGAAGAATGTCAGTATTTTATTTTTGCTTGTTTGTATAATTATGAAATAGTCATTCAAGTCTGTTTAAGTTGAACGATTGTTTAAAGACATCTTAGTATCTACTGAAAGTGTTAGTTAATAGCAGAGACAGCAAACAAAAGATACTGTTTACAGGGAGCATGTTAAAACCATTTTTTAAGCAAGGATTTAATGAGATAATATTGGCATGTGAGAATTTTCTGGTTTGCATGTCTTGCCAGTTGAGTATTCCCCTTCTGTCACTTCTTTTTTAAAGCAAGGTTTATTGGAATTGCACAGCATATATAATTTGTCTTTATGAAACTGATACATTTACTCACCAGACCCTGACACATTTCTCTAGACCTGTTGATAGGATCTAAACTGTACTTCTTCTGTGTGCTTTGAATTTGAAAGCAAAAGTCAGCAGGATTAAAAGGGACAACCATGAGTCCTTTACCATGACATTTTGGAACAGTTCTAATATGAGAGGAAAAGAGCTGGGAGCCTGCATCAGACAGCTGTGTTGCAATAGCACATACAGTGTTTCAAATGCACATTACTCTATGATTTTCATTCTCACTGAAAAAACATTATAGATTTTTTTAAGCTCTTCTACTGCTTGTATCTTACTCTTCTCCTTCTTTATACTACCATAGTTATACTATTTTTGTCACTGTTAATTTATGAAATTATATTTGCTATGTCTAGGTAGTTTAGTTATTAAGGAAGGAAGCAACAAGAAAAAAGCATCCTAATATCCTAATATACTAATTATATTCAAGTCAACAGTGTTTGGGAAAAAAACAGGCTTTTGGTATATACTCTTGTGCCTTACCTATGCAATGATGAGTCAAAGGGACACGGAGCAAAATTTTCAGAGGCCAGTAATTCTTGCAGTCATTTTTAGAAATGTTCATGTAAACCTGTCTAATATATCCATACTTGCCATTATATACAGCCATTTGATGAAAAGAAAAATCCTTATTAAAAACATTGGTTTATGTGTTTAGAGTAATAATTTAAGAAACTTATACTTTTGCTTTTTCATAAATAATTATTAGTGTACCCAGTTTTCTGGCACAACAAACTTCATAAAATGTCATGCATATATAGCCTTCTTATTTGAAAACAGTCTAGGAAAGATAATATTTGATTGACTACTTATGACTAAACCTCCTATTTCAGACAACGTAGCTGAACATATTTTATGCAAATATATTAAAATGCATGGTCTTCTAAAACAAATATAGGCCAGAACATCAGTAATTATAAAAGTCTTTATGCAGGTTCACAGCAATACAACAGTTCTTTTTCATTTGATAATTACCTTGTTAAGCTAGTGTCCAGTTAGCTCTGTATCTTTTAAAGAAAAATAATATTCTCATTAATTCATGGCAGAGCTCCAGCACTCTTCATCAAAATATTGGTCTGAAATTTTGACTTCGTTTTAGATTTTCTGGACTGAAGTAAGCAGCTCCTTCTTAGATTTCCTCTTCATTATTTGCCACTCTATTTTTCCATTATTTATTTCTACTATTATACTTTAAATTATACCATGTTTAGTTATAGAATCATAGCGTGGTTTGGGTTGAAAGAGACCTTACAGATCATCTGGTTGCAACCACCTGCCATGAGCAGGACCCCCTTTCACTAGATCAGGTTGCTCAAAATCCCACCCAGACTGGCCTTGAACACTTCCAGGGATGCGCCATCCACAGTTTTTTTGAGCAACCTTTTCTAGCATCTCACCATCTTCATTGTAAAGAATTTATCCCTAACAGCTCATCTAAACCCACACTCTTAGTTTAGAGCCATTACCCCTCATTCCATTGCTACATCACCTTGTAAAAAGTCCCTCCCCAGCTCACTTGTAGCCCCCTTTAAGCACTGGAAGGTGCTATAAGGTCTCCCTGGAGCCTTCTCTTCTTCAGGCTGAAACAACAGAGCTCTCTCAGCCTGTCTTTATAGGAGACATGCTCCAGTGCCCAGATCATTGCTTTGAGTTTTCCCAGCTCCCTCTGGATGGCATCTCTTCCCTCCAGCCTTGCCACATCACACAGCTTGTTGTCATCTGCTGCCTTGCTGAGAGTGCTCTTGATCCCACTGCCCGTGTCATTGGTAAAGGTGTTAAACAGCCCCGGTCCCAGTACAGACTCCCAAGGAATGCCACTTGTCCACAACCCTATGAGTACAACCATCCAGACAATTCCTTGTCCTCTGAGTGGTTCATCCATCTAATCCATATCTCTCCAGTTTAGAGACAAAGTTGTGTTGTTCAGTGTCAAATGCTTTGCACAAGCCCAGGTAGATGGCATCAGTCCCTCTTCCTTCATCACCAACATTGTAAATCATAGTTGCGTGTGTCTTGATGAGTTCTGCCCAGTGCTAGCAGCACTGCAGAAATGGCAAGAATTCCCTGTCTCAGTACAAACCAAAGAGTATGTGATTTTTTTTTGCCTGTCTATTTTCTCTCTAACTCTGGTTGGTAAAATTTAAAAAATGGAAAAACATCTACCAACTTCTTAACTTCTTTATTTTTCAGACTAATGATAGACATGGTTCATGCTGTAGGGATGACAGATAACACAAAATAATTTAACAAAACATGTAAAAGTTTCCTTGGATGATTTGGAAATGTCTACAAATCCTCAAAGGGAATTTTCTTTTCTTTCCTATTTCAAATGTTCTTCAGACTTCTTTAGTGGGATTGCTGAGAACCATTGACAGACTTAGATCAGTGGAAACCTTTCTTAAAAGTTACATCTTCTTCTTTTTCTTCTTCCAGAAGAAATCTAACTTCCTGTTTCACCTCTCAGATGCCTTGTGCTCACTGAGAATAGCAGCAGTCAGGTTTAACCTGTTGCTGAACTAGCTTAAATGAAGACATCTACAAAGGCGGCAGTAATGAATCTCAGCTAATATCCTGTTTATTCTTACAGAGCTATTGTATAGATTCCTTTGCTGTCACTGAAGATGCTTTTATGATTTCTGTAATTTATTTATCTTTCAAAACAGCAGAGACGCTTTCATCTGTCTGCCATCATTGCTATTTACAATTGCAGTGGCACTAAAGATGATCCCCCCAAGTTTCCAGCTCACAGTATTTTCTCAGGTGCTTCAAAACTGCAGCAAGTTTTTTCAGGGATAATATATTTAATATACATGATTAAATCTGATGTCTTGAATTCCTCAAAACATGTCACAAGTGACTCAAGTTCTTATTTGTTTTCCCATGAACCATATGAGAACATCCTTTGGTTTGAAATCAGCCCAATTTTGTCCATTGTCAAAAGTGCAATGAAGAATAGTTCAGGATGGTGGAAAGGTCATAAGATGCTTAGCTAAAGGTATATCTCATAGAGTCCTCCACCTGGTGCTCTAGACATGCTGCAAAGTAGGATAGTCCAATTTTCTGTCTAATAAAAATAAAAAGGTATGGGAGGATGGGTAGTGATGTTTCGAAGTCCTCCTCTGCTTTTACTTAACATGACATCTTAAGTAGTTAATTCTTTTTTGACAGTTTTTTCTGTATGGCAGTTGAGTGCCCAGTTCCTTCATACACTTTCACATCTTGACCTTCTGCATAATCTGAGAACATAAAAGTGGGAGAGGGCAGGAAGGGGCTCTGGCTTGTTGGATCCCCTCTGTGAAGGACTCGTTACCCGTACCAGCTCCTAAGCTGTCAGTGCATAGTACCATGCTATGTGACACACTGAAGTGCCTCTCTGCAGCCTCTAGGATGACTGTAATTCCCATGTGGTTGGGAGCTGAATTGGCTCTAAGAGCTGCTCCCTGCCTCTCAATAGAAAGAACCATCTGTTTTTCCTGTTTGGGAATGTTTACATTCCAGGCATTGAGCCTACTCTCCCCTCACCATGCACTTTTAGGCTTATAGTTACAAGGATCCCTAGATAATCTTTAAGATCCCTTCTAACTGTAGCTATTATATGATTCTATGATCCTTGAAATGCTTTGAAACTAGGACTTTACTGATTCATCCCACCTAACTGAGCCATCTGTTAGAAGGTATCTGGATTTGTCTGGTTTTGAGTTTTAGGATTCTTTTTTAAAAAATTTTTATCTAAGTAAGAAACTGCAAGATTCAGTCCAGACCTTCTTTTCCTGTTCAAACAGCAATACACAGCTATGCAGAATTTTGCTGAAGACCACCTGCCTTTCATTTGAAGTTTGATCAGACTGTGCTATTTCTTTTAAGTTTATTGGGACACAAATGTTCATTAGTGCTACATCTCTGTGGCCAGACAAGTATCTTTTAGAATAAAAAGAGTACCATACTTCAGAATCTCAGAAAGTGTCACAGTCTACAAATTTAACACAGTTGGGAATGGTTTTCTTATTCTTGTTTCCACAGAATTTGTACATTTGAGCTCCTGCAAGCTCCCATTACCTGTTACTTACTTCATCCCCTCTTCTCCAGTGCATGAAAAGAGAGAGCAGGGGTCCTACCACAGGACCAAATTTTTCTTCTAGCTGGAGATAGAAGGTCACTGCTGAGGCTGGCCAGGGAAACAGGACCTGCGACCTTGAGGGGTATCTGGCACAGGGGAAAATGAGGGATTGTAAAAGTTTGTAGTATCTGCCAGGGGGGTAAACCCAGCAGAAGGACGTAGGAGAAGGACAGACCACAAATACTTTTTTTAGACTGTTTATTGCTAAGATGTAATTGAGGGTAAGTATTTGGCTTATAGCAAATAAGGGCCATGCAGGGAAACCTAGCACCTGAACAACATAGTGATTCTCTGTTTTGTGGGGTTTGTTTAAAGTAGATATAAAGATGGATTTTTCTTTTTTATTTTCCTCTAATTTTTGAGTGGTCCAAGGTCTTGTCTCCTATGAAAGACAACATATGACCTGGGTAAGTAGTATTCTAAAAATTCTGGAAATAATGAGTCCAATATGAATTGTCTTGCTTTAATTATATATAGATGATAGGGAGAAAACACAAATCCTCTGAGTTGTAATTCCTGAAATTCCACTAAAAAAATCAGATTTTTTCCTTTGACCACCCTTCCTGAAGCTTTGAATAAGATGCTGTGTAGTTAGAAAATTATTTCTTTAGTTAACCTCTTTTTTTGCTATTACTTATTGCTCTTATCTTTCCGGTATTGTCACCTTTGCCACATTTTTTCCTCATTTTGGATAGAAGGCACTGGAATAGCATGGGAACTGTTATTTTCTCAGGATCTGGGAAATTGCCAAATACTGTGCTAAGTTGCTTATCTTTCTAAGAGATCAAATCTGATACTAAGATCAGACTCAATGAGGTCTAGCTATGTAACCAGACGTTTGAAAGCATGCAAGATCTAAACTGGGCCTCGAGTGAGTTGTATAGAACCATAAAACTCAAAGCAGATATTTTTCTCTTGCTTTAAGTGCTGTTTGAGGTCTGAGAAGAATTCACAGATCTTCCACAGGAGAAAAAAATCCTCTCTTCCACACTGCCATCATTAATCCTATGCCATGCATTTCCTAGTGCAAAATACAAATAATTTTATGTAGCACTGAGCTAAAATCAAAGGTAATAAAACCTTGCAGGTTACTTCTAATCTTCTGCGGTATGTCTGGCTGCATCATATTATCAATGGAGAAGAGACAGTTTCTGTTTGAGCACACAGTCTTTTTCAGCTTTTTTTCATATAACCTCTAGTTTTTATGAGGAAAATTACTTTGCTCTCATTTATTTTTTTCTCTGACATTTTTATCATGCTGGAGGTTAAAAAATTCTATACACAGTGATTCCTGTCCAGTAACTGTCCTGAAAATTTGTGCTTTAGCCAACTTTTTTCTTCTTTAATTCATAACCAAAATCTGGAGATAATACTGTGCAAACAGTGTATTGTATGTGCTAAATAAAGCTGCTACCTTCTGGGGTGATTTGTGACTGAAGTTACACCTCAACAAGTGGAGGTCTAAGGGTTGCAGCTAACAAAGGATCAAAATCTTGTTTCTTCAGATTGTGACAGTTAATTCAGGTAAGATTTTTTGTGTTGAACAAGTTCAGATGCTTTTTTTGATTGCCTGTCCTAAACACTGCCACACATGGGAGATGGATATCAGACAGCTCAAGCTGTCTTTCCACATGCACAGGTTCTGGGAGCCTCCAGGCTCACCAGAGAGTTATCTTCTGCACAAATCAACTGCAAAGACTTTCTAGTTGACCTTCTTGCAAACAGAAGTCCATCTACATCTTAAATGGAATTAGAGGGTGTGAATTTTCATCATGATGTTTGCAATAAAGTGTTTGTCTTTGCTTGCAACACCAGTTCTACTTGCATGTGTTCTTGTATCTCCATTCCTTATTACCAAGGCAGCGCTTTACACAGTGAGGATGATGAACATGAACAAGTTCCACAACAAGACCACAACAGGGTCCTAGAATACGTTCTAAAACATGTGTCTAAGGCCCTAAAAATTGTCCTCATTTTCAAAATTCCAACAAGTCTAATTTTCCACAAAATCAGTGGAAGTTACTCACATGGCTGAGGGGAGGATTGTCATAGGCATACAGAGGACATAAATGCTGCATGTGCGTGGTAATCCACTGTAAGATTAGGTGGTTGATATTACTAGTGCAGTTCAAAATGCAGACCTGTATATCAAAGCACATTTAAAGAGCAAATCTGCCATGGAAAAAGCTTGTCATGCACATAGCCAGCATTTTCACCTGTTAAGCTTTTAGCATCTAAAATACTGTTGGTCTGTAATTCCAAGTTTCTCATAGGTGTCTTACAGGCAGAAGATAAATTCTAGTGTCTCTCTGGTATTAAATATCTGATAGAAAAGGGCAATACTTGTTCAAATCACAAGGCAGTTGCGCATTGGATTTGTGTGGCTAAACTCTTAGTGATTCATAGCTGCCTCATTTGGGGTAGGAGAGGTAACCTGATAGGTCCTTGTGAAAGACCAGGCCTCTTCCATACCACTTCTTCAGTCATATCTTTTCGGGTAGTAGTGACAGTAGCTTGTGTAGACTGCATTATCTTATCTGTGTCTGTCATTTGTCTTGTAACTATTAGGTATCCATATAGATACATGGCTAAGAAAATATAATTGAATGAACTATGCAATAATTTCATTAGCTGACACAAAAATCAGCTTCTACACTTTTTTCCCCCTAGAGAAATACCATGACATTTGTGTAGATGTGAATTAAAAATGCCATATAGATAGGGCCTGGACTTCTGAACTCTTGAAAATGGAATATATATAGCTGTCAAAAACTGTAACAAAAAACTAGGCAGTGAGGAGGCAGATCTGTCATTCAGACTGATTGGACTTACATATATTCACCACTTTGTGTATCTTGAACTATGCAGTATTTGATCGTCCAGATGGCTTTTATCAGCTGTTCAGCTGACAGAAGTCCATTGAAAACTGGCCTAACAGTGTTTGAATTACCTTGCTATGATTCCTCAGGCACCTGAGAGTGGCTGTAAAAAGTTGAATCCGATATAAGTCTGTGCTCATGTCAGACTACACAGGTGTTACTTCTGTTCTTATTTGTTTTATCTGATTATTCGTTTAACAGAAATTGCCAAATAAAAAAATAAACAGAGCCCTGACAACTTCCTTTAGCTAAAGGGAGGAGAATTTGCTGGAATACATGCTTACTCTTTCTCTAATGTCAGTTTTGTTTCCATTTCTTTAAAATACATATCCATGTTCAATTATACTTAGTTTTCTCAAACAGCTACTTTTCTGTGCTGCTTCTGAAGCAAATCAGGCTTGAGTTTTTGCTTTATATATTTTAATGTAAAAAAAAAAGACAAGAAGTATCAGAAAATTGAAACAGGAGGACCTTATTTACAGGAGAAAATTCTACGGATGTTACTGACTTAAATCTATTGAGTAAATTTTATTTTGATATTTCATAATTCCCAAATTTCTGTGTCTACTTCTGAGGTGCTGTTCCTGCTGTTTACCAACACTTAAAAATTTAAGAAGAGCAAGGACTTCTCGCATTAGTAGATTCATCTCCATTTCCTTGTCCTTTTCTGTTTTCAAGGTCACCCACTGCCTGGCAGGGAGTGGGCTGTTACCTCACCCTGCTCCCTATGATGCTTGTAAATGTAAATAGCCTACTGCCTTCATGTAAAAGGTGAGGCTCTTAGGACATGGCTAAATTGACAGAATCTACATAGCATAATGCATATGGTGTGTTACAGCAAAAATCACACACAACATGAAATGTTAATGGTGTTTGACACACAAACCTCTGCCATGAATGTAAGACTCACTGTGCTCAGGCCCACATTGAAGAAGCACCTTTCTCCATTCTGAAGCCATCAGAAATTTGTCAGTTAAATTAAGTGCTTGTTTCTGTTCTATATTCTTTGTGTGTGTGTATATTTTCAAGAGTCTAAAAATCGTAACTCATGGCTGAAGTTTTATTTGTAAAACAGTCTTTGTGTGGACAAAGTTCTACAGTGCACAACGTGAAGAGAGACATTTAAACCTCTCTGCACAAGTAGTAAGTCAGACTTCCTGTTTTTTGTCTCAAGCCTGTAACAAACCAGTTTGAAAAACTGAATTCTAGGAGGTGGGATCTGGATCTTACACCACCTTGGTTTCCCAGTGTTGTCACTCCTTGGCTTGTGGCAAGTTGCAAGACTATACTTATATCTGTGTGAAATGAGCATTAGACCTTTCATGAATCTAAACTTGGTTGTCTAGAGTGGATCTAGATATATCATTTGGATATGTCTACATTAGATAGTAAAATTTGCTGTGTTTGGCAAAGACGTGGAACTGGAGAGAATCTCAGTCAATACCCTGATTCTCAAACAAATCCCAGTGCCTGCTAAGAGACCTCAGGCATTAGTTTAGCATCTGTCACCACTTCTCTTGTTCTGGGTTACACATGGAGTTCTACAAAGGAGGTTATCTATAAAGAAATGGCAAAAGCATCCACCTGATATCAAACCAGGTACTGTGGTTCGTTTTGTGAGGTTTTGAAATAGATTATATGAGTGCAAATATTTGTCAGAACTGGTCTTGGCTATTCACTGATTTTAAACAATTGGATGACTGTCGTACTGCTTCCCTAGGTGCTAAAAATCAACGATAATGCCAGACTACTTCATTCATTGTTATTTTAGAAAATCCCTAATCAAAACAAGTATAAGTGCTGATGTGCGCTCAGTGGTGGAGTTTTGTGTGTTCCTTGGAAATATGATATTCCCTGGAGAGAGAGGAAAGGATTAGAAATGATAACCACTTTTTAAATACATCAGCTTGCTCATGTGTGTGGTGTTTTTTATCAGCTTTGCAGCAAAAGCTTCATTTGATTTGTGCAGGGATGTGGATAATAAGGAGAGAGGCCAGCAAGCTGATTTTTATAGTCTGTTTGTAGCTTAAACAAAGATCTGGGATTTTGCGGATAAAGACCAACTGAAATACGACAGATTATGCAGCTTTGGTTTTTTTCAAAGATTTGTTAATTTTTCCCCCCACAGAGCCTGATTTTCATGTGTCCACGCCACATGAAAACAGGGAGTTTTGAAACAGAATTTGTGGCAGAACTTTATCAAATCCTGCTTCTTGATTGTGGTTGATTCATTGTATTCAGGAATGTGCCATAATTAAACACTCTTTCTTTTGTCACAAATAGGGTTTGTTAGGCCACCATGACAGTAGCAGGCACAGTTCTCACTGCAAAAATGCCACTGTTCTGGATAAAATCCTTCAAGTTAAACAAGAGGTGGAGCAAGCTGCCGTCTCAACTGGAGGGTGGATGTAAGTCAGTGGCATGGCTCCAGTTTTGCTGTAACACAGTTAGAAAGCTTAATGAAAATTGTACTGCCTTGTCTCTTGTACAGAAGTGGAATGCACAACCCTGCCAAGAGATTTCTCAGTGCAGGCAAAAGTAGAATTTCCCTTTTTTTCATTTTATTTCTTTTGAGCATTGTATGCCTTATGCTTAAGTTAGGATCACTTGAATGCAAAGTGGATTCTGGATGCTGAGAGCTAAGTGAAAATTGCTGTTAAAGTCCAGCAGTGCGGCTCGTGCACACACTCTGCAGTTCACAGCTTGCTTGCTTGTAAAGCTGAACCAGATGCCTTCCCAACAGAGCTGGGACCTCCTGCATTAGATGTTAGCTGGAAGTGCAAAGGACCAGATAAATGAAGAGCATCACAGAGAAGCTCTGTGTGAAAGTATCTGCATTATTTTTAAATGCATAGAAGAAAGCCAGGCAAGCACAAGGCAGAGTGGCAGAACAACACATCCCTTTAGCAGTACTGCTCACATTCTTATTTTGAAAAAATTGTTGTGTCCACTGTTGGAAGAAATGGATGTACTTAAAATTAATTTTTAGCTTGGTCTAGAACTTAGTTTCTTTCAAAACCTATGATAGAGATGTTGGTCACATTTATTTTTACGTTCCTGGGGAAAAAAATATAGACATAAAATCATGTTTCCCTGCAGCACTTGGAAAACAGCTTTTTCATCCACCAGAACATGACCACTTGGAAATTCAGTTGACTAAAAATTGACTAAACAAAGGAGAATCTGCAAGGAATATTTCCATTGCAGAGAAGGCTGCATGGAGGAACTCAGCAGCATTCTTACTGACAGTGTGAGGTAGTGGGCAGAGCTCTGGCACAGCTCTGGGGCAGCATGTGGAGACATAGGTCTCAACTCTTGTAATTTGTAGACCAAGTAAAGCAATGGTTTTGACTTACGTGTTTTAATTTTTTTCTGATACAGGATTTATATAATTTACATTTTCAATGAGCTACCTTTTTTTTTTTCCTTTGAGCAGGAAATAGAAAATGGAAAATGGTGGTACAGGCAAAAGGAAGCATTCTTAAATAAACTAGACCTACTTGTAGGAACACTGAACCAGCTGTCAGTGACATAAAACAGCTAAAAGATGGAAGCTGATTTTGCTCTTAATAGCTAGACTGTCCCTCATTTTAGAAGACTTCTAGATATTTTCAGCTTATGTTTGAAAATGTGCCATCTTAGCTGTAGTCTTAGCATACCTCACGTACAACTGATGAGAGATTTCTGAGGACACCTCAGCCTGAGTGATCAGTTGCTGCATATTCAATCTGTAAAGCACTTTGTGTTCTTTGTGAGGTTAAGATGCTGTCTGAGTCTTCCAGCAGTAAGGGTCAGAGTGATACTAGTTCTCATATTAGCTAGTACCCAATTCTGTATCAGCTTCAGTGGGGATGTGTGTTGAATACAATATTATTCAACATAAGTTAAGGTAGCTCACGTAATCCTCAAAAGAATACATGTGAGTATATAATAGTTATGGTTTAAACAAAATGCCTTTTTAAAAACCATTGGCTATACAGGAACAGGAAAATCTCAGAAAATAGTATTCAGAGCTTTCAGAAATACAACTATGATGACCTCTACTTCCAAAACATCAATAAGTGTGTTTTATTTTGCAGTGTACTTTTGAGTGGTATCAGGCTGTGAGTTTAGATCATTTTCAGTTCTCTTGCAAGAGTCTGGCCCCAAAACACAGTTCTGAATGACCTGCTTTTTATTTTGCTGATTTTAAAAGGACTGACGTGGTGTGGCTGCTGTTGAGGGACTGCCAGCCAACTGCCATCCTTAATTATATCTGGGCTGCTTCGGCTTCAGTCGGGTAAAGTCACAAAGTCCCTTTAAGGGCCTTTTTTGCTCTACAGGAAATGTCACGTGTAAGGTATAGTAGTGCATCTATCACGAAGTGTTCATTTATGGGGCAAAACATTGCTAAGGGAGGTAAATTTGGTCTCTGGGAAGCAAATGAAATAGAGAGCAAGCTAAGAGTCTCTGGTATAAATGAAAGAAAAGTATCAAAAGGGTAATTGTGATTGTGTGAGATAAACCCTGTGTTGCTGTGAATTTCTTACTGCTGGCCATTGGAATTCAGGGTCAGGTTGTGCTGGATACAAAAAGGTATACAGTGAGGACTTAATCCAAAGGGAAGAGCTTCCAGTGGGAGTTGCTGCAGCCCCAGACTAGGCAGGGGTTAGTATGGCCACATTCATGCCATAGGACCTGAAGCAGAGGAGTGTTGCACAGCTCAGTGTTTTCTTTTGTGTTGGTCAGTGTGGGCTTTTAAACTGAGCCCACCATGGTGAGGAACCCCTTGCTCTGGGCATGGCCAGCCTCCCCATGGCACAAAGGCTTTTGGCCAGCACCAGAGGGAATTAATTACCAGAGGTTTACTCTTGCTTGGTCGCTAGAAGGTTCCCACATAACTGCGTCCTGTTTTTCAAGATGTGTGTTATCTTGGCTGAGCTCAGCATGTTGACTTCATTAGGGGCCTTCGAAGGTATCCATGTGCTTGCTCCTGCAAGTGGAATAGGGACTCTCTGTCTCCAGGCCTCACTTTGTCGCAGGCCAGAAGCAAAGAATGCCCCAAAATTGGGTAGTGGTGGCAATCCTTAACCCTCTGTATTTCCCAAGTGCTGCTTCCAGGAGTGCCAGTCAGCAGGAAACAATTTCTGTGTCTTACTGTCTTGTTTTGTGCATTCCATTGATCTGCTCAGCACTTCAGAAATGGTAGAAACACGACCTTTCCTATGAATTTTTAACATAAGGGCCCTTATCTTACAAAGTTGTCTGCCTCTGCACACCCTAGAGGACTAAAGTCAGAACAGCTTGACAGAGTAGCAACATTTGTTAGCAGAGATCATCCTGGCAGAACTGAAGCCTAAATTCTTTATGATTCTTTTAGAAATATGCAAAAAATTTAGGATTTCCTTTTTAAAATATATTAAGCAGAATCAAAATTTTAACCAGTGCTTTACTTTCTGACCGTATAAGCAGTAATTTCAAGCTGTCCTCCTTAGTATATAAAGTTAATTTTTATGCTTGAGTTTGCAATTTGGAATAGGATTTTATGACGTTCTATTACTGTACATCAATATGACAAGATTCCACTATTAAATGTTTGAACACACATCTTTAGTTGGAAACAATCTCTGTTATTGTGAGACTGTTTAGCAATAAATACAAGCTGAAATAAGTAAATTTTATCTGTTGTGAAAATAGCCTTTCATTGTTAAACAGAATTTCTATTATGCACATATTATTTACTATTATTTGAATTAAAAAGAATTTATTTACATTACAAACTGTAAATATAATTTACTGTTGAACAGTTAAATTGCAACATTTGCAAAGCTAAGCTGCCAGTAATTTGACCATAAATGTATGCGATTTTTTCCCCGAATGCTTTGCACAAAATATTATGAAAATGCATACATTACAAGAATCCAGACAGGGAGTGCAATTCAGCTTCTCCTAATTTTTATCTGAAAATCTATCCATTTTGAGCATTAGAAAGTGAGATGCAATAATGTATTCAGAGTGATAGAACAAGGGATTCTGATGGCTTTCAGCATCTAACACCCTTCTTAATGCTTATAGGTTTTGATCCTTTCAGATATCATCTTGAAAATCATTGTGAAGGAAAGCTGCTATGAGTTATGTGATACAATGCATCCAGTATCTGCTTTCATGCTTTTTTTTTAACTGCCCTTTTTTCAAGTGCTTTAAACTCATACATATTTCTAAACTGCTTTCCGTAGTCAACAGTTGCTACTGACAACAGTTTTCATGCAGGTCTGGGTTCTACAAGGTGTTGACTGCTGTGGTGCTGATCTCACAAGGGTTACCTCAGCTTTAACCAGAGCACTCGTCTCAGTTGCCCACTGACTTAGCAGTAGGGAGGGCTCACATCTGGCCGCTGGATTTGGGGAAGGAGCAGCCTCGTGAACAGCAAAACAGGAGAGCTATCTGAGACTTGGCATCCACAGCATATGAGCCCTGAAAATGAAGAAGGCCAAAGTAAAGGCCTAACCTTCCTTGCTGTCCATTCTGACTTCCAAACTGAAGGCTTTTAGTTCAAACGCTTGCTGGCATACACTCCTGGATGGCAGAAGGTGCTGTCATGTATTTTTCCTGCCCTATAAACATTAGCTCTTCTGATACACAGAAAAGAAACATATGGTAAGACCGGCCAGTCCACCAGCAGGACTACTCAGTTTGCAGCACTGGTTTTTGAATGGTTAGTAGAAATTGTAAGCTATTAGTGGGACATTGTTCTTATTTGATGTTTTCTTCATCTGTTTTCTGTTACTGTGGAATGCTCAGAACATGCAGAGATCATTTGCCACTTTGGCACTTAATTTAAGCAAAAACCATAAAAGATGCCTGTGGCTATCAGTTAATTTGGCAGAGACTATACAGATATACTTTAAGTGATCAATTTGTCCGCTCTCTATCCCGGGCACTTAAAATTTGCATTTTCTTATCTTAACTGTGCATTTTGGACATAGCCTTTATTTTTTCTGCTATTGGCTGGACCCTTGTGTTTAATTCTGTCCCTGCCAACACAGGGACTGTGTCTCATCTTTATCTGTGCTGTCATATTCTTTCTTCATTTTCTTTGGAACAGAAGTAAGAGTCACAATTTATCTTATATATAACTGGAAAAATAAGAAAATAATTTTAAATTTGATAATAGAGAACAAAGATAATTTTAACATCTTCAATAAATGAAACACTGAAGTGCTTGTGCAAGAGCAGTTGGAACAATTACAATTTCACCATCTTTTTTCTACTTCTGCTGTTCTACCCACCTACTTCATTAAAACTCTCTGACAAAAATCTCATCCTGTCTTTCCACTTCCTTTAAGGTCTGCTTCTGTACCCATCACCTCTTACATTGATGCACACTTGACAAACCAGAACTGCACATGTCTTTACTGTGCTGTCATGGGCAAGAAGCAAATTAAAGCGTTTTGTGAATCTCACTGCTGGTTTCATTTCTACATGATGAGGTACAGTGTGTTTTCATAAGCTGTGCTGACAGATAGGATGGAATATTGTATACTTACCTTGAACAGTTGGTCTTATCAAACATTGGTTGACTATAGCTTTGAGTTAGACCTTCTACCTTCTCCTGAAGAGAGAGTCAGTCAGTGATAATCATGCTACATGTGCTCTTCACATCTCTGTTGACAAAATTTCCTTTCAGACCACAGAGGCACCAAGTTAGCCAAATGGTCAGCTGATTGATCATGTGTGCCACTGCCCCATTCTCCAGCTGTCTCCAGTTTACTTGTTGTCAGCACATTCACAAAGAGGGAGTAATGTTGTGGGCAGCTGGTGTGAACCAGTTGTTTGAGATGTGCGAACTCCTTTCTAAAATCTGAAAGAACATTACTTGGGGCAATAGGAGGTCAGGATATATCTATTAACACCAGGAAAGCCTCTCATGTGAGTCATGCAAGCAAGTTTACTTGGATTTTCTTTTTCCCTTGCTCTCTGCTGTTGACTTGCACGTATTGAGTTCCTTGCCTCACAGTAGCGTGCCATCAGTACATCCGTAAAAGGTCAGTATATAATGATAGAGTAGTTTGTACTTGATGGCATTTTTCACACCGAATTTTTTCTCCTTAACATTTCTGGAAAAAAATCACACCATTTTAAAGCACTTCTGAGCTGAATTTGAACAAGATGGTGTTAGGAATTCGCCATTGCAGTGCTCACCCATCCCTAACCTTGAAATGTTTAAAAATAAATAAATAAATGGATTAGCATAAAATAATATAGTAACCCACTGAATTTATTTAGTTTAATTTATGCTAATCATGGCATATTGGTGCTCTGGCAGATAAAATAAAGCTGGTGGAGAAGATTGCGTCAAGGAAGCTATGACAATTAACCCTAGAAATTATCACTCTGAAAGTGTGTTCAGCTTTGCCATTGAAAAGAATGAGTCCAGCAAACTCTGTTAAATGCCACTAATAAGATGGATTTATTAATTTTAGGAGTGTAAATTTAAGGTTTTAATTATATATATACACACATATGTACACATGTATTTTCTTAAAGTTGTGCATATTCCTGTTAGATATTAGAATTTTAAATATTTGAATATAAGAAAACAACTTAATGCAGAACAATACTCAAGTTATTTTCCATTGATTTTTAATTATTTCTGGCTTATAATTCTCTGAGGTTTTTTAAGGTTATGTAACACACCATGTTAGGAATAACTGTATATAATACAGAAGTTAATATTAGTTTAGGCTTTCAGTAACATCAAAAGTAATGAAAATGACCAAGCAGAAAAGGTTGTATGTATCTTTACCATTATTTTATCAGAGAAGGATAGATGGACTCTATCATGCTGCATCTCTTATAAATTGTGTCTTGGCTCTGTCTACCAAAGGAAGCATACAGCCCACATAAACAAATAAAGTTATTATCATAAACAAACAATATCTCAGGACATTTCACATGCTTTAGTTCCTGCATGTGCTGATTTGGTTTTAGATGTAAATTAACTCCTTTGGTTTCTCACTTAAAACCCTGTATAACACTTAATGGATACAGAATTTTAGTTATAACTTTTTTCCACACAAAATGAAAAACTGAAATTGTGACGGAGGGAAAAAATGTTCCTTTCTTCACCTTAGACCACATTGCATGAGGTAAATGTCAGACAGGATTTGAATGCAAGCAGTCTCTGAAAAGGCAAGATATTTTTACTGTATGCTAGGTTAGGGTTAGCATTTTTGTTGGTTTGATTTACTTTTTAAGGAGTAGAATCACAGGCTTAAAGGTGATGGCAAGGATTTTCCAAAGAAGATGCCTCAATTAGGTTTTAATTCTCTTTAGAACATAAGTAGGTGGCCTGATTTTCAATACTGCAGAGCAAGCAATGGCAATCCAAGGCCCACGAGCACTGCAGGATTTTTAGAATTCATCCATTTGTTTTGCTGCTGCATTTTGTGGCTTTAAATCATATTATCCTGAACCTTAAAACAGGTCTTTCCTCCTGGTTACTGCCTGCAATGCCTGAACAAATGGTAGGAGCTGAGCAAGTGAATGCCTCTGCACAGGGAAGAGTAAAACTGATAATAAGCAAACTCTGCCATGCATGCAAAACAAACATGAAAACAAAGATACATTCATTTTCTCAAATGCCTTTTGTTTGCTGTTATTATTTGAAGCAAGGGTCAGCAAATTTTCAGATGCAATTCTAGGCTATTTATGGATTGCATTGCATGTTGAATGTGCATAGTAGTTTTCATTTGAACTTCTTGGTTTCAGTCAATTAAAACTTGCCAGAGTGTTCGCTTGTAGGCTAAAAATACTCCTGCTGCATACCTACCTGGGAATCCCCTGTGCCTGAACACGGGTTGAGCCACTTTCTGGTATGGGCCAAGATAAAACATACTTTTCCACATCTACAGAGAATATTTGTGGACTCTGACAGCTTGTTCAGCTGTAGGTAGAAACTTGAAATTGGCATAGAAATAACTCTCAGGAAGAAGAGGTGCTGTTAGGTTTTCTAAAGAAAATTGCTTTTGATTTGACTGAACTGTAAGCTTTTGAGAAGTAGAACAAAATTTTATTTTCTGAGCTTACAGGGTGTGTAGTGGAGGAAAGACTCCGTGCATATGGTTAATTTAGTGAAAGGGCAAAGTATAGTGCAACGTGCTTCTGAAAATAGGTGGAGGCACTTGAGGCTGGGACTTCATAAGGTGTGAGGGACATGTCGAAAGAACTTTCAATTTTTAGGTGCTAAGGCAAAGGCAGCCTCTTCTCCTCAGCTCTCAGAGAACTCCTTACTGATGCTCCTAACAAAAGGAAGAAGGCTCTCCTACACACACAGCCATGTTACTCTGCCCCAGAGAAACAAAAGAAAGAAAAGGCTTTGAACAAGTGTTTTTAACCTCTTCTGGATTTGAAATGATATTATGGTCGGACTACAGAAAATCCAGCAACTCTATCATGCCATAAACACCATGATCCAGGTAGCAGGGTCTGTATCTAATCTATCACTTGCCACATCTTCTGCCTCTGCTTCTTCACTTCTAGATAACATCAGTCCCCTATTTAAGTATTTGAAATCCATCTTTGGGTATCTTGCATATTTTTAATTTTCCTCAGATTAGAGATTAGTGGGGTTTTTTTCCAGCCATCTTTCCAAGGATAACATATTACACCCAGTCCCTTACCAAAGTTTAATTTTAATTTTTTTATTAATTTAGCTAGCCTTCCAATAGAGTCTCTACACTCTTCTCTTCGGTAATGCTCAAACTGGTCCTCAGGATAAAATGACATAGGACAGTAGAAGGAATCTGTGGCACGTTCCTTCAAGAACAACTTTTGTTTCCTGGACAGACAGAAGCTCTCCTGACCTCTGATGGGATCTACCATGACTCCAGCTCCCGTGCAGCTCCTGCCTTTCTCCCTGACTGGGCCCTGAGCTTCCTTTCATGTGCAGCTATGTCACCTGGCTGTCACTTCAGAAGTAAATCTTCAATCCCATCATCCATGAATGTTGAACCCAATATAGACTTAAAAGGCCAGCTCTGTGGGAGGTCCAAGCACTTTACACTGTGCAATTCTACTGTCTGAAGCCCTACCCAATTGCAGTTCCTCTGACAGACATTGACTGACATACCCCTTCCAACAGGGTCAGATCTAGTCTCCCTAAAACATCCCGGCAGCAGCTCTGGCTTGACTCCCTGCTCTTAAACCTGGGTTCTGAAATCAGACCAGTGCTTGGGGAGCAAGGCAGCTTCTCTCTTGTGTGCAGAGAGGTGTACAGACCCTCCCTGAAGAACCTTCCTTCACCAGAGCTTCCTCACCAAAGGATGTTGATGGAGATCAGAGAGACAGACCAAGGGCAGATCCATCACAGATCTACCTGTTGCAGAAGGATATGGTGATTTTCATATTTCCCTTGTCTTTATTACAAGGCTGTTTTCTCCAGAAGAGCTGCCAAATAGACACATCATTCACGCTTGCTCAGGCCCGTTGCTGCCTGTTGGCGTGTCCCGCTCTATCAGAGCCAGTAATGCTCCTGACCCCATTGGACTTGGTCCCCACGGAGATTTCAGAGAAGGGATGCTTTTTTTCCTTAGGCCTTTAGCTGCCAGGCTTCCCCACTACAGAGCGACACAATATCAAAGCTATCTTATTCACTACTAAATTAATTATGTTGTTAATTGGTTAACCTAGGGCAGGCTGCGTGGAAAAAATGCTTAATATGTGTTTGTTGGCAAGAGTGGATGGAGCTGGGCAATGGAGATGCACAGATTATGACAATGAGATTTTTCATTGTAAAACGTTGGAAGATGATGTACAGTCAAACACTGTAAAATGTTGCTCACGTTATTTGAATAAACAGCAATCTCTAGAATCAAATTATAGACACTTTAGGACTGAATGTAAGTAGTTCTGGTATCTCTTCACCTTTTTATGCTTAACTGGCTATCTTACCATTCTCCTGGCCACCTGGTCTACAGGCAGCATGGCACAAAATGGTAATGGGGTGGTGCCAGTTGAAACAGGAAGCTCAACAGCTGGATCCTGGCCTTGAGTCCTGTTCTCGCAAAAGGACAGGATGCCACTGTGAGCATTAAAAAAAAAAAGAAAAGAAAACTGGAAAAGTTTCCAAAGGTAAAACATCTCCAGAAATGTGCTGCAAAGAAAAAAAGCATAATTAAATTGCACAAATCATTTCAGCCCCAGAACTTGCAAATGTCAGTAAATAAATTATTGGTTGTGTAAAGATTACTCTTTTCGGCTAATAGGAGAGAAGAAACAAAGCCACTAGGTGTTCCTTCTTTGCTCCATGGCAGGAAATAAAAACGTAGACAATACCAACAAAATGGAAAAAGAAGAGAAAAAAGACGCAGCTTTTCATAGCTGTCAGTACTCTCCTTGCTTTGGATGGGAGGAAGGCGGATTATCACTTGTGTATGTGTGAAATTCAGCCTTGTTTGCAGTATGATTGTATAAATAGCACTTTATTAAAAGCTAACTGTTATTTCCAGACTCTAAACTTAAACACAGACAAGTTCATGGATAGGTATAAAATCAATATAGCTCTTCAAGTAATGTAAGCAACATTTTGAAACGCAACTATTTAGAGTGTAGCAAGTGATTTACTGGTAAGGTTGCTCTGCTGATCCATTTGTTGCTGATTTGCTATACCTTCTCCATTAACATTACTGGAAAATGGGACTGTGAGCTTGGTTTGATTCTGCTGTACAACTTTTATTTCATCCTCTGAAAAAATTGAGAGCAGCATATCTCATAGTTTCTACAAGAGAACTTCTAACACCTAATATGAAGCCACAGTGAGTTTTTACACAAAACATGCTGTGGATTTCAGATGGTTTTCTAATCATTGTGCTAAAAATCTTGTTTTATTTTGGAACAACTAGGTGCATACAAAACTCTAGTAGTGTGTAAGCACAGGTAGTGGAATAGAAAAGACTATGTCTTTAACTATTCCTATTGCCTTTACATGGATTTTGATGAAATGACACATGAATTTTTAAGTATTAATATTATTTTCCTTCTATAACATGGACTGAAGTGAACACAGTAGTCATGAAACAAAGTGGCAATATTTCCTCTATGGCCCCATCTTCCTACCTGAGTTTTCTAGTTTATCTGGTTCTGAGTACCATCTAATAGGCAAATGTCATTCATTTCAGCAACATTAGTTTGATGTCAAATGTGACTTAGGCTTTGAGGTTGATGGGATGATAAGCAGCCCACCATTTCCCCCTGTGGGAGATAATGTCTGCACCAACCTGCCTTTTTACATTCAGAGGTCATGTCCAGTTGAGAGAGCAACATGTACAAATGGGATTTTAGGTACACATTACCTTTTGCCCCTGAAAGTACGGGGGGGTTGTGACACAATAAATATGCAGGTTTTCCTTTGGGCCTACCTGTTCCTATGACTAATCAAGCAATTTTTTAAATGGACACAAATTTGTCTTAGACATGCTTGTTTCTTTAATTAGATCCTTCACCAGAAAAGTCTGCTTTTCAAAGCACAAATCAGTTAAAAGAAGGAAAAAACTCCACAAGCATATACTGGACAAGTGGTTTTTTTATATATAGTTGCTGTGATGAGCACAGTAGAACTCCTGTATAGTTTGAAGACAACAGATGGAATTGTTTCAGAATTTTTTTTTCTGAAGAGCTTTTTAAGTGAATTCAATGATAGTATATTTTTGATTTGTTTTTATTTAATATTTTAAGTTTCTTATTTTACTACCTATGCTAAACTAAAATATGAAAAGAGGACATATTAAATGCATACCGATATAGTGCTGAAAATACGATGGGAAAATATCTTACCACTTGGTAGTCCACATTGTGAAAATATTATTTTTAATTGTGGTATTTGGTGCATTTGATGTTAAAACTCGTATTTTGCACCAGCATGAGTTTTAACAGGTGAGACATCATTTTGCCAAAGGAAGTACTGAGTTTATGGCAGTATCAGTGCCAGACCTCTAACTGCTGTTACCCTGTCACTTTATAGTGACACTAGTGACCACCACTGTTATGAGTGTAAATTCTGCATGCACTGAGCTTTTATACACGAGTTGAAGGGTGAGGGAGGGAGGAGGTAAAGGAGACAATGCTTCATGACTGGCTTTAGGGATATTAAATCCTTGCCAACTGGTTAGATGGATAGCGCACTGTTTCTAAAATTTGCAAGTCAAAGGGAGACAGGCCTAAATTCTTTCCCCTATGAAACCCCCACAGTCCTCTGCCTTTCAGGCAGAAGCGAAAAGGAATGGAAAATTCCAAACTAACGAGCGCTTCATTTTTTTTTTTCTGCAGTGCTGTGCTTAGAAAAATTGCACTCTTTTTTTTTTCTAAGGCAAAGAAGTAAAATTAAAGTTGTATGACTGTTATAAATATTACATGTTCAGGGTATCAAGAGTACCTGTAGTTCTCTGGTTTCTGAGGGTTTTTTGAATTAACCCTTTTATAGATACTGGTTGTTGGGAGGAAAGGATTCATTCCAAGGCAAATGCTACACTGTTAAGGAGAGTGTATCCTATCTTAAAAGTTTGTGGTATTTGTATACAGGTTGTTTGCACATCTGTTTTGTAGAAGTAGACTGTAGAGCATTGAGAGAAATAATGACTTGTCCAAGTTTACCTGACAAGCCAGAGATGAAGCAAGAAATGGAACCCAGTGTCTTCATTCCAGATTCTGTGATGTTTTGTAATTCTTTCAGTTTTACTGAATATTAGAGATTAGTCAATGTATATGTTGGTTCCATATTAAACACATATATATTCAGCAGAAGCAGAATTCAGGATTTAGACAATGGTGAACTTCTACTGAATTTCTCAAAGGACTGAGACAAATATGCTGTGTTGTTTCACTGACATGGTTAAGAAGAACCCCTGACAGGTCCTTTGGGAGGAGTAATATAAGATGGAAGGAAATTGGAGCAGCCAGATTTCTTGGCTGAGATGTCCTCAGACTGAAGGACCCATACAAGCAGGGCTGGAGCGGGCAGGAAAGCAGACTCCTGCTGATCTGGACAAGAAACGCGCGCTGTGCAGCGCACTGGCATTCAGGCTCTGGATGTTGCCTGGAATTCACTCTGTCATGAACTTCACTTTAGCTGACTACTGCTCTTCTAGGGGATGAGATACTCCCAGATGTCCTTCTCTGTGGGTAAAACACATTTGTAGCTTTCTGCTGGGTCTTGTATAAGCAGTAGACAGACTCTCTATGTCCCCAATTAATCTGTTTGCAACATCTTCCTACATAAAATCTATCTGTAATTTAACCTATGCTGTCTAGATGACATGCTTAAGAACTTCCATCTTAAGCCAAAGTCAAAAAGAATACCATTCAGTCTCTTGTATTTTTTTCCTTGTGATACTGTGAATAATTTTTTAAAGCTGCTTCACTTCTGCTTCTCCATTTACTCCAGTCAATTTACTCATTGGAACAAATTTTGTTTTTCCTTTTCAGCATAATACCTTAGCCACACTAGCACCTTTGTTGCTGCCTTCAGTCTTCATTTTGCAAGCTGCTCATAGCCAGTAATAATGATGTTGTTTCATTTTCTTCATAATCTTTAGCTGTCTTTCGACTGGTTGATGTTTTCATAACTTAGAGAAATGTTACCCTATTGAAATAAATAAACATATTAATTAGATTTTCAGGTATTAACATAGACAGGACATCCCTAATGTAATTATTCTTCTGTGCATTAGTGTTTCAGGAGTGGATCTTTTTTATATACAGAATCATATGTTTTGGGAAAAATGAATACCGACTCTTAAATTAACTTCTCTCTCTTTCCTGCAGGAGGAAACAGTGATATTTGAGAAAACGATACCATTATGGATAAACTTAAATATCTTTACTAATTGTATCACAGACAGGCCAACAATTTGAAAACATATTAAGCTTTTTATTTAATTTATGTGGCATTTCTTAAACATTCTCCTCTTAAACATCTGACTCTTTAAAGTATTGACTTGCTTCAAAGCTAATTTTGCCTCTGACCACTATCTGATGAGAAATTCACAGTGCTAAATATACTTACAATAATAATCTTATTTTCAGTCCTCCAGTAAAGATCCCGATGGCCTGAAAGGAATTTGAGTCCTCAGTGTAGCTTCCCTACTGTTATTTTTCCAGTAGATTTCAGGAGAAAGAAATGGTTAGAATGCTAAGTCATAAATACTGCTCTAATGTGGTTTAGCAATCATTTTGTCAATATAACAATAATATAGCAATAACAATATGTTCAATGAAACAATAACAGTATATATAATAATGACAATTATGTTTGTCTCACAAAGGACTCTTAGTGAATAAGGGACTAGAGAAAGGGATTAATAGAAATGGATTGCTCACACATACAATACAGTCCAGGTGTGAGTAGTATATTTCTCCTATGTGATAAATTTGGAACAACAAGGAGTGTTGTAGAATTGTTGAGTTGTTCAACCCAACTTCAGTTTGATTTTCACGTCTCTGGACTGCTGCTTGAAATACAGACTGCGGCAACCCTCTCTTCTCAGTATACATTCATTGTTCTTAGACTGAAGTCAGTGAGACTATTGAAAAGCCACCTCAGAAAGAGCAGGCGTTGTAATTCAGGTTTCTTATGGAACAGATGTTGTTGCCACTTTTCACCAATCATTTTGTCATGTTTAAGGCAAATGGCATTGCCTGTATGGTTATGTGCCTTGTTTATACCACAGCTTAATTAGAACTCTTCTGATGTTTCTCTGTTAGTCCTTTAGCTGAAGAAGTAGAAATTTTAGTTCCTGATGTAGCTCCGGCAGGTGACAGGGCTTAGGCACAACTACACTGTTGGCAAGTAATTACTGCTGTAATGCCCTGCAGAAAGAAGAGGGCACCCTAGTACATGGTTCTCTGTTGCCTTAAAAGTATTTATGTAGCCTACAAGTAGCAGTGTCTGTATTTTTGTCTCTCTGCCTGAGCTGGTCTACACAGAAGGCAGCAGCATCCTCAGTGTCCATCAGACATTTCTGTCAGCTGAAACAAGAAAGCTGTAATGAGATTCTGAAGGCTATCCATGCAAATCTTTCAGATTACTCGTGAAAGACTAAAACAAAAAAAAAACAAACAAAACCCCCCAAACAGCAGCAGCAACAAAATGATGAAACACAAAACCCCAAGATCTAAAGAATCTGGGCATTATTGTTGAAAAAAGATGGAAGGGAATATATGTGAATGTTATACCAACAATGGTTTTATTACTGCATTGTTTTTTGAGATTAAGGCAATCTGTCAGAGTGGGATTATTTTTGAGAGTGAAAGCAATATGGGAGATTTTAGCCAGTATAGAGACAATACAAAACATATCTCTTTATATAAAAAAATACAAAACACTGCTCTTTTGAGCTCCAAAAAAGAATAAATTTAATGAACTTACTTTTCCAGAAGACAGGTTCATTCTCAAATGTTTAACTGGCATGCCCAAAACTAACTGCTTATTAGTGACAGATCAAAACAGTGTAAGCTTTAAAGAACATAATATTTTCACATTTGGCCACTTAATTTCAAATATTTTGTATGTATTCTGGGTCAGTTTTGGTTTCCTTCTGCAAATGCTAAGAATTTTCCTTTAATCATATGAAGGCTGATCCTTATTCCAGGACCTGCTATTTATGAAAGTCATCAACTATCATTAAACTCTCAGTAAAATTATCAGCTAAGCATTTGTGGTAGACTGCATTCTTCAGGGTACTATCAGTGAACCACAGGGCACTATCACTGAGCCAAAGACATGCTCTCACACACAGGCCACTGTCTCTGACTCCCAGGAGATGAAGACTGATACAGTCATGCAGACCATGAATTTGACTAGAAATCTAAGCACAACTCTACTTACTGCATACATATCAGAGTTAGGTGGAGAAAATGACAAATTAGAACAATGATCAGGAACTAAATTCTTAATTTATTGTAACTTAATTTTAGATTTGAACTCAGACCTAATCTTTTGTAACTTTGAGACTTATTAAAGATAATACCGATAGAATCTTTTTCTGCAATGAGTAATTTTCAGGTTTGTCAGCAATTCCTACTCTTATGCTATGAGGGTATCCACATTTACATCTTTATTCATGGTGGTAGTTCTCCTTAAAGATTTTACAAAGTTAGGGTTGTATTAGCAAATTCCTCTCCATCAAAACAATTGAAATAACAGCAGAAGTTATATAATGGAGCTTTATCCCAGTATTTAGCCCTGAAATTAAATAATTATTCCAAATATGATATAATTATTTTACTTCATTGCTTATCATGTCAGAAGATACAGATAGATAAATGAATGTTTCTAGTAACATTTTGAATAAAAACGTAATTTTAGTGATCAGGTTAACATTTTCTTCATTCTACTATCAAACTGACAGAAAACTATATGCAAATGTATTTTTATAATTTGAAGACACATTCCTTCCACAAATATTTGACCTGAGTTAGAAAGTGAAGAAGATTTTAGCTGTCTCTTGGTGTTCTATACTCAAGTGATGTTGGTTATCTAACAGGAAAAATTAGTAATACAGTAAAGAGCTATGGATGCTGAAAGCTTGGTCGCAGGGAGATTTTCCAGCTTTCTGCTAGTGTCCGTGTGAAAGTCCTTGCTTTCACACGGATGCTGGCCAAAAACAGAGGTTTTTTGTAAACCAATCCCTTTATCAGGTTGTTACGCAGTATTGTTGTGATACTGACAGGAGAAGTATTTTGAAATGGGTGTTGTAGGGTTTAACCAATCATTCTAAGAGATGGATGGTCAAGGACCAATAACCTTATGCCATTGAAGCAAACTAAGATATATAAACCAGTCTGTAAATTAATAAATAATTCCATTTCTTCCTGGATCGAGCCTATGTCGTTTTTTGCCGTCCCCGGTACAACAGCGACAAAGAGCCACACAGAATTCTGTGTTATAGAAGCACATTTTATTTAGTAAATCTTATTCTCTTTTATTTTTCTTAGGTGACAACAAATGACATTTATTTTTTTTTCTTTATGGTACAGTCCACTACTTCACATGTAGGTTTGTTGCGATTTAGCAATACCAAGAAATTTTTAAGTTCATATTATTTTAAGAAATTATTCTGTAACTTAAAATGAAACCACGTTTTCTTCATCTTTGATTTCATGTTTAAATAGAATTTGGTTATTTATATAAATAATTTTTGAGTATTTTTCTGATTCATGAACGTACAAAAATCACTTCTGTCAATTTTGGGGGGCTAATTTAACCTCCTAGTGTGGTGTGAACTTTCAAGTATGATGGGGTTATAATACCTGTGCTTCATTTAATAGCTCAGTTTACAAATTCTGAGGATTGTCATCCTTAGGTAAGGAAAAACAGGAATAGGCTTTCTACCCTTTTAAACCAAAATTAGCCAGTCAAGTGAATCATACTAATATTTAGGTTGCTAGAGGTGTTTAAAGGCCATCTGCTCAATGCTTTTTCTCAAAGCAGGGCTAAAAGTTTGAAGGTATTCTGAAAGATGCATGTCTAGGATCTGGCCAGTGACAAAATAACCTATTCATTATTAATATTATTGTTAAAATTTATTTACTTTCATTTTCCTTAATAAAGGAAAATAACTGACAGTTCTTCCAGAAATTGAATAGTGGATCTTTAAAGCACAAGTCTCTGTAATCTATAACACAATCTGGATTATAGCAGTTTTAGCTCAGTGAAATCCCATCATTTTTCATGCATAATTTGCTAGACTAGTGTTATGATTAACACTTCAGCTTGCTACAAATACTAAAAGACCTAGAAGGAAAACAGACCATTTCTTTTCATTTTACAGATAAATCATCTGAAAGGCTGTAGGAGATTTCTCCAGTCAGAGAGAGGAATTGAGATGAGAGATTCAACTTTTATCCACTTGTTTGGAAAAACCATGTTCTTTCTGTTCAGCTGTCCTGCCCATACACACTAAAATACATCTCACATAGCCAGAAATAAAATCTCAGGTTTCTGTTTCCTTCACTACCATGTAGTAACTGTAATAGCAGAAAATTGGTCATTTTTCCATCTAGGTCTTAGTCCATATAGAAGCTACATAAGTTGTTTGGGCATTAGAATTCCATGCCCAGAAATTTAGAGTGCGTGTAAGAAACAAGATGACCAAGTTTTTGGCAGGATAAAATGGCTGAAAAAGAAATCCAGTGGAGTTTACTGATTTGGCACCATGAACAAATCATCTGCAATGAACACCACTGTTTTACAGTAAAGTTTTATTGTAATATTTCATCTGAAATTACACAATTCTATAAGACTATTTTACGTTTCAGCCATTTCTCATACTTGGATTTTTGTGTTCTCTTCAGTGGCATTTTAGATGAGAAGCTGTTAAAGCAGTTACTCCTATCTTTTGGACTCAGTGGTCACTTTGAATTGTTTTATGTTGATTAACTTTCGCACAGCCATCCAAGAATAGCAAGGGAGATAGAGAGTCCATGGTGGTGATCCGAAAACACAGAAATTATGCTTTTCGGGGCCCTGGAGACCAGTTTTGTTTACTGCACACTTCATACCAACCGTATGAAGTTTAACACAGACAAATGCCAGATCCTGCACCTGGGATGGGGTAATTCTGGATGCACGGACAGACTGGGGAATGAGGTGCCGGAAAGCAGTGCTGTGGAAAGGGACCTGGGAGTCTTGGTCGATGGCAAGTTGAATCTGAGTCAGCAGTGCCCTTTCAACCAGGAGGGCCAACCCTGTCCTGGGGGGCATCAGGCACAGCATCGCCAGCTGGGCAGGGGAGGGGATTGTCCCGCTCTGCTCTGCACTGGGGCGGCCTCACCTCGAGCCCTGGGGGCAGTTTTGGGCACCACAATATAAAAAATACATTAAGCTGTTAGAGAGCATCCAAAAGAGGGCAATGAAGATGGTGAAGGACCTTGAGGGGAAGCCATACCAGGAGCAGCTGAGGTCACTTGGCTTGTTCAGCCTGGAGGAGACCAAGGGGAGACCTCACTGTGGTCTTCAACATCCTCCTGAGGGCAATAGGAGGGGCAGGCACTGATCTGTTCTCTCTGGTGACCAGTGACGGGACCCGAGGGGATGGCATGAAACTGAGTCAAGGGAGGTTTAGGTTAGATACTAGGGACAGATTCTTCACCCAGAGGGTGGCTGGGCACTGACACAGCGTTAAGGAAACTTCCCTATCTAATAATCCAGGAGCCACTCTGGCAGTCCCTCTCACACCACCTGAGCTAGGAGTGAAGCCCCTTTCCAGCTACACACCCCACACTTCCGCAAGTCAGATCAGGTTTTGTTACTGGCTCAACCCCAGGTTTCCCATAGCAGAGTCTCAGATGTCTCGATCCTTAAAATAGTTCAATCATGATGCAATAAGAAAATAGTTCAAGCTGGGTGCCTCTGAGGAGGGACCTTTAAAAATGAGTTGTTTTATACTCTTGGAGTACAATCAGGTGAAAGTCTTGGGTAGTCATCTCCTGCTGTGTCTCTGAGTGTCAGTGCCACAGATCTCTGTGCCCTTTGTCAAGCAAGGGGTTGGCAGTTCATGGCCTCTTGCCTGAGGCTCCCACCACAGATCTCAGTCTGCAGCTCGCACTGCAGCTGCACACCGAGCTACTGCACCAAATGTATTCCCTGACAACAGGCTCCCCAGGGCACTGGTCACAGCACCAGCCTGACAGAGTTCAAGAAGCATTTGGACAATGCCCTCAGGCACATGGTGTGACTCTTGGGGCTGTCCTGTTCAGAGCCAGAAGTTGGACTTCTATGAACCTTGTGGGTTCCCTCCAGCTCAGTATCTGCTGTGATTCTTTGCTTCTGCACTGACTGCTTCACCTCCTTCTCTTCTGCTTTGGATGGTGCCACATGTTTCGGCGGAAGTGAGCTCCAGTGCACTGCCATCAGATCTTCAAAAACAATGGAGTGAAGTCTTCCCTTTCCCTATATATTGAAGCCAAATGGGAGCATAGTACGGACAATGGGCTTGGGCAGTTGAGGCCTTTCCCAAGTGCACGTGAAAAGTCAGAAATATTTATATCAATCATGTGGAACATTTTATTACCATAGATAGATACAACACTCCCCCCTTCCTCCTTTTCCTCCACAAGAAAGAACTTCAGGCTTCAGTGAACCCATAGAGGATTCACCATCTGAGAAAAGGAGGAAAGCACAGATAACCAAAAAAGAATTTAAACAGGCAAGAGGAAAAAACAAACTGGAGATGTTCCCAAATCAGTGTATAAGCCCTTCCAAAATGTCACTAAGTTATTCTCATTAAGCAGCTTAGCTCTACGTTTTGGCACTCTTCATCCAATGTTTTTGTGAGAGAAAGCAAGAAAGAGACTCAGGTGAGACTGGTCATTTTTGGTTCCTTGGTCATTCCATATCTAATGTTCAGATTATTCTTCTTTCTACACTTAAGAAGCTTGTGATGTCTTTCATCTACCTCACCAGAGACCTGGGAAGGAGGAGTATCTAATCCCTCAGTGAACCTGATCTCAGCTGGGAACACCTCTCCCTCTCTATCTGTGTCTCTTTGTTCAACTTCATATGTATGTATCTTTGAGTATATTTTTTAAGGCCAGGAAGCTCAGCAAGGGGAGAATCATGTCTGCACTTGTACCAACTATTTGAAGAAATCATATCACAGAATGATTTACAGATTTTTCTAAAAAGGAGTATTTTAAGGCATGAACAGTTCTTTTTATTTTTTTAAAGAACAAGCAAAGAGCTGTAGTAATTACCTTCAGTCAGCATAACCCTCAGCGTTCATTGCTGTCACAGAATAGAAAAATATTTCTTCTTTGTATTTCTGGATGCAATGTTTTCCACTTTTAACTGCAGTATAAAAGGACAATGATTTTCTTCTCCACCCCCAGAAGAGTGAGAGATGAATGTTTAATTAGAGCCAGAATTTGTAATGTTCACAGAACAATTTTTTCCCCATAAGTGTCTCTGCTGATACAGATACCATTTGTAGCTCATCTCCATGCGTCCTTACTATCTGCTAACAACAGAGCCCTGCTGCAGTTGCTGCATAAGCAGTTTTTGCCTTTTTAATAAGGAGAAGGGAAGTCTTGTGGTTCATCCCAGTGGTGCAGTTTAAGAGAAAAACAAGAAATGAGGCAAACAAGGGCAAAGAGAAGATTCTTTTAACTCTCTGATTGCTTTTGCCACATTGCTTAATTTACACTGGTGACAGAAATTTTGGCAGTGTGTCTATTGCACCTCGTTCTCCCTCACTGCTGAGAAATATCAACTGGATGCTGTCAAATGACTTTTACCTTGCCATTTTTTCTTGCATTACTTGTCATAGCTTGTTACTTCTTTTGAGTATTGGCTCCCTCAAGTTGCTGTGGCGTGTCAAAAAGGAGGAGGGGAAATAACAAACTGTCCAAATGGGATCTGCTCAGCAGGGCCCTGGTGAGAGAAAACCCATGGAAACAAAAAAGAAAAGTTGTGGGGAAAGCAGAGGAGAATGAAGACCAGGACACTGACTGCCTCCTATTTTAAACTTTTTATAGAAATCACCAGTTGTTTTCCTTAACTTTTGCCGGTGTAAAGCAATTATAATGGAAAAAATCCCATTGTTTGTAAAGGAGCTATTTGCTGCAATTTTTCAGGAGGTGCTTTGCCACAGTCTCCTGAATCTTTCAGAAATGGGTGGGACTCTAAGGGCTGTGTTTTTAAGGTGGCTTTGCCTGGCAGAAGCTGCACTGACCTGCACACTTTGCATCCTAATAGCCAATTTAATTGCTCTTCTCTGATTCCAATGAAACCACTTACAGAAAGACAGTGTACTGTTGCCAGGCATAAAGTCCAAACCCCAAAGAGAAGTGGTATATAGAAAAGGGTGTGATGTTCATGTTAATCACTAATTCCAGTAAAAATGAAATACTGGGGATGGAGGGTTATGTGATCACAAACATATTGCTGGAGTGGAGCTGTTGTAGTATCTCATTTATGGAGCAGTGAAATGTAGGAATGATAATAGCTTGAGTTTATATAGCACCTTTCATCACAAAGGATTCAGAGGTGATTTACAAACTTAAATTGTTACATAGATGGCACTTATAAAACAGAACACAATTGCTGTTTTCAGAGTAATGGTCTGAAACACTACAGATTGCATTAGTGCTACTGAAATGATTTGGGCTGTTATTGGAGAATAGGTAGGATTCTTTATTTTTGTAGAATAAAAAGTGAATCATAGTGGCCAGCTCATGCATGAGCTGCAACAGCTGTTAAAATGTGCCTAGAAAAGCAGCACAATGCAGGAACCAGCACACCTGGGAAAGGAAGGTCTCCCTAGACACAGAAACTTTTGGAATGATTCAGTAAAAGCAGTAGCATTACCATGCCACGGAAAAAATCTGTGTATAAGGGGTCCTGATCTCTATGGAGTCTTGACTTTTACATTCCCTGAAAAAGCATGTCCAACAGCTTGATGGCCCAAAGCCCTGCAGGAGGAAACAGGCCTGCAGTCCAGGCTCCTGGGGAGAAGCGGCCTCTGCTGAATTTGCAGTCTCTCTCCTGCCATCCTTGGGCTCCCTTGCAGGTTTCCTGCCCAGATGCTGGTGCTGCCTGTGATGTTTAAATGTGATTTATGGGAAAATACACTGAGGATATGTTATATGAAAAGTCCATATAGGTGGATCTGACACCTATAGGAGCTATCATTGTTTTAGTCACTCATTATACCTTTGATTGTGATTGCAGAAGTGGTCTGTGTTGGCTCAGCTAGAAAGCAGATAGAGGCAACTGCTGTACAAACTGCAGCTCTTTTGTCTGACTTGCATGATGCAAAGTATTATCCCCTGTGCCCCTGTTACAGGTGAAGTTACAGCATGACTCTCTCCAGCACGAATGTATGTAGTTACTCATCTGACTATAAACTGAGCTGAAACAGTCTTCAGTATTTTCTCTGCATAAAGAAGCCAGTGTCATGGGTAAAGCTGAAAATCAGACATCTTTGTTTGGTATAGACTGAAAACACATGTAGGTGAAAAGGGGTTCGAATGACTACTACTGCTTGGCTACTAATTCCATACCAATCAAGAGGAAGTGTGCTGACACCTCATGCAAACCGTGCTTCTGCCCTGTGCCTGCGTTCCTGTGCAATTATCACCACACAATATTAAACGGAGGTTGTTTTCATCAGTGCTTTCAACAGTTTGTAAGAATTTTATAACATACACACTGTAAACTGTTAGTGTAAAGTGTTTGGAAATATTTAGAAGATGGGCAGAGGAAATATGTGGTTTTTGTTTCAGCAATAGATTTAGTCTACAAGCTGTTGGGAAGCAGTATCCATTTTTATTTTTGTTTTCCTGTTGTACTGATTCGTTGTCGACCCATCCACTCCATGCAGTCTATTTTGACCTAAAAAAAAAACGAGTTTCAGATGCAATGTATTCTAAACACTTAAAATTGGAGGAATGTGTCTTGCTGGCTATATGAAGTCTACTAACAAAATAGGGATGAAAAAAACGTAAAAAATTTCTAATGAAAGATGTGAGATCAGCTTGATTCTAAGCAGAGTGTTGGCAAATCTCTGTGTGGTAACAACTGTAACAATGGGACTCGTGCAATTTATGCTGGAAAATTCAAGCCTTAAAATTTCGCAAAGCAATCTGAAAATATTTGTTCCTGTCCTGTACTTATTCCAGTACAATGTGAAGGGTAATTTTAAATGCAACTGTAGCTATACAAACTGATCTACATAATGGGATTTGTAGATTAAAGCTTAATTAGGGCAAATACCTTGTGAAAGCCTCCTCCAAAGTGCAGCTGCTCTCCCCAGAAATGCACTGCAGAGCAACTGGTAGCAGTCTCTTACCAAACACGTCTGTATTTGTAGCTAAGTAGACTAAATATCAACAGGAGTATTGGTCCTGAATTTATGTCTTGGTTCTGTTAAAACTGCAGTAAAGAACCACTGAAATAGATAAATGCTGTGGGTATTTTTTTCTTGGTGGGAAACGGGGAATTTGCTCAGAAATATTAAAGTTAAAATAATCAACTATATGTAATCCTTCTTTACAAATGCTTCTACAAAACTCAAAGCTGTTCTTAATTCTTCCCCAGGAGATCAAATATTCTGCTCTGGACAGGTTGCTTCTTGTGCTAGATAGAATATCAAGAGACCATTCTTCTATTTTCTTTACCTAATAGTCTGGTATATTTTCTTATTATTGTTCACGTCTTAATAGGTTTATTTCTTATATATGAATTAGAAGTTGATGAGACAAAATAGGACAATAATATACTTCCGTGTATTCACATTTTATCAGTTCTGCTCAGTATACCAGTTCAACACAGAGATGCTTAAATTTAAGCCTGTGCATGCTTACTTTGCTCAAGTGTGTTCTTGCTGTTCTTGTTCAGATTTGGTCACTGTTTTGGTCACACTGTTCTTGATGTCCATGGATATTCTGTCTCAGAAAGAATTCACTAGAACAAAAAGGAAATTTGAAGGTGTGACACAAACTATGGAGGGTGGAAATTGCTTGCACCAGAACCGCTGGCACAGAAAGCGGCTTTTACACAAAGGATGGTAGTAGTGTGCAGCTCTATCCAGCTGAAATTACAAGGTAAGGTTACAAAGACATAATGTGACAACCCAAATTAGATTTTGGCAAACCGGGCAAAACTAACACTTTACCCTCAATTTTTTTAATAAGATTTCCAATGTCCCCAGTGGTCAGGACCTTAGATTTATTTCTTGTAAGAAAACTGGAGTGTTCAGGAGTAACACATGTGAATTAGAAGAGAACGGGGGGGAAAGT
Source organism: Gymnorhina tibicen (assembly GCA_013399875.1). Classification (NCBI taxonomy): domain Eukaryota; kingdom Metazoa; phylum Chordata; class Aves; order Passeriformes; family Artamidae; genus Gymnorhina; species Gymnorhina tibicen. The sequence goes on along the minus strand of VXAZ01004118.1, from coordinate 2,302,731 downwards.
AAGTCAAACAGCAAAAAAAACCCCCAAACTAAACAACAAAACCCAGAACCCCAAATAAAAAATATTAGAAACACTTCTATTTATATGAGAAGAGGACAACGGTGTGTGCCTAGAAAACTAAATTTCTGTGCATAGATCTGAAATGTTGCTGTTTTATGAAATTCAGTGTTGATCAAAGGGAGGGAATCAAGCAGTTAGCTTCTTTGAACGAATGCTAAAATGTGTGTTTTACTACGGTTTCAGGTACTTTTCAGATGTGTGAATGCCATCCCTCTCGGCTAAGCTTACTGGGACTCCCAGGAGGGAGGGTCAGGTGTAGGACCATGTACTGCTGGGGCTGAGAGGCCCCGGTGAGCTCCCACTGCTGTACTGCTTCGGTGCAAACGCTTTTCACCAGGCATCTCATCAGAGAGTGCTGATTTAGAGCAAAAATATTTGTTGCTGTCTGTTTTGCTGATGGCCAGTTTTTGTGGGAAGGAAGGGCTCCTTGGAGACTGCATGCCAGGCTGTGCTGCTACCTGCTCACGCTTAGTTAGCAGCAGGCTGAGGCAGACCTGGGAGAAAGCTTAGCCTTTGCCAGGAGTGGTTCTGGGGGGAAAGAATCTGTTCACTGATGCAGAAAGTGTTTTCTTGTGTGAAGTGCCCCCGGCTCATTCACTCTTGTTTCCCAAAGTGACCGTAGGCTCCTTCTGCGGCAGCTGGGGCACCACCGGGAGGGTGCTGCGTGTCCCCGCATCGCCTGGCTGCAGCATGGCCCGCGGGACACAGCCGCCGTCCGTGTGGCTTTGCTGGAGCTCAGCGCTCCCCTGGCTGCCGGCACGGCTGGCACCCCGGCCGGCCGCAATGCCCACCCTTGGCAGTGCTGCATAGAGCGACCCTGCCGCTTTCCAGCCACGGCGCGCTCCTGTGTCTCCACAAAAGCTGATCCACTCACGTGGGTGCCCCCAGCCCCCACGTGGACGATGCAAGGATTGAAGTATGAGCGCTTTTCTTCTTCTTTTCTCCTTGCCTGGTTGTACAACCTGCTACCAGGGACAGGCAGTGGCTGCCAAATTGCATCCTACATCTGTTCGTTTCCAAATGCGCCTTTGTTAGGTGAAAACGAAGGCTTCATTATTGGCTGTAAGTATGTAGTCACTTAGGAAAATAAGTCAATAAGTAAACATCTGAGTGAACAAATTGGTGATTTGCATCTCCTTGTTCCCTGAATGCGTTCACAAGTGGTGAGAAAAAGAGCCAGTGTCTCCAAACACATCCACGTGGCATTTCCCCACAATACAGTTTTTCAAATAGACTGTCTGGCTTTTTCAGTCAAATGATATGTAGCGAAGTCTGGAGAGAATAGAAATAGATGTATTGGATTTAGTAATGTGGAGTACCGAGGTACAGGTACAAAGATTACTTTCCTTCTGGAATACTTCTGATTTACTTCTAAACAGAAAGTTGACCATATGGAGAACTTTCTGTGTCTGAAAAAAAGACGCTCACTATTTCAGGTCTGCAAGGGAAGCTTCTGCTTCTTGTGACAGTAAATCTCTGGGCTATCCATTTTTCTGTTCAGTAGACTGAAATTTAGATTCAGGAACAGTATAGAATTAGAGGCAAATAAACTGTTAGAGAAACTCTTAAGTCATATTGACTTAAGCGATGAGATCATGCCAAGAAAGTTAATGCAGGCAGCTCTAGGGGAATGCTGATCAACTGATTTATTCACCTCTGTTTGTTTTAAGCAAAAACATATGTCCAAGGAGGATTTCACAGCAGATGAAAAAGCTAAAAAAACCCAAGTTTCCTTTAGACCCTTGTTGTCTTCACTCCATTGACTATATATTTTTCATGTACAGATAAAACAGTATGAAGAGATGAAAATACAGCATAAATGTCTTTTAAAGCACCTCTTTAATTCTGTGTTATTAAAAAGTAACCTTGGATTCCAGGTTGCATAGTTCCACATCAGTAGAGCAGAATCTGGCTGTATGTTTCTGCTTGCCTTGTTCACTGCTGATCACCCTTGCCCACTTTGGTTAAGCTTGCAGCCACTGCCTGTGGTTTTATTAAAAATTATTTCCTACAATTTATGCTTTACTATAAATTTATAGTCAAGATTATTTATAATAGATAACTTGATAGCCTAAGATCTAAGGTAAGTTTAGGCTGTTTCAAATTCTAGATGCACATTGTCCACATAGGCACACGGTCCCATGTTAACTGGGTGAATCTTTTTGGTTCCCTGCATCCAATCCTCCCTGCATGGAATCCAGTTTCACCCTGACATGCAGATTTTTTGTCTGTTAGTGTTAAAAAGAAACTGGATCCAATTTTCATTTTTCAGAAAACTCTCTGAATTGGAACAAAACAAAACTTCCAGAAGAACTTGCATGAGGACACTCATAAGGATCCTCGGAACATAAAATGTATTTTATTTCTAGACTATAACCTTTCCTGGAAACTGATAAATATACAATGTCTACAACAAATTTGTGCTCTCAATTCAATATGGACTTTAATAGAGTTAGTAAGCCATCAGTATAGACTATAGAGCATCTGCATCAAGACACTGAAGCAGCTTTTAAATATTGTATTTTTAATATATTTAATAGGGACTTACAAGTTTAGTTGTGATTGACTTTCAGGCAAATAGTGCATATTGCACTTGCAAACATACAGCTCCAAGGATTGGCTGTGTAAATTAAATTTGTTTTGTAACTGCGATTTTGCATGCATCTGCCTGTTTCTGTGATAACCAGATAGAAAGATTACCACATCAACAATGAAAGCCCACACCCATGAGAGATTTCACATCTTTGTTTTGAATCCTTTCTCATAAGAATTCCTTGCATGTGCCTGGCTTTATTTGTGCTTCTGCTTACATAAGAATTTAAAGGCTATCTTTTCGGCATCCGTATGTAAACACTGAGAAACACATTTAGCTCTACATACCATGAAGGAGTCACGCTGTTCTCTCCAAGATCATATTTTTTTGTTCTTAGATGTTGAGATCATTAGATGTTAGATTATCAAAGTATTGAAAGACATTGTGTCTTTGCCCCCAGATTCATTACCACAACACCGCTTTGCCACAGCATAACCGTAAAGCTGCTTAACAAAGAAGGAATCTGCTTCCAGGAGACTTTTCAAGAGCATTGTAATTGAGTGGGTATGGACTTACCACCATTGCTTGAAAGCTCAAGTCCGTTTGTTTGAAAGGGAGAGAAATGAAAAAGAGCAGGTTTAGACTGAATGTTATGGGCGAATGTCATATGGGCCCAACAGTGCTCTCCACCGTGGAGTAGTTAAATAAAACAGTTGAGCTGGATTAAAATTTAAGTAAATAAGAGGTTGAGAAAAGTCAGAGAAGTGTACCTCAGGGAATGATTTTACATGGTTTCAGGAAATGACCAAATAATACCTTCATTCTTATCTCAGTTATTCATCTTAATATGAGCCAAAAGCTCTCCAGGTCTCTGAAGAGGCACATGGCTCATCATTTTTCAGTGTATATAGATAACAGAAATGAAATTCCAGATTCTTTCTTTCTCTCCAACTAAGGCACTCATTGCTAAACCTGATCCACTCTTAAGAAAAGGCTTTCCCCATTAGCAACATAAATCCTAGTGAACATAAAGATTCCCAAGTTGCAGCATGATGGAGAATTTGGATGTGAGCAGAATCAGAGGTACCTTTGAATTCCTAAAGCAAAGATCCTAGTTCATTAGTACGGGAAATAGTGCTCAGGACAGGGAGTTCAACAGATGAACCAGGTGTTAACACTGGATATATGAAAAGCATTTTTTGCATATGCAGCTTGTGATCATTATATATGTGAATAGAAATTGTTGCACCAGCAAATAATGTCTACACTTCATACTACAAAAAATCCCACCTTTTAACCAAAGCTGAAGTCTCTCCTGGCATAAAAGATGGCAATGTTATATTTAAATTTGGAATTGTAAGTCTTTGGTATTGTTGAGATTGTCCTGGTGGATCCAAAAGCCATGGCTTTAAAAACATGAAAACATTCTGAAAAGTCCCTGATAGATGACATATAGAATTGTCTTTAAAAAGTAATACAAATAAATATAGAAACAATGGGGAAAAGTGAAAGTAGAAGCACTGAATTTAAATTACAGGTTAAAAATGCAGGCAGCGAAGAAGAGAAGCTAAAGGAATCAGTGAGATATAAGTAGAAATAGAATTAAAATGACAAGAAAGATTTTAAAGGATATTAGGAATAAAAATCACCTTAATCCAAGACTAGGCCCATTGGAATATGAAGAATATAAAATCAAGTAATACAAAACCCAAAAAAATACAGAAGTGTTCAGTTAATAATTCTGTTCAATGTTTGAAGAGAAGTAGGAGATGAAATGGTGGATGAAATGAGAAGTTTACCATCTGCAGTGAAAGAGAATGTGAAACAGTATCTGCTATAATTAAATGCTATAGAATCAAGAGGCACAGAGAAGTACAATTACATGTCTTAGAGGAAATATTTGAGGAGCAGAAAGAGCTGAGTCATTTGTGATTGAGACATAACTCTAGGACTGGACATGGATAATTACCTGTGGAAGACAGGCTTGTTGGAAGCTTAGATATTGCAAACAAAAGCACATGAGGATCCAGTGGTTCAAGTTGAACTTGAACAAATTTGGCCTCCAAGGAGACAGATTTTCCTTATATTGAGGTAATTTAGCATGGGAACAGCTCACCAGGGAAGGTGGCAGTCTCATCAGTTGGAGACTAAAATGAAATGAGATAACTCTTAAAAGAGTTGCGTCTCAGGAATATTCTATTCTGTGTATAGACAAGGTCAGAATAGATGATCAGAGCAGTTCTTTTCAGCCACAGCACATATAAATTATAAATTAAATTCAAACTAATTTAGAAAATGATGTTTCATCCCAAACTAGAAACTAATTTACTGTCTCCTGCATTAGATTCTTCTCTAACATCTCCAGCATAACTGCCATTGATTTTTAATTAATTAATGGCACATGTTTCTAACGTGGTCTGTTTTGTGGCCATCTAGTACTCAGGTTCCTTTTGTGTGGCTGATGTATACGCACATGTAATGAATTATATATAAAAAAGGACTGTAAAAGGGCTTACACTCAAAAGCATGAGAGACAACAGGTGGGCACAACAGCCCCATTGAAGGGAGCTGAGGGATGGTACAATACTAGGTAGAACTGAAGAGTTTCTATTGAGTACAATAAGGTGCCATATGGTCAAACATGCCTGAATGTGCTGGGGGAGGTTTTCAGCAAGACCGGCTGCTCTAGCAAAAGGCTTACAATTAGCGTGAAAAATGCTAAAATTTTATTGAATTGTCAAAAAATCGGACTCAACAGTGGAAGGTACCATAACCCTGCAAATACAGAGGGCATCTGCACAGAATCCAGGCCTACATAAATATTTTCAGTGTCCTCGACACTAAATATTTTAGAGGATGTTGGCAACCTTAGAGAAGCTGAACTAAGTCATTAAAGTTATTCCTTGAAAACCCTTGAAATATATACTTCTGTTCTGTGACATCTTCTTCCAAAAATATCTGAGCAGTAATGGATGTTTTATCATCAGCTCAAATAAAAGACAGGATACGTCTCCTAGCATTTAAAATAAGTTTGGAATGGAGGTGCAGTAAGAGTGACTGTACTAAGTGAGCTTTTAGATTGAGAAGAGTTGCACTGCTCTCTTCCCAGTCACTTGGAAGGGCAGAGCGAACCTCTAAACTGTGTGAAAGATACCCTGCTTTCAAATTCTCGGTGGCATTCTGTGCTTTACTTGGTACTTATCCCTTGTTCAGATACTGTTCTACAAGAGTTTGGTTAAATATCTTTAAAGTATAAAGACAACGAAAGAAAAAATAAGCCAGATAAGCATTTCCAAAACAGTTTGTAGTACTTGGAATATAGTGGGTTTCATATATATATACATACAGACAAGATTTTATATAATATGTATTATACAGTATTTGTTTACCTATTTTTTTATTTCTGTAGCTGGCTGAATTGGTTGTAACCTACAACCTTGTAACAACCTGAATTGTGGATAACCTACAATGGTTCCCATATTTCTGGGAAAGAATCTTTGATGGACTGGGGAAACGAATTCTTTACTTGTACTACATGCAGTGGTATGCATGTGGATACTTTTGTCTATAGCTGTATGTGAGACAAGTGTATAAAAGGTGATAGAGAGCTTCAAAATTTTATGTGTCATCTCTATCTCAGCTGGCATTTAATGTGCACTCACTGTATATGGGACTCTTATCTGTCACTCTCCATCCAGCTTGTTAAGAAGCAGAGGCAGCGGTTTGCTAAAATGCTCATATATGCAAGTACTGTGCAGGAGTACACAGTGCAAACTGAAATGTGGATCATTTGAAAAGAGGATTTTGTCCAGTGATTTCAGTGGGCAACAGATCAGGCCCATACAATTCGTCGTCATTTCTGTTTTAAAGTCCCAGCAGTTGCTTCTGAAGAGGTGTGCAAACAGCAGCAGCAGAAAATCTTTATTTCTCAGCAACTAGTTAAAGTCATTCACTGAAGTCTTGTGTCTGTCTGAGGGAGACAAAAAGTGCTCATGCTGCAGTAAGGCAAGACAGGCACCATTGGGGATTTTCTCTGCGCCGAACCCTCAAGTCTGGGACAACACTGTAGTTTTTTTGAACTCTGCATAAGTCAGTTTGTATTAACATCATGGCTCATGGTCCTTGGCACTGGAAGAAGGATTAATAAAAAAGGATTCTTAATACATTTCTCAAGGCTTGTATCTGCCTGACTCTCTGGGTTTCTAATTATCAGTCATAGCATGGCCTTCCTAGAATGCTGCATGTATTTATCATTTGAGGTGTTTTTCCAGTCTGCTCTTTTTCTTGTAGAAACATAGTGAATTTATAGTGCGAGCTGGGATGTTTCTAATACCTATGTAATGTGGAATTCAGGTGCATTAGGAGAAATTGGTGATGCTATTCTTTGCTCAGTCAATTACTGATCTGGAGTAATTTTAGTTTTCCTAAAAATTGAACAGTTACAATCCCAATACAAATGTTATATAGTTTTAATACATCATTACTTATGCAAGCAGAACTATTGATTACAAAACATAAGTGATGGCAGATAGCTTTTGTTTCTTACTGTGTTTGGCCTCACCATCTCAAATCTCAGACAGCAGCCCTTTTTCTTCTTCTATACAAGGCACATTTCATATTGTATTACTGAAATGTACAGCTGTGTTTAGTAGCTCCATTCTCACACATTTAAGAATAGCCGTGCCTGATTTTTTTGAGATTGTGCCAGTATTCCAAATGGCTTCTCTTTTGTGTTGGAGAAGTTAAAGCTTAATTTTGGCATTTATCAGTTCTGAAGTTATGTTTGGTTTCAACAGCTTTTTTTTCCCGAAGATTCATCATTTGAAATAACCCTCAGTAATTATAAGAATTTGTCAGGATGTTGCTGAGCACCTCCTGCATGTGTTTTTTGGAGAGAGGCGTGGGGCAGGACGCAGGGAAGCGTGAGCGTGTGCGGCAGCCCTGCCCGGGGAGCGCTCCCCGGCTGCTGCCCGCGCCCGGCGCTGTCAGCACCAATCCACCTCGGCGCCTCCCCGCTCTTCAATCAGGCTTTGTGGCCCCTCGTCGCTTGTTGTTCAAGCTGTGTGTCACAGCCAGTCACAACAGTTACTTCAAGCAAATTTTCACACTCTTTGGCTCAAACTGCTGGCAGCATTCCTAAAGACTCTGAGGAAATAATTCCACAAAGTGGCATAAATTAATGTGACTAATTAACATGATGTTAATTATTTGTAAATTGTATGTTTGGATACACATTACTTGAGAGGCATATGTTACATTCAATGTTTACTGAAACAAGTGACTGCTAATCGCATCTCCTGAGTGTTCCTTTCACAACAGTCAGCAAATAGAGGCTTTTCTAAAAATAAAAAACGTGTCCTAAGGGAATGCATGAACTATAGCATGCAGTGAAATTAGGAATTGAAGTAGAGAGTTACCTTCGTGGCAGTCTGAGAAACGTGTTGAAATGAGTTTCATAGGTAGTAACTACTTACACATGTAAGTCAGGACGTATATAGTATATTAGCAGAATGTTTTTAAATCATCCTTTCCCATGCCAGTGGAAAAAAATAAACGGAGGTCATGTAATTAAAAGTTGCACACAAGGACAAGACCGCAATTTAGAGTTGAAAAAGCAACAGTAATACGGTAGTTTTGTAACTTTTGGGTTTCTGATGTGATGCTGAGAGGGTCCTCCTGCATCATTAGCAGCAATTGCAGGCACTTGAGTGGTAAGGAGGGCAGAAATGTGACGCGCTCAGTAACCTGTGACTTTCACAGCACGAGAGCCTCGTGTGGTGGGTCACAGTGTGGCTGCAGACACCTACTGCCCCTGCAGCCGGCAGCAGACCCAGGTGCAGGTTGTACCGAGCCCACACGGGTTCTCCCGCGCTCTAGAGGGCACCGGCAGAACACGCTGGTGCTCAGCAAGGGACGCTGCTTTTGTGACCGGCGAGTTTGGCTCCGAACGCCACCACCAAGGGGGCATAACAGAGAAATGCAGTAAATCCAGTAGTGTGGTACCACAGGCCACCATGTCATATAATCCCTGTATTAAATTGATCAAGCTCCATTATTTAGGATTGTTTTCTCAGTACTGCTGGCTGAAAGTTAGTTTAGAATACAAGGTGGTAATGCTTAAAAACTCTTTTGTAATTTCTAGTTTACATTTCTCCATAATTGCTTACAGTTCTTCTTTTTGATCATATCAACATTCTCTTTTAGATTAAATAGTTCTGTTACCTCTCCCACATTTCCTCTCCCAGCTTCATTTGCATCACTTCTTTCAAAGTTCAGGTCCATAGAAACTTAATTACTTTAAATGCTGGTTATTTTCCTGCCATAGCAGCTCCCTAAACTCACTTGCCCCCTGGCTGCACACGCACTAGAGTTTGTGTAAAAGAGAGGAAGGAATCATGTGTTTGTAATATAAAGGCACAGAGAGAAATCTAGATAGAGGGGGAAAAAAGGACAGGCATAGCATATCTGTGAATTACATTAGTAATCAGCATTTTGAGAAGTGATTTTTCAATTGCAGTAAAACCATATTGTAATTATTAGGGAAACTTTTTTTATTTTACCCTTTATCTTCATCCTTCCATACTTCCCATTCTTGCTTCACCTGTCAAGATATACAAGCTTCCCAGTAAAGAAAAAGATTTTTACTTCTTTGGTTTTTGGTTTTTTTTAAACACAAGCAAACAACGTGTTTTCCTAACATGCTTTCTTCTTTTGGAGAGACAGAAACTCCTTTTGTTGAAAGTTAAAAGATAAAATTTCATCTGAGACAAACATGTAGCCTGGAAAATTTCAGCAAAAAAATTACAGCTTGGCAAAGACATAAGCAACTGAAATCAGTGTATTATAATAAAAAATATTAGGCAAACTTAACCAGAGCTCTTGTCTATAATAAAAATGTACGCAAGCATACATATGTATATACCGTGCTATTTTCTTATACATGTAATGAATAATGCAGTTCATTATTTTTGGAACTGTATCATTTGCAGTACTCTTTCAAGCCAGCTCCTGAATTCAATGGGGCTTATTGTATATGTAAAGTTTAATACATGCATAACTCTTTTGCAGAATCATATCCTACAATATTAATATGGTATTCACATTATGAATTTACCAGACTGAAAATCCAGAATATTTTAAAATACGGCTAGACATATACTGACAATAAAATTACAAACCCTAGCACTCTACATTTTCATGGGTTTTTTGTGTGTGAAACAGTTGTATATATTGGAAAAAACCCCACAACATGTAACTCCTGGTTTTGTTGGTTTGTTTGGTTTTTTAATTTATTGTCGTTTATACTCTTTATTCCCTTGTTTTGTCTTTCCATGGAAGAGGAAGGGAAGATACATGCAAACACAGATTTTATATTTTGGTTGTTTAAGGAGTATTTGGGTGCATGAGTCCTCTACTGGCAAGGATGGAAGCCCCAGTTGCTGCTGTGCTGAGGTGCTGATGTAGAGGAGGCTGCTTTGGGGCATGTGTTGACTTAGCTCTACCTGCTTAAAGAGCCTTCCATGAGCAGATACTCTGAGTCAGACTGTTATGTGAGCAACAGTCTGATCTGTTTGAACTCTCTCGGCTGTTAATTTAAAGGAAAAACTCAACTCTGGGCATAGATGGGCAACAGGGACTGGGATTTGGTGCTGAAATTATACAGAATGCAACACCAAACTTATTTTCAGAAAGTTACAAGTTCCAGACACATTTCAAAAGAAACTTAGAAGAGTTTTATTATGCCACAGTTCATAGAGACTGAATTCTCTGTACAATGCACTTTCAGGTAAATGGAAAAGGGTGAGTACTGGGAAAAATTTTTTTTCCAGAGAAACAAAAATACAATTTGTGAGGTTTTCAGGCATACTGAAATCATTCTATGGTTTTTGAAAAGAGAAATGAGGAATTACATAAAAATAAGGACTAACAGTGGGTCTTCAAGCTGTGAAGTCTTTTTGAAATGGAAATATTTATATATCCCGTCCTCAACTGAAGTAGTTATCTTAGCATTTAGGTATTCCCTACATATTTTGACAACAAAAAACCAACTAGAATAACTCAAATTATTTTAAAAGAAAAATAATTTTTTATTTTTTTAAATTAAAAAGTACTTATGATCTCTCACTCAGCCACACAATTGCTAGCTGACTCTGACAGCAATTGAATCAATTACACTGACTAGGCCACCCTTAGAAAGGTGAGAAAGTGTCCTGGTATGTCCTGTCTCATGTGGCTGTGTTCAGTCATGTGAAACAGAGCCACTACCTACAATAAAATAATACAAAACAACCTTCAGATAGGAGGTAAAAAACAGAAATTGCAGAGCAGAAATTGCAACCTGCAGGCAGAATTAATCACTAGAGCTGGTGTTGGGAGATACCCTGGAAATAAATCCCAAGAAATACCATTTCACTAAGCACACGTGCTAAGGACTGTTTCTTTGCGGATCTACTTCCCCTATGGCATAGTCCTTCAGGGCTGAAGCCTTGCCCAGGCAGCTTCAGGAAAGCCGGACAGATGAAAGGAAAGCTGTGGCTTGTTTGGTGGCCCCTCCATTCTGCAGAGCTCGAGTTTTCACTGGGTCTTTCAGGCACAATCCAGTCGGGATTAGTCGGAGGACAGGCTGAGACCTTGTGGAATCAGCCATACAACATGAACGTAATTTTAAGGGCCTGACACAGACCTGGAGATTTGGTAGGGAAAACTGTCTTCCATTCAAATACTTAACGATTTGTGGTTTTCTTGTTCCCAGTGACTACACTCCCTGTGCTGATCAGCCCGGGTAGGAACTGTTGTGACATCCCAGTTGTGAAGGCCTGTGATGCACAGCTGACAGCCAGTGCTTGCTAATCCCTTTGATTTCACTGGGACTTCAGCCAGAGCCCAAACACCATGACAACACAGGAAACCCAGTGTTCTTTCTGAACTCCTCCAATCCCCAAGTTGTATTTTGTAATGGTAAAAGGAGAAATTTTGGGAGACTGGTGGCTTTTTTTAACTTAAAGGTCAATTTTGTTGGTGAGATGGGAATGGAAGAGTCTCCAACAGGTTATGGGGAATGAAAGGGTCAGATTAGGCCCCTAAAATTAGAAGTACCTCTTTGGCTGTCTCTTAGGGAGCTTAAAATTGAAGTCAGCACTTAGGTTACACCCTAATTTCCTACTGGGAAAAATTGTGCCAATATATTAGGTGGTTTTAGTTTGAGCATATACCCATTCACAAAAATAGCCAACTAAGGTTAAGTTAAACTGCAGGCATATAACTTTTCGTCTATGCATCACCTTTCTTTTAGGGGTGCTTCTATTTGTAGGTTATATCCCTGGGAACATGCATATCCCATCATACAAAACTGAAAAACCTTCTCTTACTATATCCTTAAAGGACACATTCTTGTTCCTCCCTTTTCTGCCTGATGGGTGACACATGGGACAGATACACCCACCAGCCTCTTCAGTTTCATGTAACAAGACACAGTTCCAGCCCTTGTGAAGACACCTATTGGCACTGTGCATCTCAAAGATGATAAGTTTCAGAATGAAAACCCAGCCCTGCATCTCTATGTTAAAATTAGACACGTACAAAAAGTCACATGAATGTGATGTTCTTGTTAACTGTATCCTTAAAAATTGCAATGACATTCAGTGGTGTGTTTTAAGAATTTTGTTAATATTGTCACAATTTGCCTAACCATTACTTAGATATCTCAAATGGATGGATGTCATTTTAAAGTGTAACAGCAATATACTTGCCTGATTTATAGCCCATTCTTCTCTCTAGCTTTCTGGCCTCCAGTGGGATTTCCATTTCCTGTTGTTAAATGCCAGCATAATGGATACCGCAGCTGCAATGGACAGCTGTAATTTTTACTGACTTCTGTCTTGGTGTGGGACTCAGCCTATGCAGTTCTCTAGTCAGTTTGTGTGTTTTGAAAATGGATTTGAATAATATGTATATATATTGTTTAATTAACAATAGAAAATGTTTATTCTTTTGAACTTCTCATTGTTGAAAGAGAAAGAAAATGTGTCTGTTTTGTATTTAACATTTGCGTTCCCTAGGTGCTTAATGAGGGAATGTACAGCACAGCTATTTTGGATGTACACAGAATGTAAAGCCACAGGAGAGTATTTAACTTCTTGAAATTACATTTAATTTTAAAGTCTCATGAAAGGTAAAACAGTCACAAAACACTGAAGTGGTCGTAAAATCTTATTACTAAGAGAATAGGATCCTTGGTACCTGACACCATGTTTTGGTGCTTGGAGAAGGGTTTCTTACCATCATTTACTAACTTGTTTTTCACCCCTGTACAAAAGCATTAGAAAGTACCTTCATCATCCCTGAGCTGAAATCAAATTGATATACCCAGCTTTTCACTAGAATATCCCAACACATTCAGCTTGTCATGTTCTACACTGGATCTTGTCCTTTGAATGACACCTGATACCTCATATAATTGAACAGGAATTGTATGCTGCTATTGTTGGGGTTTGTACCTAATAACAGGTAATACACAATTACATGTAACCTGCTTGAAAAGCTGAATATTTTTCTCCAAACAGCTTTTACCGTGAGAACATCTGTAAACACACACTAACCCCATGTCACTTCTCTATGGAACCAGAAAAGAGGAAAGATTATATATTTGCACACACTGAAATGAAGCAGTGTGCCCCAAAAACATGCTAAACTTAGCTTTTTGCGCAAAACCCCCTGATAGTAATCACTGTCCCTGAGAAATAAGACAAAGGTGTCACTCAGCAATTTGGCCTCTCTGGTTTGTACCTGATATGCCAATGAACATCCCATAATTTCGTAAAGGAAACCTAGATTTCTAAATGGTTTGCAGATGAAAAGCACAGTCCTAACTACAGTTTAAATATTTAAATAATATCTCCTCCATTGCATTAGGCACAAATCTGTTTGCTGTCAACATCCAGCCAGTCCAACCTAGGATATTATAAGAAATATCAGTTAATCGCAAATCTATCTCTAGGCTATATGAGTCTCTCAAATGTGCAATTCCAGGAAAATTGCCACAGGACTAATGCGTATCCATCACTGAAGCATGTAGCTCTCCGTGAGATCCACTGTGATAGAAAAGTGGAAATAAACCCCTCAGTCTTTCCAGGAGGAGGTAAATTAGTGTAGTACTTGGCCAGTTTTAATACCATATGATATCTTGTAAATGCATAAAAGTATTGAGTATTAGTACTGTGTCAGGTGGTTTTCTAGCTCTTCTCCAGCTGAGAGAGTTTGCTGTTAGCAGAGGTATTTTAAGAGAGGAAGCAGTGTCAATATATCCATATTTTTATCTGATTACTATAGATATTTAGCAAGATTCTTTACACCCTTGGTCAGGAAGAATGCTGAATACAATCTGTTAACTAAAACTGGGAGGGTTTGGGTTTCCTTGGAAGATTTTTGGTCAACCGCCAAGTGAGTGGTCAGCAGAGACATTGGATACTTATGACAATATTCAGCTTCTAACTATCAGAGTCAAATTCTGTATTGGGTTGATAAAATTAAGAATGTAAGGCTGTAAGAGACAATGTAATAATAAAATTAATAATCTTTGATATATGGAAAATTATGATAGCCAAGAACATTTTGAATATTTACAATTGAAACATATTTGGCTTTGGAAATCAAGATTTGCTGCTATGGATCGGCATGTGGTTTACTGTTCCATCTGAAGGAGTTTGACTTTTAGGTGCAAATGCAAAGACTATCACTGTATGAAAAAAACCCGCACTTGTTCTTTTCCCCTAGTTATGATTTACATGACTAATGCAGCTAATGTAATAACACACGTAAGGTTCTTCGCAAATATACCAGCAATGGTATTATCTGTTTATTTATTTTTTGGTATTTACCTTTGCATCTGTGTGCTGTTGATTTTTCCTGTTAATAGTTTATTAATTTTGTACTCTCTTGTAGAATAACTTTCCATTACAAGAAATGCCTTGCATGCAAGATCAAATACTGTGCTATGTACCCCACTCATTAAAGAATCAATAGCTGTTTTCTGTATTGTAAGTAGCTTGTTCAAAGTAACAGCTTGCAAAAGTAATAGTAAGATGTCTCCAGTCTGTTTTTTCTGTTTCCCTGGATATAAAAAGGAGCAGCTGGTTAGAATCTGTTCTACCATATTAAATAACTTCCAAGTAGGAACCGCTTCACTCTCAGAGAAAAATCTAACACTGACTTACCAAAATGTGCAGAATGTTGATTATACTTCAGCTTTTACTTTAATTCATCCTGTAGGTCATGTCCAGGTATATCTTGCTACTCTTCTAATATGATTTTTAATTAATGTATATTTTTATCATTTAAATTAAAGCCTTGTAAATGGCGAGGAACATTAGATTTTTCAAAGTGGGAATGTAAAACTCAGGTCTTGAATTCTGATTTGGAAGTCCTTTGGGAGGGATGAAAATCCTACAAAAATATTTTTGGTGGCAGTACAATGTGTATGTTCACATATTATGTGTATATAGGCAAAAGCAGTGTATAAGAATTTTCAGGAGAGCTTTGTGTATGATGAATCTGCAAATTAGGTTTGCAGCTATTTATTTTATTTAAAGTCTATAGACGTTGTCACAAAGCTTGGAAAAAAAACTGTAAGTTAGAAGGGGTATGTTGAGTTTTACACAGTTTAATATATCTGAAGAGCATTCTGTTTAGGTGACATCTTTGACTATTAAGTACAAGGTACTCATGATCTGAGTGCTAAATATAAACTGTTAAGACAGTTATTTGGCATGTTGGTCTGTTATACGTAATTTTTCTAAAATTTATGTGATAATACTTGTTAGATTTTTAAAGCCTTCCCTTTATCTTGTAATCAAGATTTGTTGGTGACTATATTTGGAATGTGTTTATGTAGGTGTACACAGACATACACCCTTAGATATATGTATAAAATAATGAGGTAACTGTATACAATAGTGAGCTATTTAAGCTTAAACACTGGTTACAAATTCACTATGCTGTTAAACATCATTATATATGTATGAATAAACCATGAATTATTCTTCTTCCATAGCAAACTAAGCCTATATTATTAAAATAATTAAAACAATTAAAAAATAGAAGTAGCAGTTAACCAGAAGCTCACTTTGAGGAGTTAAATTCTATTTACTTCGTATCCACTCCACTGCGCAGAAGTGTGAAGGAATTTCATGCAGATCTTTTCCTGCACTATACCTGCAAGCAAGCAGTTGCTATTATGGCTTTCAACTAATCTAAACACAGGATTTTGACCCATAGATTATGTTGCATCTCTGCATGCTTGACATACCAGGGCAGCCTCTAGAAGCTACTCAGGAGACCAGATACCACCAAGGGCACCCCTTGCTTGTTGGTAAGGGTATAGAATCTGGTCTGGCAGATGTGAGCCATGTAAGTTGAGGCCAGCTGAGGTGCTTCCTCAGGACCCAGGTCAGCAGTGCCTTGTGCCATGTTGCCTTGCTCTGGCATGGGGATATGCAATGCTGTGAACAGAAACCCTGCAGTCACTGAGGAAAGGCCGGGGGAAAGACTCTCTCATTCATGAAGTCACAAAAATGAAGGCAACATGTTACAGAACAGATTCCTTTTTTGTTTGGAGCCTTTCTTAAGATGATAGAACAGGATTGTAATCCCCCTGTTTGCTTGGGTTTTCTTTTGGAAAGGAATTTCATAAAGGAGTGAGCAAACGTGTACTGCTGTCCATGAGAGAGATCAGTAAAATGCATGTGCCTGCAGGGTGAGTTCCAGAGACAACTTTGTTATTAGAAATAGTTCAAGTTCCTGTGATACATGTACAGCAGATGAGGAATTATTTTGGCACCTGCAGTTCCTTTAGTAATAGAAGTAACTAATGTGGTAATGCAATCTGTTATTTTTATCTATTTTGTTGCTACTTCCATAATCTGAACTGTTGGGGCCCATCCCCACTGACTTTCCTGCTCAGACTGCTGTAGATCCATGCAAAAGCACTGCTCAAAAGCATGTGGAGAAGATCAATCCCAGAGTCATGTAAGTTGCTGCTCTAGAAAATGCATAATCTAGTTTATCATATAGAAAAACATGAGTTACTCTTACATTCAACTGTATCTGTGGTGAATACATATGTAACATTTTAACAGAAAGTAAGAGAAGGTATTGTGGTAATCTAGGAAATAGCTGATTTTCCTCAATTTTTTTCAGCTGTTCCTCACCAATGTACTTGGTACTATATCTTAGAACTTTAATTTCTGACATTGAAGGTGTAGGGGAAAATGGATTCTGCCTGATAGTCCTCACTAATAACTTCATTCAGAAAACAACAGTTTTCATCTTTTAATTAACATAATCTGATTCAGTCTTCAGACCACTTTTTTTCCTGTCCTGCTCTTACTGTCTGCAATCACTTTTTTTACTTTTCTTTCTTGGAAAGCTCTAACTTCGCCTTCATGTATGCTACAGTGTGTACCAGAAGGTCTTACTAATTTCAATAACCAAACAATTTCTGAGGTGGCTGCAGGATTTCTTAGTGTTCTGCAGCAATTTTGGGAAACAGGATTAAATTTAGTGCAATGATGACAGGAATCCATTCACTGTCATGGATAGATCATATTTAAATTGTAGAAACATTTTACATTACAGGTTTATATTAATAAATTCCAAGTTGAAGGAAATAAATTCAAACCCTGTTCTTCAAGCATGGAAGTGAGAGAAGGAAGCTCTTGCAGAAACTAACTTTATTCATATGATAGACACTGCACAAGAGGAAAAGGGTCATCACTCCTGAGCTTTAAACAGGCTTTTAAACATCCCACACCCAGATCTTTAAGTCAGTTGGAGCTAAGGCTGCAGAACTGACCTTAATGTAATATTCTGGAGGGAACCGGTGATTTGAAATATTCTTGGCAGTATTTCCAAACCTATGGCTGAAGTACCCTATGGGCTTTCCTTTGGGAAATGTTTGGTGGCCCCTCATCCCATTGTCTGACTACAGAGGTGATTGTCCTGTGATCGAGGTAAATCAGGAGTCAACCATATGGCAGCCACACAGCTGTCATATGCACCTCCTGAGTTATGCTGGGTCATGTCAGCAGCCTCCATCACATCAGGAAGGGCAGGAGCACCCCCAGCATGTCCCAGAGGGATGTTGTGGAGTTCCAGAAAGCAGGAGAAGGCAGTGAGGCAATCCCAGAAGGCACAGCTGGCCTCTGGTCTGGGCCTGGGCTGTCTTTCATTCAGAACATCCTTTCAAATGAGATAGCATACTGCCATATTCACAATTCGTGGCTCCTTTCAATGGGATGTTTAAAGCTCAGGCAAGCTGCAGTGTTACAGCCTGGTCAGACCTTCCTTTCAGCTGTGGATAGGCATGTTAATTTAGTTACATGCTCTCAGAAACATCCTTGTTATCAGTGCTTAGTGATTGCCTTCTGGGTATGTACAGTTCCCCTGTAAAGATCTAAAAAGCTCCAGGAAAAAATGGGTCCAGTGGTGCAGAACATTTTCCGAAAACTCTTTCTACAGCCACATAATAACTACTGAATTTAGGCTAACAGCCATGTTCACTTACTAGCAATAGCAAACTCAAAATCCCTGCTAGAGCACGATGCTAATCAGTCACTTATCAAGTCTCTAACCATCCTGGAAAATGTGCTATCTGTTTGAACAGCAAAAATTCATGTATTTGTCATTTTTAATTTTTCTTCCTACTGCTTATTTTCTTGCTATGCTCCATAGTCAGTGAGAAAGAAGCTGGATAGATTGTTCCAGATCTGTGCTTTTCAACTCTTTTATTGTATTGTGAATATGCCTAAATGCTTCATTTGTTAATAGACACTGGAAGATAGTTATGTTTTAAACAAAAGGTTCATATAAGAATGTTTATTTCTTGCTACACATTGTATCGTAAGGCTCTATATCAAACCTACACTATAAATTACACTTTTCCTTACAACTGTTTTAGATCACTGCTGGTTAATAGCTAATTTTTAAGTGCTTTAGTTAATTTCTTGCAGATAAGTTGTCTTTATTTCATAGGTTGCTGTGAAATAAAGTTTCTTTAATGACAATTTTCCTAAGAGGTGATTTACTACAGCATCATTTTGTCTGAACCTTAAATTAGTTTTATGCAACACCAGTATTAGAACATTCAAACAAATGCAGCATAGATTTATCAAAGTTATTATCCCAGTCTACACCAAGGAACTAGACATTCAGAAAATGTGGTAGGCATGATATTAGTCAAAGTTCAACATTTGAGACAGGATCACACATGGGAAATTATTAGTCCAACTGAACAAGGTGGATGTTAGTCGTGGCACTGCAGAATGGAATAGAGCCGAGTAAAAAAGCCATGACAACAGGTTATGTTAAATGGAGAACTGTCACATTAGAAGGAACATATCAAGGATCAATCTAGAGTACTTGACTTACTTAACATTTTAATTAATGGTTCTGAAACAAAATGTAGAACTGGAGGAATGGAATTTGGTGGTGGCAAAATATTGTGAAGCATCATTAATATAAAGGATGATCAGAATATTATCCAGAAAAAAACGTTCTGACCTTGAGGACTAAGGTAATAGAAATAAGATGAAATTTAAGAGTACTGATGGCACTTAAGGGCTGCTGGAAAGAATTTCTGCTAGAGACTTATCAGTTGAAAACGACAGAGGAGGCAAAAGACCTGTAACAATCAGTCATAGAATAACTATGAGTCACCGATGTGATACAGCTGTGAAGAAAGCAATGTGATCCTAGAAAGTATCAAATGAGTTAATTCCTGTGGAGATGGGGAAATAAATGTTAATGTTGTAGCAGCACTGGAGAGCTTGCTTTTTGAAAAACTGTACACTCGCTTTTAAGGAAGATTAAATCCAAGTGATGCGAGTGTTAGGAAGGGTTATAGGGACAATTAGAATGACGAAAGCAAACAGAATGTACTGCAAACAAAATAAAAGGTTGTGGCTTGTTTAGTGCAGTACTATATGGGTGAGAGGAGACTAGATTGCTGTCCACATGCTCTTCAGGGAGGAAAACAGCAGGGTCAGAGAAAAGTGACACTTGAGACTAGCAACAAGTGGACATGAGTGAATTTAGGCTGGAAATTAAAAGAACATTTCTAGTGATCAGATCAGTGGGGTCTGAATCAGTAGCAGCAGTGAAGAGAGAAATGGACCAGTTTTAAGACAGAGCTCAGTAAAATCATGGAAAAGATTTATATGGTGTGATTTTCACATGATGTGATTTGCTGAGTCGGTTGAGAACTAAATCTGCAGATTTATGAAGTCTTATGTTCTTCATTGCTTAATTATCTTTGTATGCATCATATGTGATGTATACATCTTGCTTAGACTGTGCCAACTTATTTAACTTCAAATTGATATTCAACAGCAAGACAAACTTTCCATGACAGATATGGAAAGAGGATCCTTATTCATAACTACATTGCTCAAAAGTACTCAGATGTTCTCATTCATACCTGCAGCAGTGCTCAAAAGTACTCAGACTCAGAAAATTTATGTATTTATAGGAGGTGCTATAGACTGTGCAAAAGCTACATTACATTCTGAAAAAAAGTATGGAATTATTTTCATTTATGTGAAGCCTACATTTCATAATTTTGTCAAAGGAAACAGAAAATGGGTGCAAACAAAACTTCTGGTCTTCTAAGAGGACATAAAACACCTTTAATACCAATAAAATTTACTGACATTATTTACTTCTTTTCTGACACAAGTGCAAACCTTAAAAAATACAAAAAAACATAGTGTCTGTTCTGTCTATTGCATTTAAACTTCTGTAACTTCACTGGAAAAGTGTGGTAGTAATTTTTACTGAAGTAAGAGATTGAATTTGGCATAGAATTTAAAAGGAACCTCTTGGAAGTTAAGATCCATGCAATGTGAATTTCACCAGTAGAAATTCAAATGCACATCATTTCTATCAGTATAATAAATGTGAAGGCTCTGGTTAGCTAAAAACGTCGATCCTCAGATGCTTGTCAGTAACAATTAAATATACAGGGAAGTTTTCCTATTAAAAATGCTTGTAACGGGCCATTCCAACCTTAGGAAATAAAAATAATTTTAAAAATATATGCAAGAAAAGAAAGAGGCTGTGGCGAACAAAGGTTACCTAGCTTCAACCATGAAATGTTTTACTCCTTTACAGTAATAAATTGAGGGTGGGAGAGGGAAAGCAGTATGTCTTAATAGAGCACTCTAAATGATGAGAGTTGCTGTTAAAAGAAAGGAGAAGAAAATTCTTAGGGAGGTGAGCATCTTGGGTTTGCCTGGCTCACACTACTGGAGAGCATTTCGCTTGTTTGAAAAATATTTCAGTATTTCAGTTACAGAACCCTCTGGGCTCTATTCAGAGCACAATATCCACTACTTTACCATTGCGGACTCTGCAGAAGGTTGTGCATAGGGTTCTGCAAAAAATCAGTTCTTCCAGGATAAACATCCTTTTTGTAGAAAGTTGAAACAGAAAAAGAATGCAGTACACTGACACGTTGCTAAGCAGCAAAAAGGACATATGTCAAGAACCATTTATATCTTTTGTACTACTATACTTCCTTTCCTCACACCTTCATCATGTAAGCTGTTATGAGTCTTATGTACCCATAATATGGGGAGAAATTACATAGAAGCTAGTTTTCCCTAATTTCTTCTCTATTTCCATTTTTTAAAGATACAGTGTTAAGGAGAGGTCCTTGGTGGGTCTAATCTGGTTGAGACATTACTAGTTTCAGGTCAGTCCAAGGCTTTAGGCATCTTTGGTGTAGATCATTAATTCATTAGTTGATGGACATCCTGTTGTGAAGCCTTTTGGGCCTGGGTTACTTTCAGAAATAAAATGAAAATCTTGCCAAAGGGGAGAATATAAACCTCAGAAATAAAACTGGCCTCTCTAGACCATGAGGAGGTCAGCAGTATTCTGCTGGGATAGTTAAGACCTACAAAATGGTGACTGCCAGAAAAAAAGAGATAATTAGAAAATATTAGCAAGTAGGAATTTTGAGATGGTTTGCACTGACCCTAATTCATGTTGTATGCCATGTCTTCTATTCACTGGAGTAGGCATAGTTTCTTCCTAGCAAGTTTTCATGGGTAAAGCATTACGGTCTCCCTCTAGCTCTCCCACAAACATTTGTGTGAGTAGTTTCAGTGACGTGTTTGTAAAGTATATTAAAGGCCTTTTGATAATTGATTATAATTTTTGCAAGGATGTGTTTTACAGTGGTGACATTCCATGCTTTTAAAAAAGTTTACTTACTGCGAAACTATTACAGAGTACTTTCAGGACACACTGTCTTCCTGGTAACAAATTTCTTCTGAAATGAGGAAGACTTTTCCTTAACTTAAAATTTCAGTGTTGAGATTATTTTTTATTATTACAGCTATTTAATAATCTCTTCCAAGCACTTTCATATTTTTAAAAGGACTAATGAGACCCAAATTTCTTTTTGCTTCTATCAGACCAACTATGATGAGGTAATGGTGTTCTGCAAGTTGGCATTGGAACAACAAATTATACATCAGCCAGGGCTCATGCCATTTTCCCTATGTGCCCTGTGACTCTATGACTAATAAAATGCCTATTTTTGTTGTGTGTGGTCCAGCTTCAGAATAATAATCATCCTTGAAGATTAAATTAATGAAAAATCAATTTAACAATCAAATATTTCAGCCATAGTGGGTGGCTGAGTTAAGAAGGTATTATAAGCAGAGTATAATTTGTTCAGCCATATAGGCAGTTGTTGGATTTCTTATTCAGCCATCAATTACTGCAAAATGGTTAGCTGAAATTACAATTAAATAATGGTTGCAAACCACACTGTTAGAGCACAGTCACACGTTGAAACAGCTGTTGTTATTTTAGAAGTGACCATCACTGCTGTTTGCTGCTGCTCTTCCTCTGGAGGTGATGGACCTCAGAGAGGTGTTTCTGTCACATGCTGCCTTGCTCAGGCAGCTTCAGCCACCACCGAGCCCTGGTTTGGGCAGACGCCTTCACAAGGCCGTTGTGGTCTCTCCTCCTGGGCTTGTGGGTCCCAGCGAGGTGATAGCAAGCAGCCAAGGCTGGTCATGTCCTGTGCTGCTCCCACTGCCTTCCGGCGGGTTTTGCCTGTGAGTGTGGGGCTTGCTCACATGAAGAAGTCGTCCTTAAGCCCTTTCAGGATGAGACATTTATAACGGCGTCTTTCATGCCTGTATCTAAAGAAGGATTACCTTGAATGATGTGTGGCTGCCCAGTACTGCTGTGACTGCTCCTGGAATGTTGCTGCTATAAGTACTTCAGTAACATTTATTGTCCTACAATTGCACTTCTGCCGTACTGTGCATAGGTTAGGAACTAGGCTGTAAGAGCAGTATTTTCGGGGAAAGTATTTTAGGCTTTCTGTTTTAATTCCCCGCATGTTCAGTATGCATCTTTATGACACGAGTGAAAATAATTAATTGCTTCTTGATGAAATAATTGCCCCCCATTTACTGTGTGCCACAGAACATTATAAAGGACATGGGCAAGGCTTTGAAATTTTGTCTCAGGGTTTTCAAGGGAAAATGATGATAAATTAAGAATTTGGAGCTCCTCATGAGTTTGTGATTCCATGTCAGGGCTCAGCTTTTCAGAGAAAAGCAGTGACTTAATAATCCAAGCCAAGTCATCCCTTTTTATTCATGGTACAAGGGGTTTTAGTACTTGCCGTCTGTCTCGTAGAGCGTTATGTGCTCACTTACATATTCAGGGGAAAGGTTGTTCTGTGCAACCTTATCTGTTGCAGTATTTCCAGATACCCTGTTTTAAGGCTTTTGCTAGTAGGCATATGTATGCAATACATCATGAACAAATGCCAAAAAAAATCCTATAAAACTTATTTTGTGTCTTGAAAGAGGATGTAAGTTCAGATGTGCTTCAACACTGCACCACGGATGTGTCTTTTTAGCAGTTTTACGTGTAGGCGTTTGCTATTAGGTGTTTGCTATTGTTAAAAGTGACAGCTACATCCCCCTCTTTAGGTGAGCCTTTTAAAAATAAATGTAATCTACATATGGTTTGCATATTTTAATTTGTAACTTGCATATGTTAATTGACAGTCATTGCAGCAACAAATGGTATTGCATGTAGTCAGCCTAAGTTGTAAGAGTTACTAGAAAGTTTGCTCAAAGGCTCAGGAAAGGCTGAAATGCCATTGATTGTCCCCAGTGACGCTGGGGATGGGGAGGGCTCTGTATTGCACACTTCAAAAGAGTAAATGAATTAACACAATGGTTGGTTTCCTGGTTTTAAAATATGTCTTGCAGCTTTGGAAGGGAGTCATTCCCTGCTGTCATTGCCTTCCATGGCAGTAACTTCATGCCAGATCATATAGAAAATTGCTCTTAAAGTGAGCTTACATTTCTAGAACTTTTTTGGGGAATGAGGATCCTAATTTTACCAGTTAAATAATATATTAAGTAAATGTCTCTTGTACCCATGCAGAGGAGTCAGGAAGCAAAACTGTGGTGCAGGGTGAACCACGTGAACACACCACTTTGTAGCATTGAAAACACGAGATTTGTTTCTGCAGATCACCTGTGTGTTTTGCCAGAACAAGCCAGATCAGCATATTCAAAAACATGTACTGGATGAGATGTCAAAGTTTTTGCTCAAAAAGGTGTTAGATAGGAAAGGACATAGTAGGGAATAACTCCTTTAATGATATTTAGGTTGCTGAATATTGCAACAGTTGACCTGTACCAGAATAATCTTATAGCAGGAGCCCCCTGGGATTCCTCTGCTCTGTAGCAGACACACTGGCATCAGTTTATGTATTTTCTAGACCATTACATTTCAAATAAGAGCAGTTTCATATTACTACAGTCACAGTGATGCATTCTGAAAAAAAAGTGAAAAAGACAAAAAGAAAACCTGTACAATTTTCCATCACAGTGACAGTATTGTGGTATCAATAACATGGATCATCCATCTTGCAGTAGTGTTTTCCTGTAGTTAGCAGACAAGTGGCCAGTGACTCTTCCCTTCAGCATATCTAATGTCACCAGCAGTACTGTTTTTATTCAATGTTTCAGCAAGACTTCTGTTTAGAATCACATTTAATAAAGATTAGGTAGTAATTCCTGGTAAAACTAAGAGAATGATTCATAGATGGGCAGGTAGTTGGAAGAATCCCCCATAATTGGCATCTCACTGTGCCGTTTAAGAAACATCCATTGGCAGTCACTGTCTTGGGACTAGTCTGCAAATGTGGCATTTGCCTAGGACATGTCACTCCAATGTACCACAGTCAGTACAGTCAGCCCGGTGTATGGAAGGATGATTATTCCACATCAGTTGTCTAGTTATATTAAGGATTTTTTATTTAAAATAGATGACTATCGAATATATCAAAATATTCTTAATTTCTGGAATCACTGGGGAGACAAAAAAAGACACCCACAACATAGATATTGTAAATTTTTTCTATGACACTGGAGTGTAAACATAGACATTTCTCTGAAAAAAAAGAAAAAAGTATGAATTTTTCTTGGTTTCTGATCCCATTTGGGTTAAAATTTACTTATAAAGTAAACGCCACTTCTTCTTGACACTGTTAAGAGTGTCATTCCTCAAGTGTAACTTGTAACTGATGCAGTAAACAAAAATGTTGTTTTGTTAATACTACCATTTGCTCTTAAATCTTCTCAGAGTTGCATGAAAACCTGTGTTTTGAAATTCAACCACTCCCATCACCTTTCTGATGATTCTGAAGGTTTGGGTGCATTTATCACTACTCAGAACATATAGAGCACAAATAACTTAGCAAACAAGAAGCAAACACAAATTCTTCAATGGAAACGCTTTGGGTGACCTTGTGAGTGACTTCCATGTGAGTACCTCTTTGAAGGACATTGAATGGAGCAGACAGCTTACAACATGGGAGAGTAAAATGTGAATGGGATGACATACAAGTGATGAAACTCAAGGGGAAAAAAGCAGGTGGAAATAGAAGAGGAGGGGCAAAAGTTCAGCTTCCCTAGGCAGCATCCCCACGCAGAGCAAAGGCTTCCTGTGAAGTTGCTCTTTGGGGGTGTAGCCTGCCATCTGCCTTGGAAGTGGTGGATTTTTAGGAGACATTAAAGGTGACAAAAGTCATTCAGAGCCACTGCTTGTGACTATGCTGCACACCACCTCATGGGAATAGCTCTGGGAAATCAGACTCATGCTGCTTTGCCGACAAAACACGTGTGCGGTTAGAAGCTCCTGTTCCACCCCAACAGGATGCTGTGTGAGTGTGTAGGCATAGACGATTATCCTGGAGAAATTCAGAATTATTTTGCTAAATGTGTATTGCTCCTGGAGTGGGCACATTATGGACACAAAGCACATGCTGTAAGAGAGGGTTGGTATTTTCTTCTTTCAGAACTATGGGGCTCTATACCCTGTACCAGCGTCAGGGCAGTGAGAGGTGAGACTCAGCTGTGTGGTGTGGCAAAACCAAACCACCCCATGAACCTTGTCTGCAGCTATGTGACATGCCTTGTGGTACATTTTGCAGTCAGTGCCAGCACCTGCTGGGTACAAAGTCTGGGAGCGAGAGGTTCTAGTATCACATTGGTTTCTGTGGATTATTTTCTATGTTATCTTGCATACATTCAAACATTTAATGACCTATTTCTAAGTTCAAAGCCATAGCCCAGTCCATCAAAGTAATTTCAGTCTTTTGCAATGGCAAGAAAAACAGCCATCCCTTTTTAAGGACCACTTGCCTCTGAGGTTCTTGCAAAAGCAGGAAACAACAAGAATTTCAAGCTCAACAGCCTGAAAGAATAAATTCCCTCACATAATTTTTAGCACTTCCTAACTCTAACCAGATGTGCGGTATGCAAGAACAGCCTTTGAATTTATATTTGTAGTTGTGCTGATTCTAGGAACAGGAGGATAGGAGTGATGTGGTTAAAGTACTCTATGAAATACAAGAGTGCTGATCCAAAAAGATTTTAAATGTCATGTTCAGTCCAAGGCTTGTGCAGAGGTCTGGGAACAACTCCTATTTATCTAAATTGCTTTATGCTTCACTGTGGGCAGTTTTTCCTCCATTTCTGTTTTTTGTAGCAAAATGACATTTCAGTTTTGAGTTAGCCCACAATTTTGCTGAAAAAAAATGCAAGCTTTATTTTATACTAAAAGCAGTTGTAGAGTAGAGCCCACATTTTCAAGTTGTGTTCAGCATGCTTTTTTGGCAAAATCCAGAAGCATGTGGAGCAGAAACAGTGCAGCTACCTGTCCTGCATCACTCCTCCTCTGCCCTCACCTCTTAGGTGACTAACTTCACATAAATGAAAATTATTTTCTTTAATTCTCCTCATCATTATGCAAGCAAAATTCCTACTGTTAAAGTAGAGATTCATGAGGGGTCAGTATTTGTGAATAATGTCTGAAATAAGATCAGTATTAACAGGGGGAGAAATCATTTGAAAACATTGATGTATTAGTGTATTAATGTAGTGAAGGAAGGTTGACTTTAGGCAAAGATGTTTTTCTGTGGTTATAGTGAAAGAAACAACTTTGTAGGAGTGTTACTTTCTCTTACTCTTCTGTGTAATGAATGCTCACAACAGAAAAATTTTGGACTGGTATTTTCTGTATTTTATTCCAGCACCTTTTTTATTTGTTGTATAATAAAAGTATGAATTGGTTCCTACCAAGCTCACTCTTACATGGTGTCAGGTTTTGTGAACAAATAAGTCAGCTCGCTATTCACTGCAGTAGCTGGCACACAAATTTGTTTCCAGATCCTGAGTCGAGTTTGCAATGCTGATGTTAAAAAAATATATGCTCTTAGTTGTGAGATATGTACAAATTATTTGAAAGTCAGGGGGATATTTCAAATACATATGTATACAGCAATATATTTGCATGTTCACACTGCAAGATGGAGTATATTATTTTTTTATGCAGAGTCCTGTTTGACATAATGAGTTTGAAGTATACCAAATTAAATTAGTTTTCCCATTTTAGGTGATTTCTTCCAGTTTTTTAATTTTGGTAGATTTTGAAAGAAATATATTTAATTTTTCAAAGAAGTGTTTTGAATTGCATGGTCATATACATATTAAGATATCAGAATATTGAGTTATATATCTGGGATCATTCTCTTTGATGTCAACAGGGATTCTTACTGGGAGACTTGCACTGTAACCCTATCAAGCACTGCTGATAGATAAAAGTTATTGCTAAATCTTTAGAAAAGAGCTTCCCACCTTGAATTTCTTTCTTGAAGTTCTTTAGAAAATATATATTCCAAGGGAAAATTTTTATATGCTTTCAGCCTAAGATAATAAAGTCTGTATATATTTTTCTGTTATTAAATTAAGAGGTTTTAGAGTGGCATCTGGAGCATGGGGTTCCCTGCACTGTCGCTGTACTTGGATGTCAATAGCTGTTGGTAGCTATGTCTAACTGTATGCAACAATCACTTCTGTAGCTTTCTACCTGTTTATTTTTGGAAGTAGGTGTGATGGACTAGGGCAAGGATTGTGCCACACTTGTCCTTTTTTTTTCCATTTTTTTCTTAGATTTCTATTTTGTCTGTTGTTAAGCAATGTTGTTGGTCTGGGTGGGAATTTGGGTCTATCCTGTGTTGTGGTGGTGATGTTTTATGGTCAAGGAGTCCCTGAAATTGTCCAAACAGTGGCAGCTCAAGACTGTCATGGGACCTGTATTTTACATATGGTAGTTTCAGAAATCACAGTGAGTCATTGTAGAAAAACTGTTCCAAGAAGATAATATAATGACGCTCTGGGAAATGTGGAAAAATGTATCATACAGCTAAAAGGACACAAAACATAGGAAGTGGTTGTTTCAGCTTCAGCACAGATTTGTTGTAGTACTTATTACTGACTTTACCTTTTTAGACTTAAGAGCATTCTGCATTACTTGCATAACATTTTATTAAAAACTACGTATAATGTGTGTTCTGACTGAGGCTTATAAACCTGCTACATTGCTTGCCCTTTTCTGAAAGTGCTTCTCTATTATTTCATGTTATTTTGTCAGACATCTGATTTGTATAACTGAACACAGGGCACTTGCCTTCATTTTAAGGGTAATAAACAAGGCACATTTTTAAAACCAACAAAACATTTTTAAATGGTTGACTATTTTTCTAATTATTTTGTCCAGTATGTTCAATTGGATTTTTACTTTCTCTGCAGTTAGCTTCCATGAGCTTGAAAGAGAGAGTGGGAAAGCAAGCTTTGCTGCAGAAAAAAAAGAAATCAAAGCCAACCACCAACAGCTTTCTGAAAAAGAGTGTTCTGGTTGTTATAAAACATGTATATAACCGACAACTGATATTATCCACTGGTGAGATATTGTTCATACATCTACAGCATAACATTACCAGAAAAAATCATGCTGGTTATCAATCCACATGTGCTCAATGCAGTTTGAGGATTTTGAGAATGCCATGTATATCTTTTATGGTGTCACCGTAACCCCTCACCTCCCACCAGTTCTCCAGACACACTCCCCACAATGTTATCTCCCCTTTAATGCACGTATCAACCCATTTCACCTCTGATATCTTTCCCCTGAATGTGGACCATGCTGTGATGCTTGACTGACAGTGGTTCAGCGCGAAGACCTGTGTTCAGGGAAAGGACTGTCTTCCTCTTTCACATGGCCAGCCTGTGGGTTTCAGTCTTACCAGGAACAGAATTCTAAGTGTTGAGGAGGTCAGCTGTGCCTGTGTGGCTAATGCCTTTATGAGCCCGTTTTACACACACACACAAGCTGACCAGAAGCTGTCTGGCCATTTTCATCTGTCTCAGAGCCCAAACCAATATACTGTCTCTTCACAGGAATTGCTTCTTCAGACATTATACCAAGATATGCAAACATGTAGTTTTTGGGTTACTCAGAGTGTTAGCGGAGCAAGTTGGTGTCTGCCTACAATATGCTTTATAGAAACATTGCAGGCTATGTTTACACTGTACTAACCACAGTGAAAGAATAGCTTCCACTACTTAAACTAGCTGCCAGAAGTACTGTTATTGCTATCTCTCAGTAGAAGGGAGCTTGTGGAGAACTGCAGAAAGCATCCAAGAAGAAAGGTAAATTCTGTCTGAGCTAAACCCTCTGAGGTCCCAGCAGCCTGTGCTTGTTCCTCAGTCTTCATATCATGAATGGTGTCCTCAGACTTCTCATCGGGCATGGTGGTGATGACATGAGGTGCTGTTCTGTCACATACAAACAGGACTGAAATCAAAAATAGAATTTATCAGAGTTGCAGCTAATTAAGGATGTGTGATGTTGCTGATTTTGCCTGGATGAAAATCAGGAACTTTAGAAGTGGAAAAGCCCTCCACTGCACATGGTACTCTGTCTCAGTCACTCACAGCTTCTCTTCCAACATTTCTAAGGGTGAAAGGGACCTATGCATTTTTGAGATCAGTACTTTCTCATTTGTTTATTCTTCCCTTATATAGGCTGCATGTGTTAAATAGTATTTCTAGAATATATATAAGACTTTTTTTTCTGCCTCAGCTTCCCATCTCAACATGGCTCAGAGGAGACACTGGAGATGAGAAAATGGTAGAATTCTGTTTGTAGACATCTGTCTCCAGAACAACTTCACTCCAGAACATATAGCACAACAGATCTTCCTATGTGCTTTTGTAGCAATAATTGGAATATTTACACAATTTGGGGGGACGAAGGGGGAAGGGAAGGCAGATCCCCAGCATAATGGCCAAATTCTTAGCAAGTGGTAATTGGTGTGGTTCCAGTGATTTGCCTAATTTTCATGGAACTGTTTGATTTAGACCAATAAGAGATTAATCAAGTGGATGGCTGTGAAATATCTGGGTTGGTCACTTAACCCACCACCAGCATGAACACACCAAAGAAAGGCAAACGCCTGTTTTCTGCATCAACCAAGGTTTGGTTTTGAGGTCTTTGACTACATTTTGACTCAGACCAGCTTGTGTACCTGCTTAAAAGGATTGTGGCAGTCTGTAAGGGTATAGCAAATATCACTTTCTCTTAACATCATTTTGCTTATGTTTTTACATAATTCTTTTTTTTTCATGCCATGTTTAGCATTCTACTAGGTCAGATGAAGTCAGGGGTCAGGGGTGTGCTTGATTTAATACAACTGGATGGTTTCCCTGGTTTTTGTCTCTTCCGTTGGTGTCTTGTCATTTGAATTTTATGTTTTTGCCTTTATTTCTTGAGACAACTTTTCTGGGTATCATTTTCTCTGCTGTGTTGGTCCTTTATGCTGGTACAGATTGCATTTGTTCACCTAAAATGCCTGTCCTGCACAATTTCCATCATTTTTACGGTCTTACATTTTGTCATTTTCTGCTTGAGTTTGGTTGTGGTTTGTTATGTTTTGACAGTGGTTTGTCATACAGCTGTGAATAACCTCTTTGGTTTGCTTTTAAAACTTTCTTCTTTGCAGTTGTTGAACAAAGTTAACTGAACTACTCTTTCTTCAAACAGAATGATTAGCACAGACAGAAGTGTGAGTGGCTGTATACTGCAAGCAGGCGAACGATTTGTTCTGGCTTTATTTGCATTCAGAGTGTAGAATTTTTATGCAAACACAAATACTCTCTTTGCTAAATATTCATCATGGGAGTGATGGTTTTGATTCATAAGACATGGAAGTTTTAGAGTTAAAACTGGAGCTTCTTCATCTAAGGTATGTCTTTCTGTCTGTGGAGCAAGAACATGGGTAACCCACCAAAACATTTCTCCCCTCCAACCTAAAAAATCAGCTTAGGCCATATACCTCCTGATAAATCTGCCTGCCATGACAAATTCTGAGTTTTTCAATGTGGAGTAAGGGTCTGGCCTGCTCTGTGCTATTAGAAATCTAATTCAGTTTTTTAAACAATAAATTTTATGGGCTCTGAGTTTTCATTTTAGGATGAAGTAGCAGGCTCCCTAAGCACTTAGTCTTGTCAGTGGATACAGAGAAAAAAAATTAAAGCTTGAAGCTGGTACGGAACTGCGCAGGGCTGGTGCTCTGCTATTTGTGCTTCAGCTTGAGACAGTGGTAATGAGACCTGCAGGAAAAGAGCTGAGAGTTGAAGTCCACTGTGAGCCAGCAATGTGCCACTGCAGCAAGGAAACCAACAGCCTCCTGGGCTGCATGAGGGAGAGTTTGAGGCAGGAGATCTTTCCCTCAGCACTGGTGAGACACATCTGGTGTAGGATAGTCAGTTGGACTCACCACTTAGAAGCAAGACATAGATATATTGGAGTGAGTCCAGAAAAGAGACATGAATGTGATTAAGGGCTTGGAGGATTTGCTCTGTGAGGAGAGGCTGAGAGAGTTGAGACTCTGCAGCCTGGAGAAGCCTATAATGTGTGTAAATATACGATGGGGACAGAGTAAAGAAGATAGAGTCAGACTTCTTAGTATTGTGTAAAGCGAGAGGCAGTGAGCAAAAAGTGAAACACAGAAATTTTCATTTAAACACAAGAAAAACTGTTTTCCTTCAAAGGTGGTCAAACACTTGCACAGGTTACCCAGAGAGGTTGTGAAGGCTTCATCTTTGGAGATACTCAAAACCCAGTTGGACACAGCCCTAGAAAAGACACTGCAGATGCCCCTTCCCTGAGTGGAGGGTGGGATGATGCCCAGAGGTGCTCTCCAAGTCCAGGTGCTATCCTGTGAAAGGGATTTTGGACTCTGCTCCTTGCTCTCTACATTCCCTGGTCCAGACTCTCTTAACCTGAGGCTGAAATACTCCAGATCTGATGAGTGAATTTTGTACTGAGCAGTTCTTTAGAGACTGGTGGTCAGCTGCCAGTGCAATAAGAAAAAGGTTGGGAGGAGATTTTATTGTAGGCAGGCTAAACCTTAATTAAAAATTACGCTGATGCAGTTTAGCTTTGTGCTGAGACATATAGAGGGTTTCATAGTTCTTTTGTGAATATTTTTACCAAAATGAATTATAGTGAAATATTGTCTCTCTTCAGAGGGGTGAAGGATTTAGGACTGAATTGCAGATTATATGTCTGTTGAGAATAAGGGTCATTAGGTGTGGGGAGTAAAGCTGAGGTCTCATTGTCATAGTTTCTGTTACTTGCTCTTGACTCAAGTGTGTTTCAGAGGATTGAAGTGCTGGTTACATTCCTCTGAAAAAAGGAAATACACTGTCAAGTGAATCAAATTATACACGCAAATCCTCACCAGGGTAAAATGTTGTTAGAAAATACTGGAGAAAAGGCACAGTCAGACCTAACACAATGATTGAATTACACAGGCTAGAAGGAATTGGAGAGAAAAAACCTATACATTTGCAACTTTATAAACTATAATATTTTGGGTTATAGCCTTTAACCGTAGGCAATGTTATTGATATAAAATAAATAAGATACTGCAGATACAGTGAAAGTGTCATGGATCTAAACAAAACCATTGGGCTCTGGTTGTGGGAATGATTCAAGTCACTAAGTAACAGTACTGAATCCATGTTACACATGCCACTTTGTAATTTTGTCCAAAAATTGAGAACAAAGGCAAATTGGTTAGAAACATTCGATTTCCACAATATCCAAAGGGCGCTAAGTAG
This sequence comes from Gymnorhina tibicen, assembly GCA_013399875.1. Taxonomy (NCBI): domain Eukaryota; kingdom Metazoa; phylum Chordata; class Aves; order Passeriformes; family Artamidae; genus Gymnorhina; species Gymnorhina tibicen. Next base: position 2,269,569 of record VXAZ01004118.1, on the reverse strand, counting down.
ATCATTAAAAATGAAAACACAGTTTTAAGTACATGGGAAGAATATACATGAAATGTGCTTATTTTACTCCTCAAAAGGTGTGCTTTTGCAATATGGAGGTACTACTTCCCCTCTCTTCTTCATGGTGTTTAAAAGTTATAATGTGTGTAGATTATATGGATGTTTTCTGGATGTGCAAATACAATGTAGTATATTACTAGTATAATGCTATTAAAAGTACACTAGTGTTCTCTAATATAGTATGATCATTATGACTATTGTATAGATTTTATATCATACCTTTACTTTTACTTAATATTTAATTTGTATAAATAACTAGAAATTTCTGTAAGTGGAAATTAATCATACATTCTAATTTTTATTCTAGAAGTAATCTACATTATAATCTTATACACTAGTTAGGGATTAAAAAAGGACAGGTCTGTGTGTGCCAAATTCTGCCTTGGATACATGTGGGTGGTTTAATCAACATGGCCCACATGTCTCTGTCAGACAGAATTTGGACTTATTAGACTGTCTTTTCACTGCCTTCCATGCCACGCTATCAAATCTGACAGTAGCTTTTCCTGGGAATTGACAGATTTGTGTTGTTTGGGTTTGAATCCACTCAGCAGACAAGGTCTTATAGAGGTGGAGGAGCAGTCCCATGAGCATCCTGCCTTGCAGCTCTTCCAGAGAGCAGGTCACAGTACTGAAAACTAGAGCTTTGCGGTAGTCCAGCTTCAGAGAGGGATCCCTCCCTCCACATGGCAGCCGGATGGACTGTGTCTGGAAGAACACAGCTGATGTCCTCTTTCACTGGGACAATTTTGGGCAAATAGAAGTGTAGGCAGAATAACAGCAATGATAGCACTGTGCAACTCCACGAAGTTTTGCTCTGTGTGTACTGATTTGTTCACTTCAGTTACAGAAACATATGCAAATGAACATGCCAAGCTCTGGCCCACACAGATGTTAGTTAGCCATGCCCAGAGATGTCAATTAACAATTAACAGAAAGCTCATGCTCTCTTTTGCAGTGCCCAGGAAGGTTCATTTGCAATCAATGGGCTGTTGTCTCGTGGCTTTCCTAGTCCCTGCATCTGGCTGAGGAGAGTTAGTTACATCTCCGTTTAATTACTGAGATCCAACTGTGATAATCTCTCAAGCAAGAGACTTCCATAGTCTGGCTAGAGCTTTATGGGACAGCTCAACCTTTTGTGTTGGGAGCCAAAAAAAAAACCACCCACAGCCCCAACCAGCAGAGTTCCTCGAGCCCATCTATAGCATGTTGATGAGATAATCAGCTGCAGGCTGCACGAGAGCTTCCAGAGCTCCTTTGAGCTATAGGCAGAGGGTGATTTTTTCATTCTGTTGCTGATTCTGTGGAACTTTTAAAGGATTTTTATCTTTTATATTTTTTTGTTTTATTAATTTCTGTTTTATTACTTATTTTATAACCTAGCTTTAATTAAAGACAGAGGACTTGACAGGATTCAAGCTGCAAAAAAACAGCCTGAAAGCAATAAAACCAATATTTTTATTTCACTGGTTAACACCTCCATTGTTTCTCTTCTACACCAACTTGGCAGTTATATTACATGGTGTATATGCTAAATCCAAATGTCTGATCCTGAGAGCTTCTACAGTAAAGGTAACACATGAGCAGTTCAGTGAGCAAGGAGGAGTTTGCTATCAAGCCCTGCTTCTGCAAAGAGGCCGTGACCCTTCATTCTGTAGAGGGGGCATTGAGATTTGGACAGCCTATCTTTGACAGACAAAGGGAGGAAATGGTCTTCAACTATTCCTAGCCCAGAAATAATACCAGTTTCCTGTGAACTAGAAAAACATGTTTACTTTCTATTTTACTCAAATCTTCTTTGGGGAAAAAAAACCCCACCATCCAACAGTACCATCACCACCACACCATGTGGTGGTACCAAAACTATATTGCAAATTATTTTTTTAGCTGGCTTTCCACCCATAGCTCATCTGAGGCTTGGAAAAACCCTGAACTTCACAAGTTATGGACAATCCCATCTGGAGATGATTGGACTTTTTGGCTCAGTTTGGGATGGAAAAATAATTCTTGAATTAAACATATTCCTGACAGAATGAAGTGTTTTATGCTCAGGCAAACATATTTAAAAGGGAAAATAAACTAAAGGATCAGGATGAGAGAGGGACACTCTAATCATCATTGTTGCATGCCCAGGCCAAAAAGCAGGGGTGTGACCTCAGTGCATCCCTCCTTGAGAAGCAGGCCTTGGGCCATTTAATATGTCAGATGGTTTCATTCTATTCTTTAGAATTCCCCAGGTGTGATACTTGAGGAATTATGTATAACGTAACTGTTACTGACCTATAAAGATTTTTGCCTGTGTTCATAGATTGAATTAATTGATTTCTAGACCACTCATATTTGGGGGTGGTGGGGGGTGTCACAAATCTAATTTATTTAAATTCTAAAATTGTTGTTTTTTGGTCTCTGATCCATGGAAAAGTTACATGGAATCACATGTAGCCGAGCTATCACGCTGCAAAATAAGCTAAAGTTACGTCATACAACATTCTTTTTTGTGCAAAATATTCATTTCAGATATGCCTTTCTTATAGACATTTTCATATAAATAACTATTTGCTGTTGCTAAATCCAGCTGATCTTTGTTACTTTCCTTTGCTATCTGGGCAACTGCTAGCAAAATCAAGCAAAGATTAAGCAGCAGTGCCCACTTCTCGTAAGAAATCCTCCCTCAACTAGGAAGGCCCAGGACAAAATGATGATTTAAAGCAGCATTCCAGTGATCTGCAATTAATGTCTGAATGCTTAGGTGCAGGTGATTTTTCCTTCTAGTATATACAGTATCTTGCAATGTGGGGTGTCACATTTCACACTATTAAATGGTCTTTTCTGGGCAATGGGACAGTAAAAGCCTGTTATTATTTGTATAGATGAAGGTATTTTTTCCGTGTTACAAAAGTATTACAAGGTTGTTTCTTAAATGTTTCAAAATCTGTATGCTTTGGAGTAGGGTTGCTCACCTTTCTGGTAAGGGTATCCCTTTTGTCCTCTTCCTGAAAATCTGGCTGAATTTAGCAGATTTCTAAATATTTTGGGGAAAAGAAAGGTACCCATTCTCAGGTATTCAGTGCAAGCTTTACTAGGGTTTGACAGCTAAAGTTTCCAAGGTCTGCCTTCCCAGAACATAGTAGGAGCCCAGTGGGGTATCCACATGCCAACTATATAGACTAACCAGATATTTTGCAGCTCAGGGCTATGTGGAACCATGGTCATTTCCATTACAAAACCCACAGGGAAGGCTCAGCCAGTGATGCATGTAAGAGCAGGAAACCTTCCCTTCTACACTGCTGGCAGATGCACCTGGGATCCAGGTGGCCTTGTGAAGGAAGGAACTTGACCTGAATGTAGAGGAAAGAAAAGGGAAGAGGAGGGTAAAAAAAGGAGAGTAAAAATCGGGACCAGATGACATTGATATGATACAGGAGAGAGAAATAGTAACCAGGAGATGAAAGGAGAAGATGGAGTTAGGGAGAGTTGGAGTCAATGAGAAAAATATAGGAAATGGGGATATGTTTGGCTGGGTGTGGGGCACATAGGAAAGAGGTCCTCTTCACTGGTCTCTGGCTAATGAGAAGCTGAAGGAAGGAAGGAAGGAAAGATGGGATTAATTTGGAGAAAGAATCTGCTGTTACGAGGAGACAGTGGGAAAAAGCTCAGAGAGAGAATTTGTGGGGTGGGGAGGGGAACCCACAAAATCAAGATCCAGAAGGAATGCTTAGGCTGCTAAGGCAGGGAGCCTGGGACAAGGATCTGTGGAAGCCTGGCTGGGCAGGTAGGACACTGAAAAACTGTGTGTGAAGTTGGCATTTTGGGCAATGTGGAGGAGAACAAGGAGACTGAGACTAAATAACTGTGCCTTCTTAAGTAAGAAGAATGAAGAAATATGTGGATTTAGGATAGGTTAACGAGTTCCCTTCAGCAAAAGAAAAAGGGGCAGCATTTGAGGAGGCGGAGAAGACAGGGGGATACTAGGAGTTGAACAGTGAGCTTGGAAGATAAGCAACCAGCCATAAGCTGAGGAAAAAGACAATGGTACCATGGGGGTGGGTGAGCAAAAAGATTGGAGAAAGAATAAAGCCCTGACATTAGGAAAGGAAATTACAAGAACTTCTCCATACTCAGACTGCTTCTGCAAATGCTCAGATCAGAACTTCTGTGACTGAGGTCTGTGGCTATGTGATGCTCATTTAGGGAAATGTGGTATGGTAGGGAGGAGCCCTACAAAACCATGCACATACACACATTCTTGAATGTGTATTCTGTGGACTAAAAGCCAAGCTCTAAAATATGAAGGAATTGCAATTGCAGTAGCACATAAAACTTCATTCAGCCCCACTGGTGCGATTGGATGTGCTGTTTAGACTATAATTTCCATTATTGGTGTGACTGCCACCGGGGAATTGCAAGCACAAGACCAACATGGCATACAGCTTGCTCTGTGCTCTGCAAGGGGTGAGTTCACTTCACTGGCACAAGGATGGTTGGACCTCATCCTGAAGTGGCCACAAGTGTCCAGTTGTCCCATAATCCTGCATTTACATTATTCAGGGTGCTCCTAGAAAGTATCCTTCTGCTGTCTCAAATAGAAGATACATGTTGTTGCTGAAATCTTGTTGACATGTACAGTGACAGGCACAGGTGGAGTGTGTACATCCACACATGATCATGTCCATCTGCTGCAGTAAGGGAAAGAAAAGCACCTTTGCCATGTTCCTATTCTTTTGCCCAGGAAAGGACTGTATGTGTGCATGCAGCAGAGAAAGGAGTGCACACACATATGTGCTTGCATACTCATCTACACAATTATGTCCTGGAAGAGAAAAATTTAAGGAAAAGTTCTTCGCACTAAAAAATGCTCCGAGTTTGGGATGATCTCTAAGCCTCATAAGAGCTATTCCACAGCCTTTTGTTGTTCTTGGAAATGCCATCTCCTGCACAAAAAAACCTTGTTACTGCTGTAGAGTTTCATGTTTATCCTAGAAATTAAATGATCTTTTTAAGCCATTGAGTGCTTCATGAAGAGAACCAAAACCTTGAACATGCTTCAGTCCTTTGCGGCAAAGCAACATAGTGAGCTGAGGACAGGTCTGCTCATTAACACAGGTTTCCATTACTGCTTCTTCTGGAGCTGAATATTTAGCTATAAACATTTATACTGGATATTTGCGCCAGTTATTTTCAGTTTTACAGACTGACAGGGTCTGCACGTGCATCTGTCATGGAAAATCAGGTTCCACGGAGCATATCCTTGTGTGCACCTCTATTCCTCTTCATCCTTTTGGTCTCCCACTTTGTTCTTCACAGTAGCATATCCCTGTGGCAAACATAGATAACGCTTACTAGGAATTAATTTTTATTAAAATGCTTACTAGTAATAAGAATAAATTATTTAGTGTACTTCTAGCCTTCTTTAATGTGTTGTAGCTGTAAATACAGGGCAAAAAGCAACGCCACATGACCATGCTACTTTGGGAACAGTCTATAAACTGCAGTTAAATAGTTTCAAGATATTTATGCAGTGCATAAGTCACATGAATAGAGGTTTATCACAATCAGTAGGAATGCTGGGTTTTCATATCGCCCATTTGCTGCTTAAGATGATTAGCAGGAAATTTAATTTGCACTAATTAGCCTTAGGGGAGCAAGAAATTAACTTGATGGGTAAATTCCACTTTTTACTATATACCACACCAACATGAAGAAATTTGAGTTAAACCATGAATTAAATCCTATGCTAATACACTGGACTTCAGTTTTTCTAAATTAAATTAAAAGACTGTAAAAAATTATTATATGCATGGGTAGTGGGTGGGTTTTTTTAGGATCCAGAGTCGTATAACAGTCTTTCAATGTATTCACTGAATTTTCAGCCACTTCCAGAGAGTGCGGTATATTTTTGTACATTAAACTACATTGATATCTGATATTACAGTGAAAGCTTTAACAAGTCCTAATTTTCTATATTTGCGTATTTTCATTATGCAATATGCATTTTGACTGACTATACAATATTCCACATTGCAATGCACAGAACAAAAACAGTGTTCACAGAACTACTGTGAAAATTCTTTATTTTTTAATTTGCAACACTCATTTGCAAATGCATTTTTAGGTTCAGGAGCCTTTGTTCATATGCTGGCAAAATTTCTATGAAAACAGGTTTTTTTAGAAAACACTCTCAAAAGTATACAGCAAATGAGGGAGGCATGAGTCACCACAGTCCTAATAGACTAATTAGAATTAGGAGCTAATAAACTCTAATCTTGCCTGTGGATGGTGACTTTCCTATCTCATTTTTCCAAGAGAACATTTAGGTGGCTTGGTTTTTCCCTGTAAAATGGAGGCAATTTTTATGTATCCACCACTCAAAATTACTGTGGATTGATTAGTGCTTGCAAAGCAATGAGTCATTTGGTATGGAAGTATCCATCTATTATAAACTGAAGTGTTCTCTTATACCAATTTGTGGTTACATTCAAATTTATCTGTAAAGGAGGAGATGGAAAGCATCAGTTGCATATGAGATAATTGTCTTTGATGTCAGTGCTTCTGCTAGTTTGTGCATCTGAAGCACATTCAGAAGCTCACTCTCACTACTACATCTTTGGAATTAGACCGTGTAAAACTTACCTGAAGTGAGAGATGTGACTTCAGTGAGAGTTTTGCCCGACTAAGTATTGCTGAATTGGGTACCTTCAGTCCATAGTTTGGGATTTAAGTGGTGCATGTAAGGGAGTGCAGGTGTCTGCTCAGACTTTGTAGCCTGTGACATAAATACTGGTCTAAAGAGAGATCCCAGATAGATCTGTGGGTAGTCATATATTGTATAACATTCTATAACATAGTTTTCCATTCTTAGGTCCTCCTTCAATCCCCAGTACTCTGATTTCTCAGTAGTAGCCCTCCTGTTGAATCAAGAGTGCATGTGCATGTGTGTGTGTGCGTGTATGGGTGGGTGTATATAAATATACATGTACCCACACACAAACAAACATATATGTATACACAACCCCCTTATATAAAAGCACTTTGCTTTTTTGGGAGTAGAAGTATATTTCTGTCAATACTCACCACTTGTATTTATACACTTATGGGTAATATTCAGCTTTCAGTAGTAATTGACATCATGTGGGTTTTTGTGTAATAATTACTTTGGGACAAAAAACCTTGCAGATGGTTTCAAGAGTGACTGTAACATGCCATCAATGTAAAAAGATTAAATATGATGAGCCCACTCCCTCTGAATGGAGTCAGCCATTTTCATTGATTTCAGTGGGAGCAGGCACAACTTTGTGTCTACAAAAGGGAGAGAACATGTATTATATTCGTTAAATGAAAGTTTGATTTCATTGCACTTAAAATTATTCATGTGCTGTTAGCAAATGGTTTGAGATTTTATAACCTAGAGCATTTGCTGAATTCTGCTTTGTATTTTCCTCACAGCAATTGGAAGAACCCTCATTCCTCGTTATTTTAGCACTGTCTTTGAAGGAGGTGTAACAGACCTGTATTACATTCTCAAGCACTCAAAAGAGTCATACCACAACTCATCCATCACAGTGGACTGTGATCAATGCACCATGGTCACTCAGCATGGAAAACCCATGTTTACCAAGGTAACAGGGAAGACTCAATAAAGCATGTTGTTCGTTTTTCTTTTTGGTTTTCTTTTTCTTTTTTAGCATGTGTAAGGGTGAAAAATATTGCCTGTTGAATTTTTCTGGTAGACAGAGATTATTTCTAATGCTGAAAACCCTTGGAGCCATTTAATTACTGTTTTCTATATTCATTATGTGACTGGAAAATTCTCTGGGTATCTCCTACAATTCTGCCAGAAAGATTGCAAGAGGAGCACATAATGCCAGGTTGCCAGAACTATCACTTTTACATGAATTAAATTTAGCCTGCCTATCTCCTTTTCTCTGGGTGATTTTAAAGCAACAATGAGATTTCACATTGCTGGTACCTACCATTTGGGATGGTATGCATTACGTTGGATACTTACCTAGTACAAGGACTATAAATCTCTAGGAAAATACTGATTTAATACAGTAGGATGCCAGTCCAAAGGGCAATGAAGTCAATGGAAGGAGTCAGTTGATTGAAACACACTCTGGATCTAACACTTAGTGAATATTCAATATTTGTAATTGATAGCGAATTACCTGCCTGAATAGGGCACATCTAGTCCTGTAATTAAAACGGGTGCTGTACATGTATATAAAAAAGCAAAAGGGTGGAAAATAAAAATTAAAACAAAAATTTTCTTATATTAAAAGAAAAAAAAGTCAGTAAACTGTTTTCAAAATGGAAGTGAATACATTTTTAACACATTTGCAGGAAATACTGATTTTTCATCTTGTACCTGTTCATCTTTAACTTTTTCATGAAGGAAAGAACAAAGAGGAGAAGGGGCAGCAGGAGAAGGTAGCTAGTCCATGTTGCCCTTGGCCTGCAGGACTGTGGAGGTTTTAATTTCAAGTCAGTGGCTGCTGACAGCATGATGACCAGGGTGTACACAGCTTATGCTGTTCTAGCACGCATGTGAGTCCCATCCCTTTGCAGGGCCTTCTCTGCCACCTCCCCTTGGGGTGGTGCCCAGAGGAGAGGAAGCTGCCGGTGTGTGGTGCGCTGGTGAGCCAGGCAGAGTGAGCCCACTCCAGCCCCTGTGGCTCACACAGATGCAGATAGACAGAGAAGAGACCAGATATTCCTATTAGCACCTCTTTGCCACCTCTCTGCTCATGAGGAGCGGGAGATGTGCCAAAGTTACACAGTAGCTGCTTCACTGCTGAGTTCGCTGAAGCGATTTCTGTGTCGTTTCCCTTTGTGTTAGCTTTAATGCAATAGCAAATAAAAGGGGGTTGGTTTGGGGTTTTTTTAACCAGCAAATGCAGAACACCTTTCTCAATTCAATTAGATTATTTTACTTATCATGGCAGCACATGACAGTGTTGTTATTTTGGAAAGGAGGTTAGCATCCAGCAAGTCAAAGATCGATGGACAGTATGGACTGGGCTGGGTGCCCACCTGTGTGAGAGGACCACAGTTGCACCCCGTGGCACTGTCCTGTTGTGTGCAGTGGGTCTCTCTGTCTGCTGCAGCCCTGGCAGTGCACAGCTTGCCTCAGCCTTGACGTTTCTCTGGCAGATTCCAATATAAACCTCTGTGTCCAGGTAGAAAAGTTCAGGTGGGGATGTGATTTGGATTCTAGGAGAAAAATTAGGAGGGTTTAATGCCTGTATGTTTAAAATATGACTTGTTAGTAAGAGCAAATCTGAAATAAAACACACACATCGGAGGAATAGGGGAGAAGAGAATATATTACTCTCTCAGAAATAAGTTAAAGCTGAATGTTGTCTCAGATGTGCTTGTTTAACTTCTAGCAGAGATACCAAGGGCACAGATCTTGTACCCAAAGGTAAACTCCTCCTCTTACAGCACTGTTAACGCAACAAAGCAGACCTCCCATAATAAGCACCACTGCAATGGGCTGTGTAGCTCCTTGGATCATATGAATTTGACCCAGTGAAACTACCATGAGGGGGGTTTTAATGCAAGACTACAAACTCTTTCAGTTTCACCAGCAAATTCTAAGCTGCAAATTCACTAACTTCTAATATAACAGACTGAAACACTTTTCATTATGTATTGAATCAAGAATCCACAGAATCAAGAATCAAATGTATTTTATTCATTTCAACATTTTGTTAGTTAGAGAAACTCACTGCATACAGCAGTATTGGAGGAATATATAAAAAGGCATTTCCAATTCTTTTCAAAGAAATATGGCCAGAAGATGCCTAGCAGTAAGAATATTAATAGTTCGGCTTGTCTTTAGAGGCTAAGAGGTCCTTGTAAAGTGTCACACACTTTAAAATTGTTTTATCAAGATATAAGTAAATAGCATAAAGAATTTATAACAGTTCAGTGGCATAAATAAAATGCTGTAAAAGACTGAAGCCAAGACCACTATATTTGTTTACCTGGCAGATGCTCCACTTTTTTCTTCAGGTAGACGAAAGCTTTAGGAGTCCTCCTAAGTCTGTTTACATCATGTTTGCTCCAACTCTGGCACTCCCACTTTATGTGTAGGCAAGTTGTTTTTCTACAGTTAACAATGTTTATGTTTCCCAGTAGAATGGCAGAGGTGGGCATTGCCTTGACCACTAAAGCAGTGAGCACCCAAGTGCTCACTACTCTCTTCCTGCTCCCAACAGTGGGGCCATCAGCTGGATTTTAATGGTGAAGCCCTTGCAACTCAGAGATTTTAATCCTTACTAATAATATCAGGCATTGCCTACATTTCTATAAGCTTTAGGTTTCTTTTCAAGCAACAACTCATGTTTGAGAAATGGTAGTTAATAAAGGGGGAACACTTCTAAGGATGCCCAGGGTTAAGAGAATGAGATTGTGAGCAATAGAGCAGAGGACCAAAGTTGGTTTTCATAGGCACAAGCAGTTGAAATTCCTACAATTAATAAGTGCAGTGAAGGGGTTAAAAAGCTATTGGTTAGTTTGAGAAATGTTCTTTTTTAGTTTTTTCCTGGCCTAGTCTAGAGCAACCACGTGATACACTGAATGCCTGCCAGCCTCTTTCTTGTTGATCCTCCGGAGACCATCTGTGCTGGGGGCATTGATTAGAGTGTGTCTGCTGGGATTACATCTTTTCTGTTGCCATGCCAACTAATCAGCTGATTTTGGTTACCACAGAAACAAAATGTCAGAGCTCACAGTACGGTAACATGAATTCAGCACAACAGAAAATGTTTTCTTAATTGGAGACCCTTTTGATTTTTTGGATTCTATGTAAAAGGCAGCTTTCAGGAAAAAAAATAGCCCTTTTAGAATAAGAACTGTGCCAATTTTATTGATTAAAAGCAATGTGTAAAATTCTACTTTACATAAGGAAATTAAATTCCTTTATAAGATGTATAAATTTTTACCTCTGTAATATGAGGAACGTGTTTAAGTTTTTCTATTAAAATTTGTTAATGCCAGTGCCTAAAATCTGCTAAGAGCTTTGACCATGTGAGCTTAAGAGAAGAAACATTTGAGAAGCCACAGGTCTTATTATAAAAAATTATTTTAAACCTGAAATATTTTCATGTTAACTGGTCAGTAACCAGGATCTTTGGCCTCAACACAGTAACATTAATACAAAATAGTTTTCTTCTGTGAATCCTTATGTGTGTGCATGGGTACCCTTGTGTAATTTCTCATCATAGTGCAGGTGATGTGAAAATCAAAATAAGGGTGAAACATAAGGCACATTAAACATTTGAAGGCATCACTAAGGTGTGTTGAAAAGGGCAGATGAGAACCTGTTGCAAGATTCTCCTTCACAGGTCTACAGGAAATTGTCTATATAGTATGCCTGTTAGAATTACCTATGTGTTTTTGCAGAAACAATAAGGAGGAGAAACTATAAGGACATGAAAGTGAACTGTTAACCAGAAAAGCCACACATTGACCAAGTGAGAGCTGGCCAAGTCTGAGTTGGAGCTTTTAAAAAGGCTCAACAGGCTCAGCTGAATCTGGGGTGGTTATTTTTCAATCAAATAGTAGATGTATTAAAATGAAAGTTGCAGAAACCCTTTCTTTTGAAAGCCATTACACCTTGTTTCCACAATATCTCTGTACCCTGCACTTGCAAGCTTACTATGAACAGGGATTGTAAGTCTAAATATCCAATTTTTAAAAAAAAAATCAACAATGGTAGCCTGTTTTCAAATCAGACATCATTTTCAATACTCCTCAGTACCCCCAGTCAGGATACCATGCTGGGCTTGTATTTTTCACCTTAAAGAAAACCAACAACCGTGTACCTTTTCCACATAAAATTGTGGAGAGTTGTTTAAAAGCCCACAGTAATTTATTTTATTTTTCATTTATAGCTAGTACCCAATTGCTGCATTTATTCCTCCCATATTTTCTGTCCTTTCTTAGACAGAGGATTCCTCACAAAGCTGTGTGAGCCACTTTCTGTGGAAGTAGCTCCATTGTCCTGGCTCTCCTCTACTCCCCTCCCTCTCAAACCTGTGAGGAAATGCAGCTCATGGAGCCCCATGGCAGACACCCATCTGGCTTTCCGTGGAAGGGGGGATTAACAAAACTAGATAAGAAATGGAAAAAAACAAAAAAAACCCCACCCTAACCACAAAAAACAAACCCAACAGGACAAAATGTTTGGAAAAGACAAGAACACTTGGAAAAGACAAGGAGAAAATTAGGAAAAATACCCAGGTTTGGCCACAGGCATTCAGGGCACTGCCTACTCCAAGTGGACATGAAAGGAAAGTTTATATGCCAAGCTATAGTAAGGAAAAGGCAGTCTAAAACCGTCAGCAACTGGTTCAGCAACTTGCCATCGAGTGCACTCAGTTGCACCACAGTCACCTCCACTGAGAGGTTCAGTCATTAATTAGCAGTAGCAAACTATGAGGGAAAGAGAATTGATGCAATAAATAAGATTTAGCACACACTATTCTATGTTTGAAAAATGCTATAAAATCTATAGCATTATAAGTTACTGTCTCTGAGGTAAGGCCTTATGAAGTAATTTTCCCACATTCGTTTTTTCTCCCCAAGAGGATGAAAAACAATTAATCTAGCAGAGATGAACAATAGAATACTGCTCTGATATTTTTGAATGTTGTTTAATTGATGATACAATACCATTGAAAACAAAATTCCTGGGAATTTATTTCATTCATTTTATGTATTCTAGGTATGCACAGAAGGACGTCTTATCTTGGAGTTTACTTTTGATGATCTTATGAGAATAAAAACATGGCACTTTACTATTAGACAATACAGAGAATTAGTCCCACGCAGCATTCTAGCCATGCATGTAAGTAATCCTTTCTTCATTTGACCTAATGCAAAGAGATGAGATTAGGTTTATGAAGAACTCCAGCAAATTTCACACCCAAGGCAATTAACTATAAATATTTTGGTTTGCCTGCAACTATGTATATTTACAAGTTCTTTCATCACTCCCTTGTTTCTCAGTGCTCTATTATTGCCACTGTTGCTATGTTTTCATTCTATTTTAGCACATAATTTTCTTTTTAATCCCACTTGGTGGTCTGCATGATTTGGGTCCAAAATCTCTTCTTATTGATATGAACGACACCAAAGTCTGTGAATTTTCATCACTGTAGGTACGAATGATATCTAAGATTTAAATGAAGCAAACTGATGTTACCCTTGCATAGACAGAAGACAAGAAATTACCATATATTTACTTAGAAACCTTTAGAATTTTAATCCAGACGTTCTTTTTGTTCCACATTTCCTTACTTTCTTTTGTTATTGAATGAAAACACACTCAATGAAATATTAAAATATTAAATATTCTACAAGTTAAAGTCAAAATATAATATGGTAAATTGTGGAGAAAAAAGAACATACTTTTATTGACACTTTCATTTCTTCACTATAGAACCATTCCTACTAATAATGCCCTGATATACAAAATCAGTTGCAGGACTATGGTTTTATAAAGAGTGAGAACACAGACCCAAAGATGTTCCTATATTTTGATGTCGAGTTACTTAGATATCCATAGATAAAGATATATTCATAGTGAGGAATTTTAAATAGCTTAAGCAGCCTGGACCTTTTTTCAAAGTGCTGTTACAAGCCTGAAGAAAACGCCTTTGAAAACCTGCCCCACCATTTCTGTCCCAGGATTATCTGCTATTTTAGGGGCCTGATCAACTGAACTCTTCAACAGTATCCCATTAAGGGACAATGAGGATGGCCATGATCAACATTATGTATTTAGGGGGCAGCTACAATTCAGAGTGGAAGCAGGTTAGACAGAAACCAGCAGGTATTAATTTTAGTAATGAGATTGATCTCATTTTAAAGAGGAGGTTGGTCTCACAGGTAAAGCTCCTGGCTAGGGTCCGAGAAGGACTATACTTGTATTTTTCCCTGTTTAATTCTGGGAAAATAACTTAGATCAGAAGGGTTCTCCAGACTGTGCTTAATGTCACATACTTGATGAGGTCTTTCTGCTGCAGCTTCTTTCCACAAAAAGAAAGTGATAAGTTTTTTATTCCTGCCTTTTTCTGTCTAATATTCTGGGACTCCCAGCCAACAAACAGAAGGCTCAAAGTGTACTGCAGTCCCTCAGGAAGCTCTTTGGTGGGGCCCTGCTCACTTGCATGACCAGATCTCTTAGGTCTGTCTTTTGAATGGATGGACAGGGATCAAAGGAAGATATTGGAAAAGTCTTTAGCCTGCTCCAATTTCATCATGCTTTACATTTTCCTATGCATATGGAACTCCAGCTTATTACATAAATTTAGCATCAATGTGTAATTTTTCCATAGCAGTGGCACTGCTTTTCAGGGAACCCTCCCTACACTCCACTAAGCACACATAAATTAAAAAAAAACCAAACAACCCAATAAAAAGCAAAGCGAAAATTCTTTTTTCCTTTGTTGTTTAGGCACAAGACCCTCAGGTGCTGGAGCAGCTGTCCAAAAACATCACTCGAATGGGTCTGACAAACTTCACCCTCAACTACCTCAGGGTAAGCATTCCATAGCTGATGATTATTGTGAGCATTTTTTAAAAGGTACTGTTGGCTTTGAGTCAAGGTAATGAGAGCAGAGCCTGTGTTGGTCAGGTAAGAAATTGACCTAACCCTTAATGAAGGTGAAGGAAAAGCAATGCTGCTGTAGTAGAGATTTAGCTGATAGCAATGGGCTATTAAAAAGGCTAAGAATTTTATCATTCACTCCAAGCCTTGTGTGAGTAGCCCCTCTTTTTAACAGTCTTTCTTCTCAGTTTTGAGTAATGCCTTTATTTTATTGTAAGCAAGAAGTTCCCAGTATTTTTCCTCTCTGCTTCTCTGTGCCTGAGAAAATGGCTGCTAATTCTTATTAAAAGTTGCCTGTCTTCTCCAGCTTTTCAACCTTGCCACCTCTCCCAGGCAGAGGCAGAGCTGAGGGAAAGCTCAGCTCCAGCCCTGTTCGCAGCAGTCCCTCAAAGCAGTCTTCACTTCACATGCCTCTGGGAGCCTGAGCTTCCTCCTTAGCCTTGCACTGAATCGAGTGTGGTTTTCACAATTAAATAATGCATTTGTTCCCATTGCTTTTTGACCCTTAAAGTGCATTCAAAGTTTAGATGTTTATTTTTATTTTGGAAAGTATTCCCTGATGTGGGCTTACAATACATACACAGAAATACAGATTTGTAGAGTTCATATTTCAAGATTAAAATTCAGATTTTTTGTATTTCTAGATGTGCCATTACTGGATAAAATGAGGCAAATTGCTCAATGACACACCAAGTTAACTTGGGCAAGAGTATCTGGTTTTATTTCTTTTAATTGTGTGAGTAATTATTCAAGGCACTTTTTTAAGATAAAATGAACACTAGAAAATGCAGTTATTTTCAGCCTAAGGTAGAGCTGTACCTAAGTCTGTAATTTAGCTGTACTTCATTCAGTTCTATGAGCCTTGTAATACCTTCCCTATGGATGAATGGAGTCCCATCCCCAGAGTGTTTTGAACTCCAGGGGAGACAGTGTGCGGAACTGAGATGCGTGGTGAGATCTGTATCCCTACAGTTTATAGATAGCCTGTAGTTGTACTTACTGTCCCAATAGCATAAACCATTGCTGATTGTTGCTTATGTGGTGTTAATGTAAAAATTACTGTTCAAATTATAGCCTGAGTTGTGCAGGGCAGGTCTGGTCTGTTGTAACTGAAAGAAGAATATAGCATAAAACCTCAGAGGAATTATACATTGCATTAGGATTTTTCCATGTGTAAATGTAAGATTAACATGTCTGAGTAATGCACACTGTATTCTCGTAGTTAGTTTAGTCTGTGATTTGGTACAGAGAGCAGCTCTTGTGCTTTGGCAACCCTACAGCTATGCTGTCATTGTTTTGTGGCGGGGCATCCTAGAGCATGTCCTAGAGGAAATCCTACTGGGGATTCGTCCTCAGTCGTGGCAAGTTTTACATTACGTCCTTGTGGCAAACTGGGCAGAAGGTGGCTGACTTGGGTAGGCTGTTTCCGTGGTTTTTTTGCAAACCGTGCAGTGGCACCAGGCATTGACCCTGTTCTGGGCTGTTGGATCCCCTGAGTGTGACAGGATGCGGCGTCGCACGCTCGGGCTGGCCCTCAGCAGCCTCGGGACTCTGTGGGCTCCAAGGGCCAGGTGGAATTCGCAGCACTCTGTGACTGACCCCTTCTGGGTCCTCTCTGGCATAGTCTGTGATTGCTCAATGTGACAATGCAAATGACCAAGGCAGGGTTCCGGTTAGGAGGCAGCTGGCATCAGGCACCCATGCTGCTCCCTCTGTCAGCATCAAAAAAATAGCAAGAAAGGAAGAGGGAGAGGGAGGAAAAAAACCTAAGAAAAAGAAAACTGGGATCAAGATAAGCACTAGGGAGATGAGCAGTGAAGTGGAAGGGGATGAAAAGATGAAGTCTTAATTTTTTTCTTCTTCCAGACTAGTTTTGTTAGCTTAACAGACAACATTAGGTCTCTGGGTGCAAAGCTTCCTCTGGCTCCTGCTGTGGTGATTCCAAAAGGAAATCTTTTTTTTCCCAAGCCAATCTTTACATGTCTCTTTTTCTTGTGGTGAGGGATTGATCATTCTGCTCTTTATTCAGATGTTCGGCTCATCATGGTGGCTTGTATTACATGGTGTATTTCCATTTTGATTTGCTTCTTTTCCAGTTACTTTCCTCTCTTAATTTTAACATGAGCTCACCTACTAAAAATCATGCACTAAAATAATGTGGTAAATCTACTTAGGTTTAAGGTGTTCTGTTTTGTCAGTTTTTAAGTCAGCATTTTATGATATTTTATTCAGTCTTCCCAGTGTTTAGTAATTAGCACTGTTGCATGGTTTTGAATAAGGATCAGAAACTAAGCATAAAAATTATTTTCTTTTTTTTCTGCTGCACACAGCAAAGGCTTGTGATACTCATAAGCAGAAACTTCACTGATGGGCGGAATTAATCATTTTTATTCTCCAATGTGCACACAGCAGCAAGCTGTGCTGCAGTTTCTTTAAAGGCAGAATTTAAACCTGGATTTCAGATGGTTGTGATATAAAGGCATAGCCTGTGTTTTTTGGGCTCTAGACATCACAGAATGCTAAATCATTGCTAGTTGGGATAATTGCAGTTGCTGGCATGTAAACCTCCATTCCTGAGTGCCACATGCTTGCAGAGCCACAGCTTTGGATGTGTGCCCTGGTTTGTCTTCATTCACTCCAAGTAAAGCTGTCCAGCATAGAAGAACATTGATTATGCAAATCGTATTTAATACAAATTTAAAATATATCTTCTTGGAACCTGGAAATGAAATGTTTTGTCCTATGTCAATTGCCACATGGTCTTTCTCTCTGTTTTCTCTGGCTCTGTATAAAACCATAGGCTTCCTTTCTTTCTAGTTACGATTTTGTTTTGTTCCAGCATAATTGATTACCTCATCAATGGGGTCAGCGTACTTTGCTGTAGCTGCTGACTAGGAGTTGAATAGGCTGTCTCAGAAATAATGAGCAAAACCTTGTAGGTTTTAAATTAATATCAAGCTTTTTAAAATGTAATTTCTTATCAAGTCATCAAGTAGTAGATATTACGAACTATAAGATAATAAGGCCAAGACCTAGTCTCAGTCAGTATGAGTCCAGGAACAAACAGGAATCTTGTACAGAGTTTGAAGGTGAAGATAACATTGAGAAGAACAGTTTCCACCAAGATACAATAATTTAGTTCCCACATTACCTTACTTTTTTTTCTAATTTTTTAGTTGCTGAGCTATTTTATTTATATCTCCAATGCATAATGCATTTGAGTGTACCCTAAAAGCAATAACTCTATACTAGCAGCACTATTCAAAATTTGGAGCTCAGATATTTCTTGCTGCCATCTACAAAATGATTAATTCTTTTAAAATTTCTGACATTAAAAAGTCAGCCCCTACTCTCAATTAGGCAGGATTACCTAGCCTGAGCCTTGAAATATAGCTGTATCTTGCCCAGCTGATTTTCAAAATTTGTCTCTGCTACTGGCTGGGCTGGAGTGATTTCTTAGAGCTCTTGCCCAGATGTATCTGTTGCATCCTTCCCACACTGTGGTCTGCTCTGTTAGCCAGTTTATTGATGTTAATGGAGCTAAATCTGCATCCGCCCCTTGCAAAGTTAGAGTTAGCGTGGCAGAGCGCTCCCGCTCTGCATCAGGAGAGGTATCTAGGCAGGGGAATGCGCACTCCCATTTCCCCTTACATCCTGTATGACTCTATTAACCAGCGCTTGCTTATCTGAGCTACAAATTATCCAATTTGTTTGTTTTCTGCATAAGACAATAACGAGGTGTTACTATTGCTACACAGAGGACAATATTTTCTGAGTCCTCACTTTCACTAATTTAGTTCCTTGCTAGACACTTTCGGGTTTCTTCTGCTAGGAGGATAATGTGAATTATTTAATTGAACACAATTTTCTAAAGGCACTACTTACATTGTAATCAAAAGCCATTTGTATGTATACCCACTGTGTACACAAAATTTTCTTTTGCACATGCAAAATAGACACACATGCAACAGTTTCCTTTAATGTGCAGGGAAATTTGATTTTCCAAATATGGTTTCAAGCATGGGAAAGATATGAGCTCAAATAATTTTGGAGCTATTTTGCTCCTAATTCATAACAGTTTGTGGCAGCTATCTAGTCAATATTTTACAGCTGTTGATGTATCTTCAGTGAAGAAGGAGAAAGTTTACATGCATACATGTTAAGGATGCAAAGTCAGGTGCTTGGGGGAAATTAAATGCTATATTTATAGTCACGCATGCAATATGAACTCATTTGCCTTTATGAGTTATGTTGTGTCATCATCATTGAACTACAGCATCAGGCATTGTGTTTCCCACAGACTCCCCACGGCATGCAGTGCATGGGATGACTAGCCCTCGCTCTGTAGCAAGTGCTCCAGTGCTGCTCATTTTCTTGTAGGGTCGTGCCCAGCATCATTCTGCTGCCCAGGGAAGTGGTGGAGTCACAATTCCTGGAGGTATTTAAAAGACCTGTGGAGGTGGCACTTAGGGACATGGTTTAGTGGCAGCCTGGCAGTGCTGGGTTAGTGGTTGAACTCTATGAACATGGAAGTGTTTCCCAACCTAAATGAGCCTGTGATTTCATCTCAGCTGCAAACCTTAATGGCTGCATGGCTCCTACCAGCTAAGGAGGCATTGTCATTCCGATGTGCATGTGTGCGGCTGAGGCACATGGATGGGTACTGGGGCAGTCTGAGGGGACAGCTAATGGGAGGTGGTCATTCTGAGAAAACAAGGGCTTCATTTTGCAGAGCACTTGCTAGATTTCATCTTGCCCCATGTACTAACAACAAAACTATTGCTATTGGATGCAGTCTGTTGTCTAAGGCTGGCTATGTGTTTGAAAAAGTAGATGGTATTTCTGGAAACACACTAGTGAAAATTCTTTTTCCATGACTGAGTATCCCAATACAGCTTGGGAACAAGGGCAGTTTGTTAAAGCAGCACTGGGCTACTTTAAAGCCTATCCTTTCTTTTTCTGCAGTCCCCTGCTTCTGCCATATTTCCATGTCTTCAGCAGCTACAAGTGGAGCCCTGCACAGAGGAACTTCATTAGCTGTGTGCTGTGCACTGTATGGGGGGTGCTAAGGAAACAGAGGATGTGTTCAGATGCTGTATCCTACTGGATGTGAATGAGAAGTTCTGTTAAGGGTTCTCAAGCACTCAAAGGGGAGGGGGTTTGGATAGTTTAATCATTTTGGTGACTTTCATATGAAAGCTGCCAAAATTTTAAAGAATCCTCTGTACCATAGGTGTTGAAAGCAGACACAATATTTTGTAGTCTTAGTTCCTATAAATAATGGAATTTTTCAATCTAAACCAATCCATTTTGGGGTAGTTCTTCACAGGAAAATACAGTCAAAACCAGAGGGTTCTCACAGAAGGATTCAGATTACTGTAGCTGGCTGTCCATAATCTATCTGTGCCAACTATAATTAGCTGATTCTGCCAAGGTTTTCTGGTAATGTAATTTCTTAGCATTTATTTTAGTAATGATCACAGTGGTTTCTGTTCCTCTCTTTTATGCATCTAACGCTTTAGGGATAGTGTTATATGTTACCTTCAGATTAATAAATGAGAAGAAATGTATTCTTTGCAAAAGCTCATACAGTCAAATGTTAGCTTTTCACTTTTTTAATAAAGACAGAACATCACAGAATTCTTATATCAGGAGTTAATTCATCGTAAGCATGAAATATCAGAGAGAACAGGGATGGGAGAGTTGCAGAAGATGGGACAGGTAGAGAATTAAGCACCAACTTAGAAATTTTCTAAAGCAAAGATGGAATCTGAAGCATCTCTGGATAGGACATGGATTGGAAAGATAATACTCATATTGTTAGAAATAATACTGGTGTGCTTTTCATCCCTTGATTTCTAAGTATTTTGCTAAAACAAATGGGAAAAATGTGGCACATGAGGAACAAAAAAAGATGGAGCAAACCCAATAGCATTTTAAAAAATCAGATAGCAATTTTAAACCAGACTGGAGAGTACAGTAAGCTGCTGCAGTAGTGTCCTCTTCTGCTCCTAATGACTCAGAAACAGATTTTCGTGTCTGTTAATACCAGAAATTTCAGAAGTTAGTGAGAAGTGGGGAATGGAAACAGAGAACAAGAGACAACAGAGATCAGAGTACAAACTGGGATTTTAGCAGAAATGGCAGATTTTGTCAGTATTCTGGAGATGGAAATGGCGAGTTTTCACACAAAGAGCACTACCAGGCTCATGAGTATCAGTTAAGGAGAAAGATGTGTGTGTGTGTGAGTACAAGCCAGTTACTGTGCTCACTGGACGTACAGACCATATGACCTTTGAAATAAAATTAAGGTCTGGACTAATGAGAATGAAAGGATGATAATCAGCGATGTGAGTCCTTGAAGCATCTATGAGTAAGAAATCAGAACGAAGTTAGGTTGGAGCAGTTTAAAATTAAAAATGTCAGAAGGGTAAAAGGGAGAAAAAGAAAGACAAAGATAAAGCACTAGTCATCTAAAAACAAGCTACAAGATATGAACTAATAATGTTATTTCAGAAAAGAAAAAAGATGAAGGAAAAAAAAGTCCAAGAACACAGCCACAGGCTCTCTTTTTAGAAGACCAATTTAAAGCTTGGACTAGTATGCAGTACAGTCATAAATAATAATAACTGTTAATTAAGTTTAGGAATGAGACCTGCAAAGGTACAATTTGTATGAAGACCTGAAAATGCGCAAACCAGCTTCTTGTTGAAAGCAATGAAAACAGCAAAAATTTTAATTAGTTGTTTAATATTGAATATCCATCAGTATTTGGTATGAATTGTTATGCAGGGAGGAGTGAGTGCTCCAAAGAGGTCAAGAAACAGGCTTTAATCCAAAGCTGGTGGTTCAAATCTTTGTTCTTGGAAGGAGTTGTTTTAGAACTTAAACTAATTTATTGTGGAAAGCTCATGGCAACCCTAAGGTTTGCGCTTCATCTGGAAAGGGAATCCTGTAGCCTAACCATTCATGTTTTTAATCTTCATAAAGATAATTTCATGTCTATTGCGATATCACAAGCAACTAGCTCATATAATCTTTTGTAAAGTAATTTTCTATACATAGTTAACTTTACTGGTTAGCCTGCTTACCCCCTTCCCTTCCCCCGCCATTCTTTCTATAGGTAAAATAGCATTACTGTTTACCCATCTCTGCTGGAGAGATCTTCTTTGATGCATCTCAAGCTGAAATTTGACTTTTCAATGGAAGGTTTTCTCTGGGCCGTTGAGTTTGATCCTACTTCTAGGAAGTTTCTGAAAAGCCTTTATCTTTCTTGTTGATGCCCTGATCCTTGTGTTTAGGGAGGATACCCACCCACTTTGTCACTTCAGTCTGTTCATATACTGCCTTTTTTAAATCTGTAATCTCTCCATTTTATATTAATGAAAGAACCCTGAAATACCAAAATCTGACTTTAAGCAGTAAAATAGTTTAGAGGCTATTAGTTTGGATTAGAGACTGGCACACAGAAAGCTAAATTTGTCTTGTGGTCACCTCGCTTGTACTGGTGCAAGCAGTTGGAGCCAGGTTAGGTGACCGATCTGATGAAAGAACTAATCTAAGCCTTTTCAACTAAATTATGAACATCCTTAATAGCTCCCCAAGTGATACTTGTGCTGGGCAGAGAACAGAGCAGCAGTATGGATTCGTATCGGCTGGGGCCTGTCGAAGCTGGACCTCATCTCCAAATTTGCCAACACTGATAGAAGAAGACCAGAAAGAGCTGGGGAATCCTACAGATTAAGAAGGATTCCATAAAGCTGTAAATTTCCCTTTCATTTTTCTGGATCTGGAATGTTATATTGATTGTGTCTGATCTATTATTGTTTCACACTGCTCTAAATGTGTTCATTTCATTAGAGTGACTACTGACTTTCAGCAGTAGAATTTAGGGTAGACAGTTGCTCAGAACAGATTGCTGTAATTTACAAAACTTGAATTGAAAACAAAATAAGCATAAAGAGACAAGGTTGATTTTTTGCACTACTTCTGAGTGAAAAAGAAAATTCTATCTGTATACATATATGTATTGATCTAAATGGAACACCCTTTTCTGTAGGTATCCTATGAACCATACTGTTCACTACCTTTGCAATTGTTTGGCATTATTCTCCTCCTGGAAAACTTCAGTAAATGTTTTCCTTGCTGTATGCACACATATATGAATATTGGTGTCCTGCATTAATGTGTAAATCTGAGCATTCCTTTTGATTTCTAAGCATACCTTTTGTTGATATTAAAGGGAATATCAACAGCTGTATCGATTTCACAAACGGAAGCCCATGATTTTGTGTCTCATAAATGGAAGCGAATGATTTTGTGATTTTGTGTCTTCAGATAGACCCACGGGATTTAATGTGGAGAATTTATAGGCAGCACCAATGAGCAAAGGTTCTGAACTGACCTGTACTGATGCCCACATAAGGCTTGTGAGCAGAGTGGAGGCAGACATTGAGAATTGACACAAGAATTGTGTCATTTCTAGCGCTGTGTTCTGCACGGCTGGAAAACTGCTGTGTTAAATATTCCTTCCTACTCTGAATTGGTTCCTTAATCCTGTGCCTTGTTACCTTTTCTACTTGGTGTTACTGCCTCATGATTACTCATAATAAGGCAGTTTGTTAATCAAAGATCCAGTTCAACATCCATTAGAGTCAATGGGTATATCTCCTTTGATCCAAATGTCATCTCATAGTTTTTCATTTGTTCAGAGGTATTTTATACACATAAAATCCAATTTATTGAAATTAATTTCTCTATTCCTTTAGGCAGTTTTAGCCATGAAAATGTCATGCTTCATGAACAGCAACAACAAATGGTTATTTTTATTGCTTTTTTGTTTTTATTTTCTTTTTGAGTTTTGTGACAAAAGAAAATTAGCTTGATTAACTACAGATTAGAGTTTGTAGGTGAGCCCAAAGGAACAAATATCAACTTGGGGATCTGATTTGAAGAAAGAGTTTAAGCAAAGAAAAGAATGGAGGAATACAAAAAAATAGAGCTTTCATAGCAAGACAGAGAATTTTCTCATTTTATTAATCATTCAGGCAAAACTTAGAGCTGATTTAATTAAAGGACTGTGCACCATTTCTATCCAAGATAAGATGGTTTTACATAAAGTAAGTATGAGTCACATGAAAAAAAATCCACAGCTGTATTCCCTAGCTATGATTTCATAGCATTTCATTTATAAAGCAGGATTGGACTCAGTCACGCTGGATCAAAACCTTCAAAGAAAACACAAGCACTGTCTAAACAAAATGGTGTTGGTGATTAGGCAGAATCCCAGTACTCCGGAGCAGACTTTGTCTCATTCGGGTACTTTGCTAGTCCAGCCTTTCAGTATTACTGTTGCATACCACAATGGAATGTAGGTCCCATGTCTACAAGAAGGCAGAGATTTCCTTCTAGAGACTTTCCAATCCAAGTAATGAAATATAAAATGGAATCATCTTTTTATAGTGATATGCAAAGGAAGGAAGTAAATTTCCATCTTCTAAACACTACAGCAGACCTTTTCACTGATTAGCTTTTGACAAGGTGTATTAGAGCTATGGTATCATTTGAAATATTATAGTCTATTTAATAGAAAGTCTGTATTTTATAACTATCCCAACATCATGGTGGTATTCTAGTGTATCCTTGGATGCCTTACTGATTTTCTTTAGCAGTGTGTGAGATGAGATGTTAAGCCATACAAAAAAGAGTATATCACATATTCTGTTGCTAAGTGCCCTTGAACAATGTAATTTTAAAGATGAATTAATTTTACAAAAATAATTGTGGTAAGGAACAGAACATGAAATACAGCTTGCTCATTATGATAGTTAACAGTGTAAGGAGAACGACAAATGATTCAGAACAAAACATACATTCTTGAAGTCTTTCAATGTTATCACCAAATACCATATTCATGATACTTTTTGTTTCTTTTGGGGACATTCTTGGTGTCTAATTGTATTATGAAGACGATCTGGTCTCTTTATTTCTCAGTTTCTTTGAATTCTTTCTAGTTTAATATAAGGATAGGTTGATTCCTATAGTCTTCTTTTAATATTTAGATTCCTACTGTGGGCTACTTTGCTACCTAAGGAAGCTTTCTGTTGCTATAATAAATGATAAGGAAAACTTCTGCTTTCAATCACACACTTATACAAACTAGAATAACATCTTGGAAAGCAGTGACCTCTCCCCAGAGTGACATAAGTGGGTACAAAGCTTCTCCTGTGGGAGTCACATATTTAATTACCTGCAGAAATACAAGGTATGAACACCATCAGATTAATCACAGCAGCAGAGGACATGTGGACACTGTCATGGTCTGACCTCCAAGGCTTGCTCCGAAGCCTCTGCTCTTTCACTTCTGCTGAGAACACAGGGAACAGCCAAGCCGTTCTCAAGGCTCTTATGAGTACAAACCCTGTTTAAAGGGAAAAGGCTGCCTCCCTTATAGACCAAAAAACCCACCCCAGAGGCTTCAAGAACTGTCTTTTTCACTGACTACTAGAGCAGGGATTAGAAATACATGAATCAAGAGGAGAAGCAGCAGAAACAAAATCAACCCCCATAAACCAAAGAACTCTAGCCCTCCAGGGGACTCAAGAAGGATGCTGTCTATGAAGGTGCTCTCCCTTTTCTGCTTACACTGTCCTCCCACATTTCTTGCATCAAATTCTACTAAAGACCACTTCCTTAAAGAGCAAAGAAAACCAGAGAAATCATTGAAAGGGTCAAAATATAAAACATACTTTTAAAATGCTGATTGGTTTGGAATGATATTTTAGGCTTTTTTTCTCGCCTTTTCCTTTAAATGAAATTAAAGAGGAAAGCACCTTTTTTTGATACCTGCTAGGAAGGCTGTTACTGGTCCTTGATAATGCCTTTGTGTAAGTAGAAGTTATGGCTGCTTACTACTTCTCAAGATGGATGTATCATGCCAGCTTTTACCCCTAATTTATATTCTCAAGCAAACCTAAAGGGAGCTTACATTTTTAACTTCCAGTGTTTGATTTCATTGTTCAAAGTTTTGTTCTTTTTTTTTCTTTGCTTCTTTCTGAACAAAAATTAGATTAGAAAGAACTTCAAAGGATATCAGCTGCAAGAGGGTTGTTGATTTCAGTGGAATTCTACCAAGTTATAAAAAAATCAGGTCAAAACAGGGGAAAAACTTAGAGAAGTATATGCATTTAATGTTCTTCAAGCTTGCTTTGACAAAGCTTTTAAAAGTGATCTGCTTACATTTTGCTCACGCTCATTTCTTTTAGGTACATAAACGTATGCCTTTCCAAACAATTAATACAGTTCATCTTTGCTCAGCTTCCTACTAGTAAAGCTGGAATCAAGTACTTGAAACTGTGTCTGAGCATAGTTAGAGATGCAGTCCAAGAAGCTTTTCATCTATATGTGTAATTATGGAAGGTGATGTATATAAAGATGGAAACAACCCTTTGTCATTGCAATCTAGCTTAAAGATGGTCTGTGCCTTAGAAATAAGGCACTATGGGCAGATCTCATTAGCTACTTTATTCCTATCTGCAGGGGCTGTTAGAATCATCCATTTAATGACACTCAACTTCCTGTGTTTTAATAAATAAGGCTGAATGAATCTGGACTATCATAGGAATTGTGACTGTGCAGAAAACACTTTTGGTGATGAACAATTCAACTTCCTACTTGGAAGCGCTCAAAAAACTTAAACAAAACCCTGAAGAGGTTAATCTGTGATGACTTTTTTGGTTTTTTGCTTATCATATAGACATTTTTATAGTAATATAAAATGTCGTGTTTTCCTCAATTTAGCTGAAAAAAACCACCCTTATATTTGCTGGCCGTTTTAGGCAGTGTGTTACTGCAGCAATGGGAAAGTCTAGGGAGTGCATCCATGGTTAGTTATCAGTCTTAAACACCTTGAATAAATTGCATAGCATCAGGAAAACCAGATGACTTCAGCCATCCAAAAAGTACAAGAAAATGCATTGCCTGCAGCCTCTTGCCACTATTATAAAATAGAAATAATTATGGAGAGGGGAAAAAAATTCTTCCAGGTACATTTACTAAAGTATATGTCCATGTCATCACAGAAAATGTGCCTGAAAGTTCTAGCATAAAGCCATTTCATATAATGAATTTTGTTATGCCTTCTCATTTTCTGTGGGCTCTGAAAATCTAGATCTACCTGCACTCCCATCGTCATAGTATCTGATGTTTTTGCATTTGCATTTTTTTTTATTCTAGCACTATTGTTATAAAAGCCATTATATCCATTGCACAGCTGAGGAGCTGAGGATACTTACAAGGACATAAACCCACAGTCGGACATAGTAGCTTCACTGCAGCCTTCAGATAGAGGCTTATCTTTTTGGATTTTGGTGCTTGGGACACCACAGGCATCTGTGCCATCCTGGTTTCAGCCAGCCACTATGTTGTTTAGTTTTACAGCAAAGCATGAGGGGTGGGAGGCAATGCCTGGCTTTATCTGGTGTTTTAGAACCCTTGCCCCAAAGCCTTGACATATGGGTCAACATGCTTCTTAACCTGAGGAAGTTGAAAGCCTTGTGTGTACATCCACCACAAACAGGCTAAAAAAAAATAGTGGGTGCTGTGAGCAACCTCTTGAGGCTGGGCCACGATGCAACCAGGAGGGTATGGCTCCCTGGGTCATAAAAGGAGCCAGATTGTTTTGGCTGCTGGAGAGCATGGCTGAATAAAAACAAGGACTTATCTTCTCCAGTCTGCGCTCAGGATTCACCTTTTTAATGGAAGAGTGACTGAACAGCAGGTTGGAGTGAGATGGTAGTGGTTTCTCATCTGTATACACAACTTGTACTTCTGTGTGCTTCCATCCAGGTCTGTCAGACTTAGACCTCATTTGCCTTTTCAAGACCCTCAGGTTGTGTTCATCTTTGTATATTTAGCAGCGTCACGTGGTGTTCTTGGGTATCTGAATGCACTGTCTATACTCTTTTAGAGCTGTTCCTGCCTACTTTGCTGACTCTCAGAGAATTCCTGGGCACAGTTCAGGAGTTGGCATGATAGTCAGTCCATTGCTGGAAGGGAATTTGTATGTAGTCTCCTGTCTTGGTGCGTAAGAAGGCTTAACTTTATGAAGGCAGGACATTCTCTGCCAGTTGGCCTCACTGCCAGAGAACAGTGCTGGCACATTTCGTTTACTGGAGTTGCTATGTCTTAACAGTCTTAAACATGATGTTTTGTGAAGTCTGAATTGTTTGAGTATGTACAAGGTAGATGAAACACAGGACTTTCGTGGCTCATACACTTGGAGTTGAATACTTAAATGTAGGTACTTTGGGATCCCTTTTTTCCTGATGTTCGATTTAGTGCTACAGCTGAGGTCACAGACCAAAAATGAGCTTTAAGACCAGCTCTCCTAATTTTTTTCCTGATATCATTATCACCATTTCATTTGGCTATTTTTTCTGTATTAACAGAAACACATGCTTGCGTGCATCCTTTATTTTTGTCACAGGAAAATGCTACTGTTTTTCTCCTGTGTACTGGGATCACAGTAGGTAATAACAATTTTCCCTGTCAGCTAGCAGGAGAAATGGCAGTCTCTTTTTGTACATGGCACTCCCATATACACTTCTAGTAGTGAAAGGAACTTGTCTCTCTGGAAGAGGCCTGCTGCCTGGACTGAAGGCAGGCGTGTAGCAGCCAAGCAGCAAAGTGACCAACTGGTACATAACAGAACACATTCCAGGATGTGAGGACAACTCCTGAATGTCATGGAGAACCTATAACACTTGGAAATGTGTATCTAGGGACACAAAATGGGGCTAAAATCTGGAAAAAAAAATTTAACAGCTCCCTCTTGAATACGTCTGGTCTTTGCGTGTCTGTCTGAGTAAAGTAAGAATTTACCTTTTGATGTCTTCTGTTCATGCTGCAAAGTCAGGCAGTTTGCACAGATTAGAGGGGTTCTTCCCTTCTGAGTCATTTTACAACAGAATTGTTAAGGGCTGAGTGCAGTGTTGATACATGAAACAGAAGGAACACAGCTTGATTTTCAAACCCAAGCAAGAGTTTGCAGTACTAGCAATTATGAAGAAGATATTTGCACATGTAAACTTCAAGTCTTATCTGGAAATCACTGAGTTAATAATCGTGGGACCTTATGATGTTTCTTTTAGCAAGACACAGCAGTTTAAGGACATTGTTGTGCAAAACTTTGTACAAATCTAGTAACAGATCAGCTGGTCTGTTTTTAAAAGGAGGGAAGGAAGACTATTTATTTCCCCCCAAAGGAACTGCTACAAAGCTATTTTCCTTATCAGAAGAACACCTTTTTCCTGAATGTTATCTCTGACATTTGTTCTTTATAACCTAATGAGGGCAGGTGGAACACCATGGGAATGAGTAATTGTTGATTTGATATAATTTTAACTTTTGTTTCAAGTCTGCACATGGAGTTGGTATTTTGAGCCTTCATTTTGCTTATTGGTGACCTTGGGCTATTTTGTAGTCAATAAGAGGGGAAAAAGATAGTGCTTCTTTTTACAGCTAGGCTCTTAGGTGGCTCAAACTCTTGCCTAGAGACCATACAAAGTTTCAATATATTTTTTCTTCTGTAAGCAGCAGAGAGTGTTGCTTGTTCTTCTCACATAAAATGGTAGGGTATATTTGTAATGTAGGTTCTTTCTGAATGTTTGATTTAGGCCTCTTACACACCTTGTAACAAACACACAGTGGCCTTCCTGGCTAAGGGACCTGCAGGTGGAGTGAGGCAGCACTGTGGCCCTGCCTGCTGCCCCAGTGCTCAAGGGGGCTGGCAGCTGGCTGGGTGCTGCCTGCCCTGACGCACAAGCTGACCTTTTTTCCTTAGGGAAGGTTCCAGGAATTCACCCCAAAACGATCTTTGGGCATGGTCATTCCCAGAAGATGAACTTTCCTCTACCAGACGTAAGGGGCTATGCAAACCTGTTACTTCACTGGTCAGTGGTGTTGGCACAGGGATTGATCCTCTCTGGAATGGATGCAGCATTGTGCACACAGTAATACCCAGTGACTGGGGGAGAAGCCTGTGTATCCTCAGACATGCCCATACTCCACCCATGGCCAGCCTGTTTTAATTTGCCTTCTTGGTACTAAACAAGCATAGGGAAACTTGAGGTTACACATTTTCAACATGCATGAAAAGTAAAGCCATGAAAAGTACAGATATAACCTTATCTGTGCCCAGGTGCAGCCTCTTTCTATCCTGGCATGAACCCAGCGGTGTGTTAAATTCTGAATACAGAATACGAGGTTGTAGAGTATCAAAGCTCGGGGAATACTCTGATACACTCTCTTGAATCTTAAATGGTCAAACAGCCATGGTATTTTTGCATATCCCTAGTACTTTACGTGGTACTCTAATACCAAACTCCTAGATGAAGGTGAATACCCAGTGTTGCTACTCTGCCAGGATCAGAGCACAGCTTCTATAACAATAGGCAGAAAAACTGCTTTGGCTCAGCCTGACAGTTAAATGACCATTCTTTTAATTTCCATCAGGAAAATGGTTTTTCTAAATGCCACTTTCTCCTCTTCACCATACTTGGCTACTGGGAAAACTAGAAGAGTCATACACAGAAAAAAAGTAATTTAAATGTGATAAAGCATTAAATGTAGTTTTTTTCTATTGTCGTCTCTCTTGGCTACTGGCCAAAGAGATTTGGTTCTCAGCTGTTATGTCATCTTACTCATTGATGTTGTAAGGGTGATCCCCAAGACCTCTTCCAAGTCCAGATCTGAGAGCCACAAGCCCCCACAGTAACATCATCCTCTGTGCCAGAATGACCCTTTCTGGGGAGCTGAGATAATCAGCAGCAATAAGAGCTAAAACAAGATAGCTTTCCTTAAAGAAGCCAGCAAGAATCTGGCTCAGAACACAATCCTAAAAATGCCTTTGTCTATCACCAAGCAGAAAACTTTCTCCAATTGCTTTCAGAAACCCACACATGGACTGTCCATCTGTACAGTTTCTTAAGCAGCATTTGTCCCACATCACCAGTTTCAGCCACACATTTCTGCCTACATGCTGCCTATTTCCTTAGTTAATTCTTGGACAGCTCTCTTCCCCCAGCTGTTTTGCTCTACAGCCACACAAATAGCAGTGCTTGCACAGCAGTGGAACGGCATGGTGCTGCTTTAGCTGGAATTGCCACCTAAGAAAAAGAAGCCTTGGTGTAGTGTCCTTTGGATCCTGTCCCTTCCTAAACCTTCCACATGATTTCTTCTGGCCTTGCTTTCCAGGAGAGGGGGAGAAGGAGGAGAAAATAGTCAATGAGTACTAACGTCTCTGAATTAAGCATTTTCCCAAGTAGCAGTTTATTCAACAGATGATGGACCATTCAATCACAGATTGGATACAAATAATTGCAGTCTTTTCAGAAGAAAAGTTTAACTCATTTCTCTACTTAGCCTCAGATTAATGAAGGGTTGGGGACACAGGGGCATACTTAGTGAACATAAAAATATCACCATAATTTTTTATGTTCTCCACACCCTAAATGTTCACTTGGTGGTGCACATACCATAGTGCTTCCCAGAATACCCAGACTAGAGTT
Source organism: Gymnorhina tibicen (assembly GCA_013399875.1). NCBI lineage: Eukaryota > Metazoa > Chordata > Aves > Passeriformes > Artamidae > Gymnorhina > Gymnorhina tibicen. The sequence goes on along the minus strand of VXAZ01004118.1, from coordinate 2,238,324 downwards.
CTTTTGCAGTCTGCAAAACTAATTAAAAGCTTCAAAACAAGCAGTCTGAAAGAGCATATTCCTGCTAAAGCTTTGCTGGTCAGTGGTGTCTGCAGACTAATTTATCCTCACGTCTTGATCAATTGACTCATGCCATAATGATCTCATACTTTTCCCAGTCAATCTCAGAATGTTTTTAATGATTGGAAATCTCTGTCTCTGGCTGTGCTTTATACCTCGTGCCATTTCATAGACTTCAGGAAATTTCTTAGCAAGAGTTTCCACCTTTCACTGGAGCTAACTAAGGGGCACTTCAAGTTGTGTGATTCTTCAGCAGCACCTCCCAGAATGAGCCCACTCAGGAGGAAGAAGATAAATCAAACAATACAGGCAAGGACATAACACAGACAATGCACAATAATAAAGTATCTGCATTAGTCTCAAAACAGTAATTCAGGGGAGCATAGGATTAAGCAAATACTGTATATGCCAGTTCATTTGCACCATCTGCTGAACCAAATATCAGAAAAGGAAAGGATACTAGACACATGGGACTGTGTGTTGAAATAGATTTGGAAAAAGAAAATTGTTTCAGAAAGCTATGAAAACAAAAATCTGGGTGCTTACAAATCTGCAGCCAGGAGAGGGAAGAAAGAATGATGTCACTTCATAGACCTCAGAGATTTGCTTTTTTCATTTACCATTTTTAGAAGTGGGGAAGGATGTGGAGCTTAATATAATCTACTCTGGAGTCTAGTTCAGACAGGAATTGCTATTTAACTATAGGAACCACAAGCATGGTTCCTATTATGAAGAGAACAAGAAGCACAAATTTTTCAAATTTACGTGGATGCTGTGAGTACATGCAAAGTTGGGGCTTGGACACAGTCACCAGGATACAGCCACAGACTGACTGTGTTTAGATGGTTTAGACATTGCAGCCACTTGCTAAGAATCTTTTGTGTTCACCAGAGCATGTGAGAGACGTTTGGAACCTTTCAGCTGATCTTCAGATCAATGTTACTGAGAATGCTTTCCTAGAAAAGATCAAAAGCTGAGAAATCCTGTTGCTCAGATACTATTGTAAAATATGTGTATTAGTCAAAAGATGATACTGGATTTCTGCATTGCCAAACACAGGAGCACTAAAACAGGGAAAAAGATCCCATTATTCCAGTAGTCTGGGAAGTGCTGGTGCATCTCTCTGAAGTGTCATATGGTGTATTAGCATAAACCAACCCATTTCAAACCCTGAAAATATGTGTTTATTTCTCTTCATCAAGACTGCTTAAATATTGGAAGTTACAGTTTTTCCCTTGTAATATAAATTGCTACAAGAAATGTAAATTAATTGTTACTTATTTAATTGATAATAATTACACTTAACAATCTGTGCTGCAAAAGGTAATGACTATGGAAGTCAAAAGGCATTTCCACAGAAGCTTAAATTGGTGATAAATGGCTTCCTTGTGTGAGATGACACATAAGAGCTGCAAATAAATTCCCGTCTTTAAAGGCTTGGAAAATTCTGGTTTAGCTGCAAGAAAAAAATAAAAAGAGGAAAAGAATTTTCTGTGTCCCTTCTTTTGGTGTTGAATAGGACAATATTCTGGAACATGATTGTAAAAATTATAAAGGTCCCTTTAAAATGAAATAAAAAGTAGGAATTGTTTATTTTAAATTTCAGTTCTTAAAGATTCAGAACACCTCAAAAATACTCATGCAAGCATCATTGATTCATAGAGAGATGGTGTTAAAGGACATAAGGCAACAGAATAGAATCCAGTTGGACTTTGTGTATATCATGGGCCATTATACTTCACTGAATTACTGCCAAACTGAGCCTAGTGGCTTCAATTTCACTGAGACATAACTGGTGTTTGGCAAGAGCAGAAAGTATCCTCACAGTACCCATTTCAAATTATGGAATTATTAGTTTCCTTATTATATAGAGGGGACACAGAGTAGTTTGGGGAACCATTGAGAGGTCTTTCTGGATGCTATATGCTCTACCAAGAGACTATTTTCTCATAGAAAAAAAAAAAGGAAAACACCACAGGAATCTTGAGATCTCAGTAACTCCTTCTCCATAAAACTGACTTCTCCTGACGCTAGGGGTGATAATGAGAATTTGACGATTGTTCTGTGTTTTGTGTGATATTTTCAGTCCTGGCTGGAACACATTAAAAAGCTGTTTTGAAGATAGAGGATACATTACTGTGATCACACTAGCAAAAAAAGTTTAAAATCTGTCCTTGCTCTCTAAAAACACTGAACTGCCTGAAGAAAATAGATGTGTTAGCATAGGCAAAATTACCCAAACCTTGTGCCAGAATTGAAATTCAGATTGCCTTGCTCACATAAGAAGGTGTAAATTGTATTTTTTTCAATATAAATAAAGTAAAAAAATCCAAATTGTAATTGTTTTTGTAGTCAGAGTTTCCAGCTACAGGCACCATGTCTTGTGAGCTTCCTAAGACATTGTGACCACTATGGAAATAACAGTTGCGCTGTCCCAGCAGCACTGGGAGCACTGCACACTGTCTACATGCATCAGTAGTGTATGGACAGTGCTATTTGAGAGAGACCACAGATTTCAGCTTCCTCATCCAGAAATGTCAGTCTGTCCAATTAGTCCAGTTCCTCTTCACTATGGAAGACAAACAGGACATTCCAGTCACCAGACCCGGAGCTGTCACTGGGTAAATGATGCTCCCTGCCTGCATTTCCACCAGTAAATGAGACAGACCTATGGCACTGAGTTGAGAGCTGCCATATAAATATCCACCCAGGTGACCTGTTGGCACATTTTCTCAAGTTATCCCATGCCACCTCACTGTCTCCTAAACTGTGTCTTGGTGCCATTCTTGGAGCAACCTGGGTGAGAGTAGTTTTTAGAAAGTGTGAAGGGGCCACCCTCTGCTGGGAGCAGGCAGGGCTGAGCTGTGTGCACAAAGTGCTGCACAGGCAACCCTCCCTGAGGGCTGGAGAAAGGGCCTCACCTGCTTCATTTGGGAATATTGTATTTTATAATTTATCCCTAAGTGGTTCCGTACCCATTAGCAATGTATCCTTGTGCATTGGATCATCAAGCCATATAAACTTAGAATGGCTCAGATGAGAGGAAAATTACGTTTCTGTTATATTAACAGAGCATCCATTGTGGAATTGAGGCTGACTGTTGTCTGTGTTGGACAATACCTGATCTGATGCTGGAATGAAACTGGCAGATGATTCCCTGTATGCCATGAAGCATGCTGATACAAAAGTAATTTGTCAAATTTTCTTGAAAATATTGAACTGTTCAAATTAATTTCTACATGCACAGCTGTCTGCATCACCAATACCCAGGAGCTTTAACACCAGGGCTGCTGTGCTGCTGAAGCACAACCTTAGTCACACACTTCAAGAGCTTTGAGAGTAGTGCTGCAGTGCGATTTGTAGCACTGATACACACACAGAAGACCTTTCTCAATATTGCTGTTACTGAGAACTTCAAATGAATGGATGCATTTGAAGGACTTCCCAGAAAATACATTTCCTTTTCAGCTGGCAGCTCAGTTATTCATCTAAGTAGTCTGTGGATTAAGTAATTTGACAGGTTTCTTTTGTGAAACAATTGTGTGTCATTGCTCTCTCTTTTTTCCATCTCACCTGTACAACTAACCCAGAAATTCAACACAGATGTTTCAAGGCACACACCAGGACCAGCCAGCGCCCACACCAAGTAGCATGTGATGATGCTGGTATTCACCACAGGCCCCATAAATGGGTTCACAAAACAGGGAAGGAAAACCAGAAGCAGGGAAAAGGCTAAGAATATTGTTTTTTCCTATTTGCTTATTAACTCACTTCTTGGCATAAGTCTCTCTGGACATGGACAAAGAGGGAGCACAGATTTTAGCCATTTCATGTCTCACGAGATTAGTGCAGGGAGGTCAAATTGAGGTACAGCATCATGTATTATAAAGCAGCAGAAAGATCTGGTATCTAATTTATTAAGTGACCAGGCAGATTGGACAGTCTGATTTTTCTACCTGTGTAGGAATTCTCAGTTTGTTGGTACTGTTGGTACTTCTCCTTTTTTCTGTTTATGCTGTACTGCAGGGTGGAGTGGGTGGGAAGAGGCTGGACTCTCCCCATTCGGGTGCAGCTGCCATGTCATGGCACTTTCCTGTGTGTTTCCCTGGGGATGACTTTCACAGCAGACACTCAGACCACGAGCACTTGTGAGCGGGTGGTGTAAGGCAGTGCCGGTGTCCCCACACAGTGTCCCCACAGCACTGCGAGATGCAGTCGTTCTGGGAAGCAGGGCCACACGTGCCATTGTGTTTTACCTCCACCTGATCATCATATCCACCCACCTAAAATTCCATCTCTGTTTTCTATATAGATCCTGACAGAACAGCTCAAGTACACTGTGTACAGTCAGAGGACAAGTATTGATTTTGCTGTACCTGAATAAAATTCTTAACAGAAAAACAAAGCTAATGTTGGTGTTTCTCTCTTTTGACTTCTGTGCGTGGGTTTCTGTTCTCACCACATAGTATTTGATCCATATGAGGTACACAGTGAGAGCTTGATTTTTAAGATGTGCACGACCCAGGCTCTGATCTTGTGCAGGCACAATTTCAGAGCCAGTAAATAATTTTGCCTGTGTTTTATTGCCTGTATTTAATTGAAGCGCAAAGCAATAATTTCCTTCCTACCTACAAATCAGTGAATCAGATAGGCAGTTATTACATTTTTCTGGTGTAATTATCAGGAACTGTACCCTACCACATCAGCATTGCCTAAAAGTTTCAATGTGTAGTTTATTTGCACTTCACTGGACCAAGGGGCAACTAGCCTGATCTGAAGTGTATCTTTATTTATTTTGAAGAGGTTGCTGTGAATTAAGGTTATTAAGGCATTATTTTAATAATAGGTATAGTATACATTAGTTGTGTTGCTAATTATATTGTCATGAAAACATCTGAAGCCTTATTAACGTACCCACCATCGATACTTAAAAGCATCGTTGCCTGATGGTGACAATACAGCTTCACTAGTGGATGATCTATGACTGCAAGCATTAAATACTGCCTACTTTAGAGTCGTTAATCCCTACTTTCTTCGAATACGTTTAATTAAAAAGTTCCATTTTCCAGTAATTGCTGTTTTTATATAACCCCGAAATGGAATTTTATTCAGGCACAAGGTCTTTTATATAAACATCCATCTGTCCACAGCATAACAGTGCTGGGACAAGTTTTGTGGATTGTGTGAGAAGAGAAGAGATTACAGAAGACTGTGTCCCTGTAAGAACTGTGAACTTTTGTCCTCTGTGTAACAGCTTTGGAGCATTTTTGCTTTCAGAATTTTGGTGCCAAACAAGGGAATTGCAGAGTCAATAGGAGAGAAAATCATAAAACAATGGGTTTTATGCCTACTGGAGTTGCAATATTAGTTTATAAAGAAAAGCTTCTTCCTTATTCCTTTTTTTTCTGTGTCAAGGTCTGCACTGCAAAGTATCCTCCTTTGTATTTGAACACAGAATTAAGCAAACCTCAATTGCATGTATAAAAATACATATGCGTATATATATATCTCCTCTGTGCTTCAGGCTGAGAGATATCACTAATAAAAAGAAAATATGTTGGTATTAATAAGGTTGGCATTCAAAAAGTATGAAATAAATGCATGGAAGTTTGTCAGCTTATTAATCATTCCATTACAAGTGGTGTTTTTACTTTCATTGCTCTAACATCTAACCACAGTTCACTGGCTAAAGGCCAAGGCAGCTTTTGCATTGGCACATTACCATGCAGTGTACTTCTGTACTTCTCTTCCATTTATTAATGCTGCAGACTTCCTACAATTCAGGCTAAAAATAGAACTGGTTATGTGAAAAACACTGCATTTGTGCTTGAGCCGCAGTATAGAAACAAGAGGATTTTATATGGATGGGAGAAGAGATTCATGACACAGAAGAGCTAGCTGCTTACATTCTGGAAAAAGCTTTCTTTTTTCATGGCTGTAAATAAAATTAAAATTGCTATGTACACGTTAGTCTGAAGGATGAATCACTGTTGTTTTATTGCCTCAGTCTGTATGAATCTTCATGTGTATCTACTGTATGAAGGAGAGATGATTTCTTGTACAAGGAAACCTGAAAATAGAACAATGTATGGAAGTGAATTTGTAAAATCAAAGGTGAATGTGATGTTTTTCAATGTAGAGACTATCTTCATCTGTGTCACATATTTTGAAGTAGCCGCAAAAATTATATGCAGACCAAAAACTTCAACCTCACTACTAAATTTTTGGACTTGCATTTTGGCCTGGCATAGCATCTCCTATTGTTCTGCTTTCAGTAACTTTAAGTCAGCATTTGCTGTCTGCAGACCATTTCACCACGAAAATATTTCTAAACTTATTTCCAAGTTGTAATACAGCTGCACACTAAAAATTGTCAGCATTCAAATGCAGTCCTTACACTCTTGATCTTTTTTATAATGCTGTGATTTGTTTTGAATCAACAGTAGTTTGAACAAGACAAACAACATACCAGATTCCATCTGAACCTAGGGGAGCTGCCAGGGACACAGGTGAAGAGTGATAGTGGATGCATTTCATAGTCAAAATGAAAAGCAGCAAAACTGATAAGGTCTTATTGTTGCACAAATAGAAAAAGCTAACAGTTTGCATATCAGAAATATCAGGTGTTAGGATTTGACTCAGAACTGCTGAATAGGAGCTTGTTTGGCTTTGGAGAAATAGAGAGGAAGGAAATGTCATGCAGCAACATCACACGTGATAGTGATGGGAGATGGCAAACAAGGAAATAGACCTTTCCGATGCTGTTTCCTAGAGATACTGTTTGGACTGGCTGTGACGGTGGATTATTAAGGAATTCTGATTATTAAATATCTGTGCTTGGCAAAGAATAAGAGAGCAACAAACCTCTTTTGAAGTGCACCACAGTCTCTGAAGTCACCCTTGTTTTTCTTAACTTGGTACTGTGTAAGAAATAAAATTGGTGATTGTGTTAGAAGCAGAGGCAATAATATTTAAATGAGAACAAATTGTAAGCTGTATGATTTTTGAACTATCTAGAGAAAATGAAATTCAGAAAGCTTTCAAATGCCATATGCTTTGCACCAGGCCACTGAAACACAGTGAGATAAAACAATAGCTACTGGGTTTCTATGTCAATTCATAACCTATAATTGGATTTAAAAAAGGAGGTATTAGTTCACAGGACAAGGCTTAAGTAAAAAATATTTGGTGCAAAGTGCTTAGTTCCTCCTCTTAATTACTACAGACCAGCTTTAAACCTTACCTAACAGGGGAACTCCATCCAAATCCAGTATAGACTGAAATTAATGAATCTGTTCCAATTTACATTAAAATTTAATTTTGTCCTGACAAGCTCTCTGAAATTGATACTCACTGCAATACTGAATGCAGTATAAAAGATCATATCATGCAGTCAACATGATGCACTTTGCAATGTAATTTAACACTAATGTTAAATTAAATTACAAAGATAAATTTTATGGTCTCTCTTAAAATCATTTAAGAGCTTAATTCTTATCTGATATGTGTAAGACACAAATCTTTCCTATTGATCACTGACTATATAGATAATTGTGAGAGAAGAATCACGAAATATGAAGGGCTGTCCAAGGCTTTTCTTTATGATACAGACTTACAATTTGATGTATTAGTCCTTTTCTGCAGTTTGGATCTCTGCTGAAGGAAAAGGCTCAAGTAGGTTGTCCTCACTGAAGAAAAAAACAATCTGTACACTTTGGATGAGGCCAGATTGTTCCAGGAGATCCATAAGGAAGATTTAGACAATGTTAAACAAGATTTACACGATTCAGATTGTAGATTTTCGTGGCCTTCAGAACTAAGCCCATCAGGAGGAAGATGAGACTCCTCCTATAAGTCTTTTTATTTTCATTAGCTGAAAATACGTACAGCAACTGGATGCAGTTTGCCTCTGCCATTCAGATTCCAGGAATATCTACTTATGTTATTAAAACCAAGTGCCCTCACTTTGTCTGATTTGTCATCAAGGGACATGAAAGGAACCAGATAACCTTCACTGTTCACTTTGGTGTAGGAAGAAGTGTGAGTCCAGCTTGTGGAAACAAAATTAAATGCCTATAAGTCTTGTGTGTGATGCTGTTGAAGGAGGGGTTTTTCAAAACATCTCCCCATTGTACAGAAGGCAAATAGGAAAAAGAGAATTTGCTGAAAGGACATTCTTTTAATGTCTGGGTAATGAGAAGAAGAGTGAATCTTTTAAAATTGCAAAGTTCTTGCAAAAAATCCAAGAAATAGAAATTTTAAAAAACAGTATTAAAACTTCAAAGAGAGAAGCAAAACTACAAACAGTGGATTTCTAAACCCTTTCTAAACTATGGATCTTAAATAAAAAGATTAAGCAAAATCACAAGGAAAACCTTTTCCATTTGAGGGGAGAGGGCTATCAAATAGTTACAGAAATGACTGAGAGCCCTAAAACATTTTTTTAATGCTTAAGAATATTCTGAAACAGAATTCCTTCCAGCACATGCTGTAATGATGACCATACTGACAAAGTGATAACTAAATAAGGTATATGTCAAACTCATCTCCACAAATGCACTCCAGCTTCCCCTTGGACAAGGAAAGGAGAGCACATCTGTCCAGTTCAACATTCATTATGTGGCATCTTGAAAGTGCTTCACACCACTCATTACTTACAAACGGAAGATGTCACTAAGGCTGATCATATGCACTGTAAGAAATGCATAGTTTAGTACAATATGATGCTAAGTAGGCCCTCAATGAGGTTCTTTACAGGGAAGAGTGTGCTCAGCTGTCTGCACAGCACTTCAGCAGCAGCTCTGCAGGAACAGGGACATTGACAGGAATGCTTTCCTGGTTCTGGAACTATTAAACCCCGAGCCCTTCTGCTAGCCTGGGCACACTGCAGGGAGTGAGGAACCTGCAGTCCTTGCTGGGATGCAAGGAAGGAGGAAGAAACTTTTTGAATTGTAAAGAAGGTTGGGTTCCCTGCTGACCAGGCACACAGTTTTGATGCTGTCTTGGTGCCACCACAAGGACAGGCAGAATTAATAGCCACAAGAGCTAACAAAGTTTCCGTAGGCACCTTTGCTCCAGAACTGCTCCAGAGTGCATGGAGGAAAGGACACTGATGGAAGTTATCTAGATGATATGTAAAGGAGGGGGGGAAAAACACGGGGGGAAGGAGGGAAGGATAAATTAAATTGGGGTGCAACACACTAACAAGAATTAGCTGCAATGCTGGTGATGGCTGTGCTGTGGTAAGATCTGTTTCCTATCCACTCATCGTATTTGCCTGAAAAAACACGTTTTTTAAGCTTAGTCTTACCTAAAATGAATGCTGCTTCTTTCCATTATCACTATTGCTAGGAACTGAAATGGCTGCAGATACAGAACAGTGTAAAAACATGATGAGCTATGTAGCTTGGGAGCAATTGAGCAGCTGAATACTGCATTATTGAGAAATCATTCGCTACCTCTGGGTGTTAGTGAGAAACTGGAGAGTCCTAGACTGGCATTCAGGGCATAGCATAGGATGAATAAACATTACTGAGTGCTGAGTATTTACTAGTGAATCCAGCATGGAGCTTCAGCAGTTGCGTGTCATCCCACTGCATCTTCCAGGGTTGGCAACACACACAAAAGGAATAGTGAATGCCGGGAGCCTTGTGACAGAATTGTTTTCTAAATAACCAAATTATCAGTGAAATTAATGACATTTTGTATAAAGTGCAGCAGGCAAAACAGCCGTATTTCCAAGTGTCAATGTGTGAGAACCATTTAAGTATGTATCAGTAGTCCTCAAGGGACTTGTAGATAGCTACATGAAATTGAGGTTTTTCTGTGCATACCTTTCTATTGCCAAATTACTCCTGGCTTAGTATTTTACCTCTTACCTAGTTGAGATAGGAATCTCTTTAGAACAAGGGCCTCAGTATTTTGTAAAATATATGTATATCTCTGGCATTGTACAAATAATAAGCTGTAGATGCAAATGATCATTATCATTGAAAGTGTTAAGCTGGAAATTCTAATTCCTAGCTTCTTAGGTGATTGCAAGTACAAATATTTCTTGACTCAGCATGGTATCACAAAACATGGAACCTTGTCCCATGCTGAGTGATGGCTATTAAGTATATCCCACACCCTGTAAATCTCAGGTTATGGAATTTGTCCCAGAATCTGCTTTTGCTATGGTATTGTGCTGCAGAAACTCGTCCTGTATTTTTAAAGCTAACAGAAAATATCCACTCCGTATGGTTTTGGAGATGTACCTAAAATATAAGCCAAGTTCAACCTGATGCAGTGCTGTCTTGCTGAGCCCTGAGCTAGTCTAAAACAATTTTTTTCAGAGGTGTGATCCCATTCATCTCAATGAGATTTTAAGTCCAAGCCTAAAAAAAAGTATTTTTAGTAACAGTTTTAAAACCTTTTCATTACTGTCTGTGTAAATCAAATGTCTTTAATTTAGGAGTAAATACAGTAAGCATGCCCATACCATATTTCCAAGCAGTTTCCCACCTCCTTGTAGATTTCAAAACTCATATTGTTTCCTACCTATGTAGCAAACCCAAGGACTTCAGTCTGTTTATACACAGCCAATTTAAAAAATCTTTGTTACAGAAGGAATTGGAAATATGGAGAGAACAGTAGTCACTGTAAACAAGCTAGGGATTGCTCTGTGGTATTGGACTACTTAAGCTATTAGGGTTAAGAGCCGGCTTTTCATTCTGTCCCAAAGATCATCTAAGGTTTCACTAAAATAAATGATCCTGTGCAGACTGGATTTTGAATATTCAGGTTAAAATAACTGGGTTTATAATTTAAGTTGAAGCAGTTACTGAATTTGCTGCTTGCTGCACTAACTACTGTCAAAATTGAACATTTATTTATTCCATGTATATCATTACATGGGATGTACAATGAACATTTATTAGTTCCACATCTCAGCAGGAGTGCACAGTGGCTCTTCAAAAAGGGAAAGCAAATAGCAAGAATAGTAAGTTGAGTGATGGGAATCTCAAAGCCCCTTCTTTTGGCTTAAAGTTCATCTTGCAGGGAAGGACCATGGAGATAGATGATCCACTGAAATGTACTGATGCAAGAGGCTTGTGTTTGACTTGACATACTGGGCAAGAGTTTAGAACAAAGCCAAAGCATTCCCCTCTAGAAAAACAAGTATGTAAAATACTGCCTCATTTCTTTCAGTTCATAAAAACCCCAAAACACTTCTCATTTATATCTCCATGTTTTTAATGGAAAACAAAGATGGTTTTTAAGATGAAAATGTTCTGTATTCACATATGATCCTTAAAAAACACATGCTATTTTGAGCAGTGAATTGCAAGCCGGCCAGTGAAAGAAGCAGCAATATGTTCCTAGGAAATTTTCATTCCTCCCTCTGTTCTGCAGGGGAATGATACGTACATTAATTCTGAAAAACAAGCATGAGCAGAGGAATTTAAACTCAGCTATAAGCTTTCTCTATTTCTAACTCCAAAGAATGAACTGTATTGAGGACTGCAGCAACGCATCCCTATTTCAGTGCCATGCTGCTGAGGGTCCAGAGCACTCATACAGGGCTTTGAAACCACTCCTCGAAGTCAGACTTCCAGTCAGGCTTTCAGGCTCTTTTACAGGGCCTGAAAAAATATCCATAGTGTGTCCCCTTCCTCACTGCGGGTGTCAGTAACATATGATGGACCTCTGGAAACATGTATCTGTGGTTGTGCTTAAAACGGGATGTGGATGTGCCGAGACATTTCATTTCTTTTCAGAAATCCCTCCCCACTGAAGAAATGGGACCTTTCCCAGGGAAATGCACTGGGGCCAAAATTTCTCTAGCAGCATTAAGTGGAGTGGTTTTCTCGAGAGCACATAGAGGGTATGCAGAGGGAAGACTGCATTTCAGCATAGAAATAAAATGTCAGTGTGTTTAGATTCGTTGGTTAGTAACTCAGAATCTTTGTGGAGGATAAAAAATGAGCTCTGCAAGAAAGCACTCAACCTCTTCAAGGCTGCACATTGTACTCCAGGTATACCTTCACTGTCAACATCCTACCTGAATATTAGCCAATGATTAATACTCCCATTCAAATGGGGGTTTTGTCACTTTTAGGAAGGGTTGTAAATCAACATGTGCTCTGAATACGCAACAGTTCCTATAATTTTCAAGTGATTAATACAGGCATTTGACCAGGAGAAGTTTCGAGCATCAAACAGTTAAAACTACATTTCAGTAGAACTTCAGGGAACACTCTCATCGCTGCCTGGTTCCTTGCTGGCTCATTCAGAAAAACTGATGTTACATTATACATTAACATTTTTAAGTGTCGTCTACATGAAAAATTTTAGTTATTTCCTTTTTTTAAATTGTACTTAGTGAAACTTTCACGTATACAGACAAAATGGGCAACCATAGGAAGATACTTAAAACTTGCTCCTTTTGGTAGACCATGGGACTCGTTGGCCACCTGGCACTTACTGACTAGATATGTTTCCTGATTTAAAGAAACTGGCTGGGTGATTATGTAGTGTCACCAGCTAAGTATGGCAAGACTCGAGGCTCGCCGATTTCTCTTTAAAATGCAAAAAGCATTAAAAGGCTGAACGGCTGCCGTTCCTTTGTGCTGCTGGCGCGGAGGCAGGGGAGCCTGTTCGCTGGGGCAGCTCTGCCACCTGCAGCTCAGCGCCGGCAGGACCGCACTGCCTGCGCCGACCGCAGAACAGCCTTCCTTACCGCAGACGCAGAAAACCTCGTGGAGGCAAGAGGCTTCGCGGAGGAGGGTAATCGCTAATTAAATTAGAAAAAGAATACATTAGCTTACGGTATGCAAAAGGTAAAAGAGAGCTTTCACATCGGTCTTTCTTGCTAATCTTCACTGCTTCCAGAATGAGCATCTGTTCTCGGAAGAGAATAAAAACCCGGCATTAGAACAAAAATCATAAGGCTAAAACTATTTGTGGTGTGACTGGACTGATGTCAGAGCTGAATGTGACCCCTCACTGATGAAGGCCAGTTTGAGCTCTGCTGATAACTGAGGTATTACATGAATTTATGTGCGGATCCATATTCTCAGAACCCTTTAACTCCTGTCTGCAGTGCCGCCAGTATCTCCTCATATAACTCCCTTCTTCCCTGTTTTTTGAAACCTGTAAATGCTAGTCTTGTCCTCCAAAAAAAAAAGAATCATTAAAAAATAAATCTAATTCTTCCAGATGTGTTTTACTAACACCAAAAAAAAAAAAAAAAAAAAAAAAAAAAAAACCCC
>VXAZ01004118.1:2143256-2224999 GCA_013399875.1 Gymnorhina tibicen | reverse complement strand
AAAAAAAAAAAAAAAGAAAGAAAAACAGCCCCCAAACATGTGTTTTATTATGTTCCCTATTTTCACTTCCCCAAGCCCCAAGGGTATAGCATTACCATTTTGTCAAGTTGGATCCAAGCCCTGTAATTTATGAATTGTCCATAGGATACACATGGAACTCCAGGAAAGTCACTGCCAGTCTGTATAGTACCAAAACGTGTGCATGGGTCCCAGTGTGTACTGGACACCCACAAACACAGGCTGCTCATGCCAGTGATCTCTCAGTGTGAAGTGCTGTGTCCATCCCTGGTGCTGGCTCCACCTCACAGCTCTGACAGTGAAACAGCAATGGTTCTGAGTAATGGTCAAACATTTTCACAACGAGCTCAGATAACATGGCTAGAAACTAATTCTAATAATATTGGGTTATTAAGCATCACGTGGAGTTCTTTCAGTAAGTTTTAGTACTGCAGAGGGAAAGTATATAATCTATTATGATACACATTGTTCCAAACGTTTTAAAAGCTAAAGCAAACATAATTTTTCTTTGAACTTTAGGCTTTGTTTAATTGTGCATGCAATTAGGACACATTATGGTGCCTGAAACATCCACATGGAGCTTTGTGTCCTTCTGGGACAGCAAGAGTGATGCTGGATCAGATCCAGCTTCTTCTAAGGCATTTTAGCTGGTTCTAGACACCTATGTGCGTGCATCTGAGTCCCACCTCTAGTGTTGCCTAAGCATGGAACTTGGAAATATCTGTCCTGTCAAGCATTGCCATTAAAGGTTCTGCATTCCTAGGAATGCAGAAATGATTTCTGTAATCATACATCGTCACCACACTAAATTTTGAAGTCTTTAGGCTGTTTTCCTGGGTGACTGACTTCAAGCTGTGAAGAAACTGCTTGTAGAAGAGATTGGTTTTTTGGTGTTCCAAATATTATTAATATAGTACTATAGTAAAAACTTCTACATTTTGGTATTATCCAGTGCTTGAAAAAATGTTAAAATGGATGTTTTGAAGAGATCTCACAGAGGGAGACTAGATGATCTGTGGGAAATAGACAGTTTAAGCCTCAGGCTTCTTCTATATGCCAATGAATGCAGGAATATGAAATATTTCGTTAGCTTTGTTGTAAGAACTCACTCTGTCAACCCAGCTCGCCAGTTACCTGCTCACCATGGTAAAAGACAGCAGGTGGTTTTGGCCAACCAAGCTTTTAAATGCATCTTGTCCCCACATTTTTAATCTGTCTTTTTTGCAAAAGCCAATCTACTGATTGTCACTGGCAAATTCCTCGGACTTAAGATAATTGGAGCACAATCACTTCCTCTTTCAAGGATTTGGGTTTGAGTCACTTTAGATTTCAAGTAGGTCTCAAAGGTCACCGAAAAACACTGTGAGATTTGCTATCAATCATTTTTAATCCAGTTCATTTTCCACTTATGCCCAATTCACATGAGCTAGATGCATTTAAAAATATAGAGTGCAATGCCCTCCTATTACTCAGGTATCCAAAGCCGACCTTACAATTTTCAGACTTTAGAGGAAGAAAATGGTTGTGGATTCCCCAAAAACCAGAAGAGGAATTCGTGTGAGTAGGTGCAGCTCCCAAGTATCCAGAAGACGAGATTTTCCCACATCCTAGAGTAGGGCCCTCCATGCCCATACTTGTTTCTCTGTGCTTGTGAGATCAGTCAAGCCTTTCTACATTTTGGATCTGTATTCCATTTTAATCTTGTGTGTGAAGTGAAAGAGATTATATACAGGATTTGTAGTCAAGATATCCACAGGCAGTCAGGACAGCATAGTTCTCAGTTCACATTATGGTTAGAGCACAATAGCAAACATCCTTGCCAAGATGATAGAGAAGAAACATTCTCTTTGTTGCCAATAATAAATATCTAGGGGACAGTAAGTATGTCATGAATAAAGTGTCCCTAAGGAAATGTTGGAAGAACCTACATATATATTTACATATTTTTAGTCCCAGCAGCACTAGAGCTATGTGAGTGTAGTGCTCTGCCCAGGGTAACTAGTTTGTTCAGAATTATCACAAGTATCTTTATCATGCTTGCTGCTATCAGCTCATAATGAGAAAATTTAGACAGCCGTGCCAGAAACCCAGACTTCTGAGGGCCAAAACAATGGTGTCCATTATGATCATGAATCTCTTTCTCTCACACATACACACACACACAAAACCTGATCAAGTAACTGTAGGTTTCAGAATAAATTGAATATGAACTCAAACTACAATACCTCTCACAGCATAAACTGGATCCTGCATATATTTTAGGACCTGATGATCTTAATTTTTGATAGAACATTGAACTAGATGAAAATCCAAGCCCAAAGTGGACTATCTGATAGCAGCTTTCTGTCTATTAGATGATCTTGTAGGTATTTATTTACAAAAAATATGTAAAAACTATGTAAGAAAAAAGTCAATGAGGCAACTGCAGATTCAATTTCTGTGGTTGGAAAAAATAATTTCTCATACTGAAGCTCTTCATTCTCCCTGCTGCTTTATGTTATCTCTGTTTTAACTGCTGTTAATGAAAGGCTCATCAAACAGCAGTGCCAATACACAGTAATATTTAAATGCTGAATTAGTCTCAGTTCTCATGGCAGCTCCCTTTCAACTATTTTCCCTGCATACTTTGCATCTCCATTTATATGAATGAGAGAGGGGTGCAGGTGGGGTGAATGGAGCAAGCATTGCTCAGCTCTGCAGCCCAGAGAGAATTTGTTTCCTGTCTTATATATTTATAAAAGAATGAAGGGAAAATATTTCCTGCTGAAGTAAATCCTAGATGCTCCTTCAGCAAAACTTCCTAAAATTAAGCAAATAATTCCAAAAAAAGACTGCTTAAGTTATGCCTTTCTTCAGTTGCCATTCTAACTTCTAATAATTTGATCAACTTGTTGCCCTACTTCTGTTGGTAAAAAAAGCCAAACCTGTCCCTGGTTCTAAATGCAATTCTGCTTTGAAAAGTGACTAAAAATTATACCGGCTGCATGTTTATTCTGTGCCAGCTACTTCCTTATCATACGTGGTCAGTTTGCAAGTAAGGAACCTTTTCCTCCTATGTACCAGCCCTGCAAATTTCAGGTAAAACTTATGGGTCAACCTGGATTTTTTCTCCTCATTTAGGACGCCTAAAAACCAAGTCTCCAGCGAGCAAGAGTTAGCCCTCAGTTACATGTGTGCAATTTTGTAGCCTTCTATGGCTGTGAGTGAGGTTTAAATGACTGGAAATGATTCTGTGGTTATAAACAGGAGAGAATCCAAAGTAGCTCAGTGCTCTTTATGCTGGATCTGCTGTGCTAACAGGAGTAAAAAGCAGTGAACAGTGATTTTAATTATTAAGTGAGCAGATAGAAAATATGTAAGACTCTATGTCAAAAAAGGTGTTTGAAATTCCATGTTTTCAGAAATCTCTATCTTATATATTCAGTATACAAGCAGATGAGAAAAATAAAATGCTTCCTTTTTTTCTCATATGTGTCATTCATATGATAGGAAGAGTCTGTATAGTCCTCATGTAACAAATAAAGCCCAAAAGTACCTGGATTATTTTGTATGCAATATCAAAATAAAACATCATTTATAAGAAGTTCTCATTGTGGCATGCAGCAGGTCAGAGGAACACATTTTGCTACTTTGGAATGATAATCTACAATGGGCATTTTATCATTTATTAATTAATCTTTTCATCTTTGGCAATCAAACAGGAACATTTTCTGGTCTTCTAAAATCTCTGTAGCCTGGAAGACTAGAGTTGAAGTTTATCTGATATATAAAAAAACTACCTAGTGAGCAATAAATAGTGAGCAAAAGTTTTCCCAATTCAGAGTTTTGATCTTGCAGTGCCAGCGCAGATTAAACTGAACTGTACAAGGCATGCTCTGTTAGCAAGAGTAAAAAAAATCCAAAAATATAACTTCCAGCTATGTAAATACTGATCAACAGAGGCTTTGCTTGGATGAAATTGTTCTATTCTGATTTTTTCTTCCAGTTGTGTGTAATACTGGAGCCAATGCAGGAACTGATGTCAAGACATAAAACTTACAATCTAAGTCCTCGAGATTGCTTGAAGACTTGCTTATTTCAAAAATGGCAGAGAATGGTGGCCCCACCAGGTATGTTTCACTTCCAATATTTCACTTATTTTATAGTTAAATTAATAGAGAAGCAATGGGAAAGCTTACTTATAAAAGAAAGTAATAAAAATTAACACTGCTCCCAAAGCAAGCCTGAAAATTATTCTGATATTTTATGATTTCAGTCTGACACTACTGATTTATAGATGTGCACACTGAGATGGTTTCACTATGACTAGGATATAATTTAGTACAAAAATATGTGTAGATGGAATGCAAAATGCCTACTGGCTGCATTAGAATTCATCGTTTATGTAATCCTGCTTCCTGCTGTGACTCTGAAATTACAGCTACAATTCATAATTAATTGTCTTTGAGACTAATTTCAAGTTATTTACAGGCCTGGACCTAATCTCCTTCCTCTTACACCTCAAATTAATAATTCTCTCTTTTTTCTGATTATAAAGGTTTGTATATGTAAGAGTGTTCACATTGGTGCCCAGGCCAAATTTTGAGAAGAACAATTGCCCCTCTGTGCTTTGCCAGTTTAAGCGAAGTTGTGTAATTGTCCTGATTTGGTCTGGGTTTTGAAGGCTTGCAGGGCAATGGCATAAGCAATTAGCATTTATGGGTTCTTTTGGGAGCAGCAATTTTAAAGGTGAAGCCCACACAGGATGCAGAAGGAACTCAACGGGTGGTTGCTTGTGTGCCACATCGATGGCAGCTGTAGGGCAGAAAGCTCCGTTAGCCTTTGTCTCTGGCTGGGTCATTTGAGGCTGTACCCTACATCACAGTAAGACCTGGATTTTTGTTTAGCACCGTTTCTTCCTGTGTGACCTTCAGCAAGTTCCACGGTCACTTTGACCATAATGATCCTTATCGTGGTACTCCCATCAGTAAAATGCTTTTGAATACCTTTGTAGACAATGCTGGGACAATAAGCTTTGTTAATCCATCATAAAAAATTGAAAACAGATTCCATTGGTTTGGGTCCAAATATCATTCTACAGTTTGTATGTTAAATCTAACACAACTACTACTATTAAACTTAGCAATTTAAAACTAGATGAAAGAGTATTCCAGCACTTCTGCTTATGGATCATTTTAGTTCATGCTTTACAGTATCTGCCATTTGCTTTCCTTCTTATCATTTTATTGCAGCAGAACCCACAAGACAACCAACAACCAAACGGAGAAAAAGGAAAAACTCTACCAGCAGCACTTCCAACAGTAGTGCTGGGAACAATGCAAATAGTACCAACAGCAAGAAAAAGTCAGCTGCTGCAAACCTGAGTCTATCAAGTCAGGTACCTGTAAGTCTCACTTTCCTTTTAGGCCTGAATCACTTACGGTGCTTTAACTCTTTCCATACATTGTAAAGAAGGTGCATTCTTGAGCCAAAACTATCACAAGCAAAAGGCAATCTTGCACAGTGTGCTGTGGAAGGTGGGGAATTAGTGGAGAGGTGTGAAGAAGCTGTTCTGCAGTGCAGCTTTAATGAAGGACCTTCAAACAGAAGCATCCTGAGGATCGGATGTGATTTTTTAAAGGCCTGGGCCAGTTCCCCTTTTTGTCGGGGGGACTCCCTCCACTAGTGGTGGGACTCAGATTAGGCCTCGTGTTTTTAGACATAGCATGAGCCTTGCAGACTTCCATCTGCCAGGTGCTAAGTGAGGATGTGTCCCAGTGGTGCAGGACAGCTGTACCTGAGGAAGCCACTGGTCTCTCTGCTTTAGTTCCTTATCTCTAATTGGTGCCAGGTTCAGATGCTGAACAGGAACAGGTTAGGAATTAACTTACCTGCAGAGGTTATCTCTTTATCTAACCACTCCACTTGCAGAGGGTAGATCCCCTGAAATATGGCTCTCAGCTTATCCACCCTGCTAGCTGTAACTGTTGACATCCTAATTGTATAGGGAGACACCAAGTCATTTCCAGAGCAGCAACTGTATCAGCACTTTAATAATGTCACGTTTACTGCCTTAGTCACAATATGGGGGTAATCAGACCCCAAATTGTGACAAAGTGTGCCTTAGTCAACAAGGAGATAGCTTATGCATTTTAAAGCTCGGGAAATTAATTTGTTATTATAGGAACCATAAAGTCATATCCTGGGAATAACACGCAGGGATTTTTATTGGCTTTCTGATCAGCAGATAGGAAGGGGCTAGGTCTCCTCTGAAACCTGACAAAGAATATAGGCCTTTTGTTAGCACAAAGCAGACACTTCCTAGGAAGCTTGAATACCCAGATTAAAAAAAGAGGAGTAGACTAACACCAGTGAAATGAAATGAAGATTTTTGTTTAGTAACTGATTTAGCAATCCACTGGTTTACAGCTTTGGGCTTCAGTACATTAAACTCATATTTCCTCCTTGTCATATTAAAATTTTCACATGGCTCACATCCCCAGAGTCAGATTCTTTCCCTAATATAGGCATCTCTGTGTTTTTCTGGCAGCAGAAAGCAGTCAGAAGGCTGACTACCTGATCTCCTGGTAGCAGGCACCACTCTGCCCCACTGATGGTGTCTGCCAGAAAAACCTTTGGATCAATATTCAACCGTATTTAAGAAAAAACAGCAATGAAGTGCAAAACTGAGCAACCAGCTAGCTCCCTGCTGTCTCCAGCTCTAAAAGACAATAGAATCACTTTCTGTCAGCTACACCCTGCTCAGAGTTCAGCAGGACCAGAATCTGACCCCCTGCCTCTCTTCAGCCTGCTCTTCCCTGGAGAGAGGACTTTTGTTGGCGTCAGTGGTAGCCGTGTGTACTTGGATGTTTGAGTGTGATTGAGCCCTCTGACAGTTCCCTGTCACTCCCACTGGTAATGAAAGTGACTTCAGGTACTGAAAGGCTACTCCTGACAGATGAAGTAGTCAAGGCTGCTCTTCCTAATGCAGATGATAGTTGAGCATCTGAGACATGAAGTTTATTATGGTATGAGGGATGGATTTTTAACCTTCATTTACTTTCAGGATGTTGCATACTCAATGTTTTTCAATGTTCTTTGCTTTCTGTACCAGAGTAGCAAAATGGTCCAAACTCCTTTGTATGGAGGATCAGGTTCCATTTTTAGGACTCTTTTCCTTTCCATCTGCAAAGGAGGAAAATGCTTAGCTGTTCGGTTTGACATACTAACAGCTCTTCCCATCTTCCCCACAGCAAAGATAGCAAACCAGATGGAATTGATGGTTTGGCCACCCTGTAGAGTAGACAGAACTCAAAATAATTTTAGCAGGAGGATATTTCGGTGTAAAACTATTCAACACTTTTCAGTTCAATAAAGAGATGATAGCCCACGCTTCTTCAAAATTATGCATTCTTTGAAGTGGACCTTGTTGCCATTGCTTTCTGAAGATAGCTGCAGGTAGCAGTAACTTGCTTTCTGTTTCTTTCCCATAACTGTACCTTAAAGTGTATCATTTAGTAGTTAATGTTTGGTTTCCCTTACATGCAATAGAAGACAAGAGATCCTTGAACACAATTTGGCAGTTTTCAATTCACTAAAATATTCATTTGGCCACACAGCTTTCTGTGAATGGGACTTTTCTGCTCAGTAGAAAAAAAACGCCACCCTACTGAAATCATTCACTTTCAGTGTTAAAAGCATTTCCCCTCTCCTTATTAGAGAAGAAGAATGGAATCACTCATCTATCCAGATGACTCACATAACCAGAGCTAGTTTCTGTTCCATTTTTCTCCTCTTCCTCTCTGGAGAACCCTGTGATGAGCTCATATCTATATCAAACCTGGATTAATATGAAGTCCTGTATTCCAGCTTTCTCTTTTTCTCCAGTGATTTCTTCCCTGCCAGCAAAGATAATCTCTCCACCATAATCACATCTAATTTCCTGTCTCTTTTATGCTTCTGTGTTGTTTTAACTTTGATAGTCTCTATTCTATGTGATGTTTCTTGGTTTAGGACATTGGTAATTATTACGTTTTGCCCCTACATTAATGCTGCATACACTCTGGCAAATGTGTGAATTTACCATACACCTCATCCACACTTCTCACTCACACCATTAACTTCTGCTTCTATAACGAGGTCTTCATGCCTGGAGAGGCAAATGTCCCATGTTCAGGATAGTGTCCAGAAAGCATCTGAAATACCATCAGCTATGGCAAAGCTTGAATCTTCACAGTGTTGTCATTTTCCCCTCAGCACCTTCTAGCTCTTCAGATAAATACATTGGGCTGAGAAAACATTGATTAAGGAGGGAATGGTACTTGTCACATAGATGTTCTTCTAGTAGTAGGAGGAGAAGGTTGTGCCATTTCCTCTACCTGCATTATTTTCTGATCAGCTCTCCAGCCAGGGACAGTGCCGACAATACAGCGCCAAGCCCAGAAAGTGAAATGACATGATTGTGTTTCCATGCATGGGTCAGGTTGGCACTGAGCCCTGAAGCTCAGTTGGTGAAGCCTAAAAAGTCAGTATCATTTGTGCTCTTTGTGTTTCCTTACATTTATTAGCACTTCCACAGTGCTGGCACATTCTGATACATCTCTAATGACAATCCATTAAAGCATCTGACAGGTCTCTGCTAGTGGGTGGGTATCTTCCCTCTCATCAGTGATTTGAAAAGGTTCACTTTCAGTCCATCCTCTTATCTCTAACTATTGTTTATACTTTTTCAGTTGTGGTATATAAAATACAAAGTTTTGTCCTTTTGACAGTCACTTGCACTCTATTGCTCCCATTTTCTCTTATGATGGTAGGATAAACAGTAGTTTCTGGGATTCTGTTAGTTCTCAGACTGCAGACTTTCAGTATCTCTTGTCAACATCACTCTTCTGGCCCAAGTCCCTTGTTTAATACCTGTTCTATGTATTACATATCTCCTACGTATTTCCCACATTCTTAATACAAATGCAATTAGCCAAGATGCCACGACTGCACCACACAACTCATGCTTAGGTTGGCCCATTGCTTGTCTGGTGAGGTTTTTGACCCAAATCCTGTAGGTGCCAAGGCAACACACTGTAGTGTGCTGGAAGTAGAACTTAATGCTGCTAAAGTCAGTCTGATAGAACAAATACAAAAACATTTTTCTCACCAGAAGTTTTCTTCTCTCAGACTCTCATGGGTGCACGCTCAGTGCCAGTGCTTCCCATAAATGCATTGACTGGCTTTAGTGCATAAAGAAAATGGACAGGACAGGGACCCAGAAGCTTTAGTCCACTCAGCTGCCTTAGTCTCAGCAGATGCCAGTAATTTAAACTTTGATTTGTTCATGTTCTCAATCATATTTGATCTTTGGAAGGCCCATTGGGCAGAAATTGGAGTTACCAATTTCTACTTTCCTCTAGACAAAGAGCAAAGATGGGCAAGAGTCCTTCTGCAAGGTACATAGAAAACCTGCTTTCTAATGTTAGCCTTCCTCTGATTTTAAAGAAATTAGTTATCTACTTTGGGTGTGGCAACTGTCTTGCCACTTACACAGTACTAATAATTTCTTCTAGTATTTGAAGCCAGCTGCAATATTTTCGCAAGTCTTTGCTCAGTTTTCAAGCCTTCTTACTGACTAAAATAATATTCCTTAGCATTTTTCATATTTCCTGTTTCAAATAAAACTTTCTTGCAAGCCCAAACCCCTGTACTGTAGAGCAGTGATTTGTATACTGTGATCTGTGGATTACAGGAATAAGCATGGCCATCATAAGGTGTCCATACAGCTATTTTCACTTAAATATCACTCTCTGTTAAGTTTAATAAAAACAGGGCACATTGATCCATTTTCATATATTTGAAACTTGATAGCAATCCACAACTCTCACAAGCTCTTAAGAACCATTGCTCTATGCTGCTCCCAGTCATCACTACAGAAATTAATAGGTGGATTTTGCTTACATTTACTAATGAAGATCCCATTGAGTGTAATGCTGTAACCATGAACCCAGTGAAATATCATGTGTTGGAAAGAATAAAGCATCACTACATGCCACTGAGTAAATCAAACACACTTTGTTACATCCAGAGTCTTAAGTAGAACCTCCTTGCACCTTTTAAGCGAGTTACATACCTCAATAATCTCTCTTTCTCTTTGTAGTTCTCTGTAAGCTCCTCAGAAACCAAATGCATAAATAAACCTGCTAATATGGAAGGGAGCAATACCATCTCTTACGTGTTTCAGAAATGGGGTAGGTTTAGGTGGTTTGTAATGGATGTTGTAGAACCAGAGCTACTGTTCCAGGGCCAGGGATTAGTGTCAGAAATTATCCCATGTCTAAGAACTGTGCAATTCAGAATCTAAGATTTAGTAGTAAGGAGACGAGAGAGAATAAATTTGTTCCCAGTTTTCATGCTTTAGGAAAAACATTCCAAACAAGGCCAGAATGTCAAGTTAACAGTGAGGATTATGATGAGATGTGAAAGATTTTTCTCTAGAAATTGTTTACTCTGAAACCTAATTAAAATGTCAGTTCTGTTTCTAAAGATCATTTCAATTCCAACACCAGTCTGATGTTTTTCTCATGGAAGCAGTGACCATTATGGGTGTGGGCAGCAGTGGGGCTCTCGGTCATTTATAATTTTTGTGCCAGGGACCTAAAAAGCCAATTATTAGCATAATTACCACCAACACAATTCTATAAGAAGGAAAGAAGGAGGAGGAAGCCTTCTTCTTTTGACTTAGCGCTTAGAGGTATGCTAGCTGCTAAAACCAGTGCAACTTCCAGTCCTTGGAGTATGAGATGTGCTTGAATGATACAGTTGAGAGCGCCAGGCATGTTTAATTAGGCTTGTGAAGCGCTGTTGGTTTACTTCTGGGGACTGTGACAACAGAGCTACAAACTGGTCGCTGTAACACACTGAGCGAGGCTACATATGAACAGCAGCAAAGATGGCAGGCTCAGGGATGGGGAATTTTACATGGCCCACCAGATATTTTTACCTCCAAACTTCACTAAGACATTGTTTAGACATAGGATGATCCCAAGTTAAAAAGTGTAGTTGCTTAACCGGGCAGGGCAGAGCTAGATTTTGAGGCTTTTTTTTTGGTACCAAAAAAAAAAAAGATGAAGCCAAGAAATGACCAGTCTGTTAAATAGAAGTGCTTGCATTTGAGTGTTGTGTGAAGTGATCTCTGTGTGTAGTTTATATGCATCAATTTAAGTTTGGATGGCAACTAGGGTTATTACAGGATGAAAGGTATGATATACATGAAAGCTGCTTTTGTGGTTATATTATAAAATAATACATTTCTATCACATAATGTAAGACAACCACTGCTTTATTTACCGTGCTTCACTGCAACCATATTTTACTATCATGAGACATTCCTTGACCAAAAATGTTGTTTCTAATCACAGAGTAAATAATAAGATTGAGTGACTACAGTCTAAATCTTTTTTAAACTAATTTAGTCAAATATGTGCTACCATAACTAGGCCATAGCAGTGTGTGCTGCCGTGCAAGAGACTAGGGTTTAATTCTTGGATTCTGCTTCTCACTCCATGAGCAGGAGCTAGGAGCACTCCAGAGCTGCAGCCTCAACCCTGGGAGGGATGGAGCCTTGTGTCATTCAACAGCAGTGACCCCCACTGGCCAATTTAAGGAGAAGCATTGAGGGGCTCTAAAAGGAGTCACTTCCAGTCCTCCTCAGAGGTTGGTGGTCATTGCACGGGATCTAGTGAGTGGAGGTTCAATGGGGTGCACTTGGTGGGGTCTTCAGCTTTCAGTCTGAGGAGCAGAATCCTCTGGGGAGGAAACAGCATGTGCGCTTCCTGAGACACTATTTTTGCCTGATGTAACTGTAAGTGGCAAGATTGTCAAGAATTTTTTTTTTCAGATGTCCTGTACCTAATGCTTTGGTATCTATCTTTTAAACAGAATGAGGGGAAAACTCCACTAACCTCAATATAATTGTAGTTCAATTCCCAGAGAGAGAGAGAGACAGAGAGAGACAGAGAGAGACTCAATAACATGGAGGGAAATACAAGTGCAAACTGTTCTCTCAGTGGGAGTCGTCATATGAAAGGAATAATATTTGAAATGAACCTGAGAAATTAGAGGTGGAAATACTTACAAAGTCATTGAACATCTCCCCACTGATGCACGAATGTTTCCTGCCACACACACTGAGATTTTTTCCCGGCCTAGTGTTAGAAGACCTGAGCAGCAAAACTAGCACTGTTCCAGTGGGGTCATTAATCCTCAGCCTGCCATTATCAGGAACAGGAATATTGTCTTAGCAGTGAGGATTACATTTTTGTCTACTTAATGCCATCTTAGTACCCTAGTTTACATCTTCTCAGGTTGGCCTAAAGTGATTGTCTTCCTTTCAGCACTTGGAGCTGTTAAGCATATTTCCCCCTCCCAATCATTTGGTGGATATAATACATATTTAGTTCTTTCATGTGGCCTCCCCAGCCAGCTGTTGTAGCCCCACAGTGATTTTTGATGTGCTTGTCTAAGTCTCATCCGAGTTGCCAACCTCTTGCTGGTATGGCAACAGAGAGAACTTGAGGCCTGTTCTCGAGAATGTTGAAGTAAAAGGAACTGTTGCCACCGCGGTCTGTGATTCTGCGTTTCAGCCATTGTGGTCCTTTTTGCCTGCCATATAACACTGCACACTCACACCCAACTTGCTGTCCTCTGCCAGGTCTCTTTTGTCATTAATGCTCTCGCAATGCAATGGGATCAGGTCTGGTTCAGCAGTGCGCACTATATACTGCCCGTTGTTTAGAGGGATGGGGATAAATTAGAATAAACTTTTGCTTATGAACACCTTTGTCTTTTAAACTTCTATATCGCAAAGTTGTGTGTTTTATTTAACCAAATATTTTATGAGTATATGGAGTAACAAAAGAGACAAAGTGAAGAAGAAATAATGTAACAATTTCCATATACTCACAAATTTTTTACATAGCACAGGCTGAAAATGTGACACAAACATTCTTCTGTAGCATGCCAACCTTTCCTGAGGGATATCAAGAAATGGTGTAAACACATGCAGGCAATAATTTGTATTGTTTCGTGGTGAAGGAAGTAGATATCTGATTAAAAAGAAACCTTATTAAATGCAAACATTTGTCTCTGTTTGCTTTTTACATTCATAAGTAGGAACAGATCCTTTAAGAAATGAATCTGCTGTTCACTAGGATTCTTGGAAGGGCTTGTTAAATCAGCAAGAACAAAGCTAGACATCTGGAATTACTGTACTTCTACCAAGCACTACCTGATGCCCTGACACCTGAGCTGCATGAAAAGATGCATCCCACATATTTCTTTAGCTGTTAGCACAGCAGCCTGATTCTCCCTTGAACAGAGAGAACAAGAGAGCTCTCTGGCTTTGCACCTTTGCTTTCCAATCTCAAGTTTGCACCTTTCTATCCCATGCTGCTTAGGTTTTTTGCAGCAAATCTGTGATGCACTGGAGTACAGTAGGCGGTTTACTTGTTTTCATGGAAGGACAATTTGTACTTAAAGCAGTGATTAGATGAATTCTTTCTTTCTTGCATGCTTTAGTTTCTGATGAGTACTAGCTTCATCAGTGTAATTATAATTAGCACTCTTCATCTTGCTTTTACGGTACCAGCTGGACAGATTGGTCCTCTTACTGCACAGATTGGCGGCAGGGTTGCCTACATGGAGTTAGGTGACAGGCACCATGAAATAACAGATGGTAAATTCAGGGCTTGTTGGCAATCAGCAGGTTTTTGCTAATGACTTAATTAGCTATGCAAATTGTCAAATCAGTGTGAACATTGTTTTTATCGAAAACTTTACCTAAATTAATTACCATAATTAAGTAGCAGAATGTCAAGTATATTGGATGCGTAAAAGGGCTTGGCTGGCTATGGATAAGAGACTTACCATCTTTATTACAGTGCTGTGCTCCACATTTGGGAAGTCTGAGGATAAGAAATGTGGTTTCTTTAAAACTACTTTTAAAATACGCATATCACCAAGTTCCAACTGAGATACACCCTGGTGCCTTTCCAAAGAAAATGGCTCAGGAAGGATTTACTGGATAAAGGCTAAATATTTCAAGGAGAAGTTTAAAGGCACTTTCATAGCCTGTTTATTTGCTTAAAATGAGGCACATTTTTCAGCCTACCTGTTTTTCAGTTCTGGGGTTTCTGAGATCCAGACCCATGAGCATGCAGCTATAGAGATGTGTTGTAGTTTTTAATTAAATTAGAAATAAAGTGTAAGTCTCTTTCCTTGTTCCTACTATGTGGGAACTTTTAACTCTGTTGCTCAAATGTCACAAAGTTAAGAGATGCAAGTTCTCTAACATAATTTTTTTAAGTTGATTTTTTCTCTCTCAAGGTTTCCATATAACAAATATTGGGTGCTGTTCACAGGATGTGATGGTGGTAGGAGAACCAACCCTGATGGGAGGCGAATTTGGGGATGAAGACGAAAGGCTTATCACTAGATTAGAGAATACACAGTATGATGCAGCAAATGGCATGGATGATGAAGAAGATTTCAACAATTCACCTGCACTGGGAAATAACAGCCCATGGAACAGCAAACCTCCTGCTAACCAGGAGACTAAATCTGAAAACCCCACACCACAAGCTTCCCAATAGGTTATTCTGCAGCAATGCCCACTGCAATGTACCTCAGTGGGTTATTAATTACTGTTTCACAGCAGTCTTCGAAATAAAATTTAAAAGAAACACCTTTCAAATGATACAGTATCTATTTCTAAACTAAAGCTATCCAATTATTTTTTTTTCATTAGGGAAAACTCTTGTATAAGCTTCCATATACATTCCTTGGAAGTATTCTCATACAACTAGATACTGGCACTGACCTCAATTAAAATAATTGAAAATTAAACAGCATCTCATGGCAAATTTCTGACAGTGCATTTTATTGGAAGGGGTTGTTTTTTTCCTCATCAAACAATGGCCATATTTTAACAAGTCATCAGTGCTCAGGATCTCATTAACGTAATTATGTAAAACTTTTTACAATTGTAATATATTTTCTGCTTTTCAACTTGCACCTGAAATTTCTTGTTTCAGAAAAAGATCAGCTTTTAAGGAAAAGTAATTTAAAGTAACTTTTGTTCATTCTTTAACTTTTCTTTCATCAGTTAATCATTTAAAGGATCCAGCATTTTTAATTTACATTTAGCTGATGCCAGTGGATACTCTATCCATCATTTAATAAAAATACTGAAACAAGAAATGTCTTTTTTTCATCAAAGACATGAGAAATATTTTTATGTGGAAAAAGACACCCAGTCTTATGAGAGTTTATGCTTTGTAAAATTGCTGTCGATCCAGATATTTTAAAGCCATGTAATCCATTAACTTTGTGGGCAGCTTAATAAATTTAAAACTTTTGTGTTTTTATTATTGTATCTGAGTTGGCTTTGTTGTTATTTCTTTTCATAGTATATTTCTTGTATAATATTTTTGTAAAGCCCTCATTTTTTGTTTTACTTTTTTGTTTTGTTTTGTTTTGTTTTATATTCCGGTGTATTTATGTGAAACTTTATAAAAGAAACTAATTTTTTTTTCATTTACATATTAATATGTTCAACTCATCATGTAAAGACACAGTGAGTCAGTGTGTTATATAATACAACTGTATTTTATGTATGCTTTGCCAATAAGTGTGCCAATAAACTGTGTTAACAAATGTGCTCTTATACAGTGCATTTACAGTTCGTTGCATGCAAAACACACACACCCGTGCTCAGGATCATGCACCAGGGATTTCTGGAATCAGTGTTTCACTGAATTGCAGTCTTTTTCCAGCTAAAGGGAAAGTTTATGGTTAGGTGTGAATCGCTTGCAGCTCAATTTGGTTTGGTGCTCTTTTTCTAACAATAACGATGTGCAGCACCACAGGTGAGTTACAGCAGTGAGAGCCAAGTGTGAGGGAGTGCAGGGCATCCAGCCAGAGCACCTCCATCCTGAACTTTGCATCTCTCGCTTTCCAGGGCCGGGGCTTACCAGAGCAGGGATTTCCACTCTGCCAAATTCTGTCTGATAGTTTTATGATGAGTCCCTCAACTGGGGATGAGAGGATTTTAAAAATCCTCCTTCTTTCTTTGCTTTGCTATCGTATCAATTGTTCTCGGGCGCCAGCGAAACCCCTGGAGTGGTGCAGCTGCTCGGAGCACAAAGCCCCTCGGCTGAGCCGGAGGACAGAGGCACACGCCCACATCCCGAGGCACCTGGGAAGCCCTGCAAGATGCACCCGGTGAGTGGCAAACACAGAAGAACTGTCGGTAGAGAGATGCTGAATCTACACCATCCTGCCTTTTGTGCAGGGGAGTGATGTTTTGTTCTTCCCTGAAACTCTACTTTCAATACTGCTGACATTGTAAGAGCAGCTAAAGAGCTCCTAGGTTTTTTCTGATAGCTGTTCATATACCCAGAAGCCAGCCTAGGGAAATGTGTCTGCTAAGCATATATACATACTTTTTTAATAGTGCTTTTGCTGGATGTGATTCCACCAAACAGTTTTGAAGCCACCATTGCAGAAGGAATACAAGGCAAAGCACCCTGTGTGGCCACTTGGTTCTTGGTGAGAGACAGCTCTCTCCCTGCCCCAGAAACCAGCCTTGGTCCCTGACATGGGCCCATGCTCCTGAAAGCAAAATCCTTATTCAGTGAATTTGGCACCTGTGGTACTCTTTGCCTAAAAGGATGATAGCCTAAAAAGGCTAAAATCCTAAAAGGCACTCCAAGCTCTAGAGCACAAAGGATATCCACTATAGAATTTAAAACTGACTAAGTAACAAACGTGGATAGCCATGCTGTTCCTTCGTATGTAGGAAAGAGTAGTTCTATCATTCAGTGACTATATCAGCCCTGATTTTTCCATGTAAATAATTAAATTCACAATGTATTCCATTATAGGATCTCTGGCTTCTATATAACCGCTATAACATTACAATTATACACCGTAATTCTAATGTTCAAAAACACTAATCATTCATATTACATCTCCATGAGCACACTCTAAAAGGCGTTCCTTATTATCAATCTTTCAAGACTGGCACTACTATTTCAATTTTTAAAAGATTTATGATGTCATATTAGTCCTGTTGTTTCAGTAAATAAACACAGGAATGCTTGAAAAATGAGCAACAGACTCCTTAGAGCACTGTCCTTGAATTAATCTCGAAGGACACTTTCTCCATATCTCCTCAAAACCATCGTCTACAAGCTATCAATCCACCCTATTATGGTTAGGGTGAATAACAGATACAGCTAGCTGATTTTATTTATTCACTTATTTATTCATAAAAGAAATGTCCAAAACAGGCCAGCTTGGGAAAGTGGTTGAGATAGACAGCAGCTGGACACGCAGTCTGCTCTCTGCTACGTCCATCGCCCCCGTGCCCTGGGGTGCTGCGTGGGCTTTTTGTACCATGTTTGAAATGACATGGTAAACTCATCAAGATAGAGCCTGCGATCCCATTTCTGATCCCAAGTGCTCATGCCCTGTCCTCAGGAACGCTCCCCACAGGTTGAGGATTAAAGTACAGTGATCACATGAACTAATGGATTTTATGGCTTTCAGCTGGGGGTTGTCATTAAATGACACTGCGGCTTCCATGTGCTCCATGACTGCCTGGAACAGAGCAGTGGGAAAGGTGAATAAATACCACAGGTGAGTGGAAGCAACAGGTTTTTAAGAGCTGCGGTTACAGCCTGAAGAAAGCTTGAAACCAATAGTTAATTTTACTGTAATCTAATCTCACCACCTACCAGAACATTGTATCTCTCTTAGAATTTGGAAGGAAATCATGTTTTTGGCACTTCCCCCTGGGGAGCCCTGAAGCTATTAAAAGGAGGAAGGAAACTTATCTCATGATGTTGAAATACTTTCAAAAAGAAAGGTCTTGTTTGTTTTAGCTAAATGGAGGGAAATACTGGCCCTGAGAAGTGCCCTCGCAAATCAGAGGCAGGAAATTCCAGGACTTTACTTGGAAAAGCTGAATCATATAATTAGTAAAGTGACCAAATACAAACACTGGTAACCAAGATGGTTGCTGTTACAAAGAACTTAAACCATGCAAGAGTCATAAGCACTTTGGGTGGGTTTTGATTGTTCTTTGAATAGTCTTGTTTGGGGATTATTTTTTTTTTTTGGTATTTGTTCAGCAAAGTCCATTTCTCAGAGAACTTTCAACCCCCGTGAATTATCAGCTGGTCTCACCGGCTGCCTCTTGTGAGAACATTTCAGTTCTTAAAGCTCCTTCTTTCTCTCTTTCCACAACAAGCAAGGGGATTATGTATTTATCACTTTTCAGATAGTAGGTTTCTTTTCAGAAAGCAGGTTTTCTCAGGTTTCATCATCTTTGCATTGATATGTATAATAATGTGGAAGGATAATTCAATCTGGAAGGAACCTTGGGAGGTATAGGATTTGCATTCTTCCAGCACCACAGACCTCTGTGAAAGTCTAATTTTTAACCTTGATTCTGGAGAAGTTACTGGTCTCAAACATTTGGGAAGTGTAACCAGCTTGTGTCCTTGGGGAACAGAGCAAAAGCACGCCTTACCAGAGAGCCAGGGATGCAAAGGATGATCAGTCTTGAAGTGTGCAGGAAGACACGGGTTAGAGGGAGAGGAAACTACCAAAGGGAAAGGCAAAATACTGAACACCACTGGGTGTTCTCCAGCACCAGGGAGGAGAGAGGCTCCCTACCCAGCCATGGCTGCAAAACACCATTAAAGGAGTCTAAATGGTAGAACAGACTAAATTTTGCAGTTTCACAGCCTCCATGAAAATCCCATTTTAGCACAGACAGGATGAAAGAGAAAACATGAATGATTGATATTGAAGGAAACCCAGTTTGTGTCTAATATATCCTGGAGAAACTGCTAATGGAAATTGAATAGTCCTGAAAATATTTCCTGAGACTGCAACTCTGATCAAGTAGCCCTATGGTGATATATTGCATGTCCAAATTAAAGCTGCCCTGGGGCACACGTAACCCCAGCAGCTGGTTTTACTGTGCAGGACTGGATGATTTGTATGTTTTTTCTAGCTTTTTGACAGCATATTTTTATACAAGGCTAAGGCCTGAATCTTCTACTATGTAAGAGGAGCTACTGAATATTTAACATCCCATAGAACTGATGTTACTCCAGCATGTCATTATGTTCTATTAGGAAGCTTGGTGGTACCCCAGCACTGCAGAATGGCAGATGGTACCTTTAGATAGAGAGTCACTTACGGAAGTCTCTAAATTTATGGACCATACTCATACATTTCTTGAGAAAATATGAATTTCCACTGAATGCTCACAGTATTAAAATCTGTTCTAATTTACCATGTTATTTTGACAGCAACTAGTATCAGTCCTTTAAAGGGGAGAGGCTTTATTGGGAACAGTGATGGAGCAATCTAAATGTAAAAGCATTTCTTCCATGACCCTGTGAATCACTTCTGAAATAAAAGAACTTTATCCTTCACATCAAGAAATAATTTTTAATGGGTCTATGGGCAGTCTTAATTCATAAGCACATTTTAAAACACCATTATGCACTAAAGATGACATCAGGAAATAATTCACTTGTGCGTACAGAATCAAAAAAACTTTATAAAAAGCATTCATCTACAACAGAGCACAAACACTCCAGCTCCCCAAGAAATTCCCAATTCTGTTTCCATCAATTTTATAGGGATCAGGATGAGATTGATGAGCTTTAGTTTGAATAAGATACTGAATCCATCCCTGATAATTCAGATTACAGGTTACTGATGTTAGCAAGGGAATGTGCTTCAGCTGAACCAGATAAATGCGCACGCAGTGTGCCTCCACACCTGTTGGGCAACTAAATTCAGAATCCTTTAGGTCCTTTAGTGCTCATGCCTGGAGTCAGAACGTCTTCAGGTTCATTTTCTTTTTTTTCTGTGTGTGGTAGTGGGGATTTTATGAGGGTGGGGATTTTTAATTTGGGAATATTTGGGGTCTTCGTTTTTTTTCCTTCTTCAGTCTGTACAGTGCCCTCTAAGTACTTCGCAGATGTCCAAGATCTTATCAGTTGGAAGGTGACATGCAGAGCGCTTGTTAGAGTGTGTGTGTAGCAGTATTTTATATTACGTTAAAAGAAACTCTGCCTGATCTCTGGAGAACCTCAAGTTGTGTATCACCCCAGTTTAATTAATAGCTCTGTCTCAACAACTCTAAATTCATCTGAGATGCTATGCATAATTTTGTATTGAACAGCTATAAGTATAAGGTTAGCATCTCCTTTGTAATGCATTAGCAGACGTTTTAGCAAATGCTTGATATAAAGAAGGCATTTAACACTCCTTATCACATTCAACTTCGACTCTCATTTCATCACATGAAGTTTCATCCTCCTTGAGTAATCTCTTGGGGGGTCTGAGTGCTGAGATAGCTTTTAAGAGCTGGTATTTGGTGCTTTCAGATGCTGGAGGTTTTTTTCCATTCTACTTTCTTCCATCTCTCTTTGATAGCTTATGAAAAATTGTCATTTTGCACAAAGTTTTAAAGTTTTCCATCTTCTTCTGGCCATGTGCAAAACAGAACACAGGACTTGCATGTTCTCCACACAGACAAACCCATCAAAACCAAGGTGGGTTGTTCCCAGCTTGCCAAGAGAGATCAAATTCAGCAGACAGAAGGTGTGAAATTTAGGAACTGTGATCAATACTGGGGCTTGTGTCTGTCTTTGACTGCAAACTCCATTCTGAAAGGGAATTTTCAGCTGTTTTCTTTGAAATCTCCCCTTCAGGTTAAACTCATGTTCCAAAGGGTGATAACAAAGGGTGAACTACTGAGACAGCTATCTTTTCATTTGAGTTTGTCAGTGGCTCTGTGTCTGTGTCTGTGCTTAGACCACCAGCTCCTCCAATGTGAATCAGGTGGGAAGTGCTGCAGGAGCTGGGCTTATTGCTAAGGTGTCCCTGGACAGCAATCACGAACCTTTATTGTGGTTCCTGAGCTCTGCAGCAGTAATGCAATTTCATTTTTGCATATCGCAGCTGTCTCCTCTGCTGGTCTTTGTGTCAACAGGGACGGGGAGCTTCCAGTTGGCTTTGCTTGTTTTGCTGCTATTTCAGCCTAAAAAAAAAATCTGAAAAAAAATATAACCTGTATCAGCTTTCTTTCTTCCAGAAAATGGATTATTTTTAAATATATCCCCTTTTTTATAGAAGTCAGGACTTCCTTGTGAAGGGCCTAACTCAAACTTCACACAGCAGGATTTTGCTTTACTGTAGATGCCAGTTACATTCCTGAGAGTGAGAAAAAAATACTAATGGCCAGGTTATAATGAGGGACTGCACAGTGGCACTCCACAGGGAGGCAACATTTTTGAGCTCAAGACCATGTAATAGTGGGATATGGGCTTTTAAAATGGAAAGAGAGTTGTCGAGTCCTATGATTTTTCTGTGAGACCCACAGCATGGCCAGTTCTCAAGTCTGGAGGGGAACTGCTGGGGAAGGAAGGAGTGGTCTGTATAATAATTGCCTTCAAACAGTCTGAGGCTTCTGAAAGCGGCAATCTGCAAGACAGCAGTTTCCAAGAAAAGCCCATATACAGGGGAAGAAAACTGCAATCAGTAATGAAGGAAACCTTCTAGCAATGGGCCTCATGCAGGAACTTCCAGGTAGTAGGACGGGCACATACCTGCAAGGTCAAGACTCAAAGGGGAAAATGGAAAATTGGTGTTATTTAATATGTTTTTAATTTTATTCATTTGTTTTATTTTTTAATCATCTGTGACCATGCAGTTCAGTGCCAAAAACTTCTGATTTCTTAATTACAACAACCTCCTTTAGCTGATTAACAGGTGGATTAATTTGAAATATCCTTTGAGGTAGAAGAAAGAAAACACAGAGACAGCCCTACCTTAAAACCAACGGAGTCATTTTGTCACACTAAAAGCCTGGTTGCAGCCACAGCTTTTCTGGGAGTGTTATACTCATCTACCTACACCTCACCCTCCATCCGAGCACCCTACAATCTCCTCCAGGCCAGCGCCTTCCTTAGGGGAAGGTTTGTGGCGATTTTACTATCACTGAAAAATGTCTGCCTACATGACTGCAGGCTGTTGTGAAATATTAAGAGTAGATATACAGAAATAATGATTTCTCAAAATCATTATTCTTTTTGTTGTTGTTCAACCAAAACCCTTTTGTTTGGTTAAAATGCATTTTTTCTTTTGATTCCTTCTAGGTATTGAAATATTAAGTTGTACTTTGATAATTTTCTTTCCAGATGTGATTTTCATGAAACTACAAGCACCACAAATGTTTTCAGTTTAAAACAAACAGTTAAATTTTTTTGGAGCTGGAAGTACAATATCAAATACAAGCACCTCTGAACTAGCTAGGGGTGGGCTGATGAGGTTCCCTTCTCAAGGCGCCTGACTAAGCCACAACGCTTAAGAATGAATTACACAGATTGTGTCCTGCCCAGCTCTCTACAGAAATATGCTTGTAAATGTTGCAGAGAGGTAGTTTGAAGGACATTTAAATGATATAGAATGATATAGATCACCCAAAGCATCAGTTTTCCATCTTTCTCCTCTCCTTCCTTCCCCAATTCCCTTCAATATTTGAAAATAGACTAATCCAGGAGAGTTGCAACAAAAAAAAAAAATGCGGTAAAGGCTTGTCAGCTCAGGCTTTCCAGTTACAAGGGCTCATCTCAGGATGCTGTTATGGCAGCTGGTTCTTTAAATGTGACCAGAACTGGACAACCCTGACTGGACTGCAGCCACTGTGCACATGTGTGGCTTTACAGCACTTTCTGTGTGCACAGCGCAGGAAGCAGTTCCTAAAAAACACAGTTTCCTATAATTCCTACAGAAGGACTGTGTTGAGGACCTCACTTTCTGTACAGAAACCAGAGCTTATCTGGCTTCGTGGCACATCCATAGTCCCTGATGGGGAACCAGCAGGGCCCTGATGAGGAGCACAGTGCACTCCGCTGCCCGGCTCATCCGCAACCCCATCCCACCCTTCAGCAGTGGGCACAGCCCCTCTGCCTGAGCATCCACAGTCCTGCACTGAGGCCACTCAGCCTTTTACACAACCCAAGACACTTGTATCTCTTAACATTCATGAGTCTTGAGTGGAGCTGGGCCAATTTGGATCCCTTTATTAGCAGTATTAAATTCCATTGTGCAGGTATTTCCACAGCTGTGAGTTATTCAACATAAACTCCTACTGAAGTAGAGAATAGGCTGCAAATAAGCCACCAGGGAACAATTTCTTAAGTGCTAGTCATCCAGCAAATTCCTTTATTCTCAGTTTTTATAGCAGGATAATTTGATGTAGAGGATATGTCCAGGTTATAATGTATTTGATTATTTATAGCAGATATCTTGTGTCATGAGCTCCATTTTAAAATGGACAAGGATTATTGGAACTAGACTGATGTGATGTTAATTTCCAAAACTAACCTCATTTTCAGCTGAGCCTGTGCTATTGCTTGTACTTTTGAGAATATCACTTTTCTGGTAATTTTTCAACCCCCCAGTTGTTTTGCTACTAAGCCTACTTCATCCTGTGATTTTTCTGTTTCCTATATCTTCCCTTGATGACTATTCCTATCTCCTAGTGAAATATTTCCCTCCCAATGCCACCAAATGGATCCCCCGTATGGAAAAAAAAGCTCTTTTTCTGTTCCATGCTTCATCAACACTCGAGACATGTTTTCAGTTCTGTGGAGGCCCCAAGAGCAGGTGTCACCTGCTTTAAACCCTGATTAAAACCACTGTACCCCCCCCAAATGGAAACTCCCCCTTCTGTGTCACCTGCCTGAGCCACCAGCATGGTCTGTCTCCTGGGAAATGTATTTAGAGGATATACACCTTTTTTGTAATGCTACTCCATTAGCCTAAAGACAAGCAAACCTTTACACAATTCTTGCTGGTGTCTCCAAATCAAGCTATTGGCACAGCACAGTTGTCGTGGTTTAACCCCAGCTGGCAGCTGAGTACCAGAAATCTCCTTGCTCACACCTCACCCACCCTTCCACACACACATCCTCTCTGGTGAGATGGGGAGGGGAACCAAGGAAAAAAAATATACAACTCCTGGGTTGAGATAAGAATAGTTTAATAATTAAAGGTAAAATATAATAATACTAATGATAATAATAGCAATAATAACAATTGTAATGAAAATGAGAGAAAGAGAGAATAAAATCCAAGAGAAACAAGTGATGCACCCTACAATTGCGCACCACACACTGACCCATATCCAGTCTATCGCTGAGCAGCAACTGGTGCCTCGCAGCCAGCTCCCCCCCAGTTTATATAATCAACATGTCCTGTGGAATGGAACGGCCCCCTGGTCATTTTGGGTCAGCTCTCCTGGCCATGCGCCCTCCTGGATTCTTGTGCACCTGGTCAGTGGCAAAGCACAGGACACTGAGAAGTCCTTGATTTAAAGCACCACTGAGCAACATCCAGAACATCAGTGTGTTATCAACATGATTCTCATACTGAATTCAAACCACAGCACTGTACCATATGAAGAAAATTAACTCTATCCCAGCCAAAACCAAGACAATGATTCTGTTCCTTTTGGAGGCTGTTGTTGCTCTCTGCCTCTTCACCCCCTGTTTACTATTGACTGTATTTTGACTGACACAGTAACTTCATTGAGGGCCCCTACATATTGTACCAACAGAGTTGGTGAACACCAGTTCCACATTCAGCTTCTCTGCCACCCTCCTGCTTTCATAAAGGTGATCCCATGCCCACCTTTTCTGCCTGCAGCTTCCAGATCAACCCATCAGCCCAAGGCCAGATGCTGCCCCACCATGAGATGTGTTCAGCAGGGATAGCAACTGTGCTAGAGCAGTGGCCAGGCAGTGAAGTCTTAGCAGATGCTGTGCCTCTGTATTTGCAGTTCTATTTGCCCCTTTCCTCCATGTGATGGAGAAACCAGTTCTGGAATGTATTTTTGAGGTTATTCCATACTGAGCTGAGCCATTAAAGTGAACTGCCTACAACTAAGGTCCTTTATTTTTTTATTTTTAATTCCCATGTATTTATGGTGTCACACTGGTGTAGTTTCAAAGTGCTGTGCATGGTTTTTATTTGTGTAACTTCCATTGAATTTTAATTTTTTTTTAATAGAAACTGTAGCAAAATCTTCCAAGTGCCTCTTAAGAGGGCTAGGATTTCATTCCTGTCATCCTTATCCTTTTTTTGCAGACTATTCAGCCAGCAATATTCAGGGCTTTTCTTAATGCCTTCCATCTCCTCTGTGCTGCTGGGAAGGGGCCAGATATCTGCCAAACAGCAAGTAAATAGACTGCCTGCATTTAGTGTAGTGACGGGCACATATGTTTTTAGTGAAGGGTTTATTTGACAGAAGAAAACTAGTTTGAGAATTCAGGTCAACTTTTGGTGAATAACTTTGAACAAATAAATATAAGAGGTGAGGACAGAAAGGTTTCAGAAGTGCAGAAAAAGTCCATATCAATTTTTCTGGAACCAATCAGCTCTGTTTAGTTGGCCTAGGCTACACTCGTTACCAGGAAGAAAAAAAAAACAAACAAACAAACAAACCAAAAAAAACCAGCCCAGGGAGGGAGGAGAAGGAAAACGGGACAGGAGATTGCCCCAAACACAACATCTAAGTCAGAGGTGTTTAATAAATCCATTTCCTTTGGTGACCATTGCCCTCCTGCCCCAGCCCTTGCCCGAGCTCTCCCCCTCTCCTGAGACAAAGCTCCTATTTCTGAACCCATCCATTTCAACCTCCCCCATCCCTTGGTCCTTTTCATGAACATTCCCAGGTCCCAGCTGGAGAGCCCCCAGCCTCTGCCATCCCCATATCTTTCTAAAGCTCTGCATTAAACTCCCCTTGTCCAAACCCACCAAGAGCTCCCCAGATTCAAGCACCTCCAAAAATCCTTCCCAAAGCCCCTTGGTTCACTCATCTGTGTCAGAGCAGGTACTTGGCTCTTCCCAGCACTATTGGCTGCTGCAGCCCACTGTGCCCAGCTTTACCTCCTGAAAAAGTCTCAGGCGGCACTCCAGCAGGAAGCCAAGGATTCCAGAAGGTTGCTGTGCTCACTAGCAGTACCAAGTCCTGTCCTAACAGTCTCCAATGGCAGGAAAGGAGTATTGCGATGAGGGATGTATATCTGATGTACAGAAACTCTTTTTTCAGGATACATTCACCAGAGACTGAAATATCATTTATATCTTCAAAAAATATTGCCTTTAACACTCACTGAAGATGTAGAAGAGCTGGATTCAGCCTTCAGCCTCCCATGTTACAGGAGGGTTACACTGAAGAGGGGCCAGTCTCACATCCTGTGGAAGGGTAAAGGTGATCTCAGTAGTTTCTGGGCCAAAGGATACTGAGTGACTCCAGAATACACTGATGTTTTCTGCAGAAATTTTATCTATCCTCAAAGCAAGTAATGGGGAATTTGAGCTTGGTTTTTGTACCACACAGAATACACTGTCCTGTTTGCTATTCAGGTGCCACTGGGATCATGGTCCCATCCATGTACTGTCCTCTATAAATCTCAAGTTTGATTTTTGTTAAATTGCACAAAGGAACAAGTGAATGGAGCATGATTCTTTCAAGCACACTGGGAAATTTTTGTTGAAACCTGACTCAAAACATCCGTACTTAATTTAACTTCTTTTTCATTTAGGACATTAGGAAGCACTGCTACCGAGAGAGCTCCAGCCATGTGTCACTGCCATGGAAGGAGAAGGGTGTTTTGGTCCAGGGAGCTGCCCTGGCCATGCAGAGGGGAGAGAATCCAAGGTACCAAGTAACAAGGTGGTAGTTTCCCGCTGGGGCAGGCAATTCCACTGATTTTGGTGAAGTAAAAAGCTCTGAAGCTCAAAATCCCAATGTTAACCTGCTACCACCACACTAAATCCTTGTTCTGGCTTTTCAAGTTCAGTGAATTCAGCTCATGCAGCTCCTGTCAGCAACCACCAGTGCAGATATTTCAGCATAATGGTCCTTCCTCATAGGCACAGCAAAGGGAGCTCTGAGGAGATTTATGGAGGATCACATCGCAGAGCACTGCACAGTTGAAGATGGCAGAGGTGAATGTCGGTGTGATGGACCACAGCCTGACTCCACAGTACTGATTAGAATGCCTCTTCCTGCAGAGGCAGGGTCTATCTCTGCCCTGCCTCCCACCTAACTTTGCACTTTCCAGCCCACTTACAAAGCTCCAGAACTCTCCCATGCCAGCCACGGTCCCCAACTTGAGCAAACCCCATTATTCAGCTCTCATCCTCGACTCACAGAATGAACACACCTGTAGTCTAACTGCCGGTCATCCCGCAAACGACCTCATTTAGAAACTAGCCCCCTCAGTCCAATTATCCCTCTTCTCCAGCCCCATGTCCTTATGTAGCAGCATGGCTCATTTATATGCTAATTTTACTAAGTCTACTTCAAAGGGGAGAATTGTTTGTTAAAAATCTTACACTCCAGCCTGAGTTCAGACCATCTCATTATTTACCTGCAAATTTAGGGAGATATGGGTAAAAGCTCTGTTCTTTTATGATCTATTGTCTAGGTGATCAAAGGAAACCATTCAATATGAAGATCAAAAAGAGTCTGGCTCCCAGCAGCCCAGCAGCTGGCTCTGCCAACTCCCAAAGTCCGCAACCTCAGTTATAAGTAAAGACTGATTCTACTATTAAATAACTTTTGATTACAAATTGGAGGGAATATAAAGAAAAACCCTCACATCACAGTCTCTTTACTAAGGTGTTAATGAAACTAGGCTTCATATTGATATTATCTCAATTATTAGTCAAGGAATAATCACTATGTATATAGTGTCTCTATTAATAATCCTCAGATAATGAAAAATATCCCACAGACATAACTAATACTGCTTGATAAATTGCTGGTGGACCACGGCTAACCCAGATTTTCTTCTTTATATAGATACACTGCTCAAAGGATTTTTTAAAACAGGAACTCAGAGACAGAAGTGTTTACTATTTAGAGAAGGCAAAAGCAGCAGCTGTAGGTTGAAGTATCAAAATGGGACACCTCATGTCCCAGTCTGTTAGGGAATTATGTCAACAGAGTAACACGATGTGAATAATGAACCCGTGCTTTTCAGGGCTGACATAATTCCTCAGCCTAAGGAATTTCAAGAACCGTGATTTGTAGAAATCCTACTCTTCTTGAAAAGATAACCCACAGAAAGAATTTTTCATCTTCACCACAAATAAACATTAAATAGTATATAGCTTGCTTTAGAAAAATAATGTGAGAAGTGAAAATGTATAGACTTTCAGGCTTTAATCTTCCCTTTAAAGTCAACATGCTGTTATTCACTATAGTGTGTCCCTTTTCCATGCTACAAATAACAACAAACAAGAAGCTGAGCACAGAAGTATATTTGGGGGCTCTGCAAGGGGGGCACAAGGATGTTTCGACTGCTGAGATAATAAACTGTATACTTTTTTTACTTGATACATTTCTGAAAATACACTGAATTCTCCTAAAAACATTAAGCCTCCAGTGTTGCTAGGAGAGATATTTTGCTTGCTGTGCTTTACTTTAGCTTGTTTGTGTGAATCAATATGTTGCACCCTTCCTGTCAGTCAGTAGTAAATGAATACCTTAACAGGTCTTGGATGACTTCTAGTGCTGTTCTCATTTGGAGCAGATCTAAGGCTGATGTTTTGAACAGTTGTTAGTATTAAAGATCCGATGGCACTTTACAGGAGGGTTGGGGTGTAAGTTTTGGTGTCCTGGCCAAATTCCAAAATGGGTAATTAAATTCTGTCCATCTAAACTTCCCCCTGTGGCTTTAGTTGGCTCAGGTATTCTTAATTTCCTGTCTTAAAATGTTCCATAGTGTTGCAGCAGTGCTGTTAAACAGTTGCCAGGTTTCACCTCGGCAATGTGTGAGATGATTCATACCTTACAGATCTGCAGATAGCTGCATGTTCAGGGCAGCCTATGGGAGCTGGAGGAAAGGCAGAGTAGGAATGACAAGATATTATAATGACTGTTCCTTCCATTCATTTTCTAATTTTGTGACACTTCAGAAAAATATAATAAAATCTCTCTGGTTTTTAATGAAATAAATTCCTCTCCCCCTCAACCCTTCCATTCCTTGCATCCCCAGGAGAGAAGAGAGAAGCTGAAGAGACATGTATGGGGTTAAATGAAAACCCAGATCCCTGAATATGTCAGCATGTGAAGAGAACACAGGTCTGTATTTGACCTGCTCAGAAGAACGTTTTTCACCTCACATACTCTGAAGCTTTGAGAAATTTCAATTCCAAATCAAAGCTTTATGCCTTTATGGTAGTTTTTCTTCTTAAAATGTAGCAACACAGCACCAAAAGAGTGCTGAAGGTAAGATGAGCCCAAGTTAATGTGTATTTTAAGTTGCTCCCTGTTTTGATCTTTCACTGGCAATTTAAAAGCTAAACAAAGTCTAAATTACACACACACACACACCCCATAAAAATAAAATACAGCCTCCAGAAAATCCTTGTTCAGAATGGTATATGCAAGCCTGTTATTTGCCACTCCTTCACTGTTATCTGCCCTGTTTCTTCCCTTAGTTTTCTTCAGTCTTGCAGAACTTTTGAACCCAGTCTGGCTATGAGGGAAGAGCTTTAAGTATTCAGTCTCTCATCAAAAATAAATTATGAAGTGATAATGTCTTTGTTAGGGAACAAAAGTTTTTCTATTGGCTGATTCAGCGCACCCAAAAATCCAAGGAGTGCCCCAGAGATGTCTACCTGAATCCATTGCTCAGGTAAGAAGTGGAAAATGAGGCTTTTAACTTCAGCACCTCCGTTTGTTGCCTAAGGTGGGAGGAATAGCCCTGCCATTTTAACACAACATATAATGTGTCTGTCTTGGGGTACAGCTCATGAATTTATCATGAGGTAGCAAACCAAAATAGTAATAAATCAGTGAGATTTCATTTTCATACCAATTTCTGAAAACTCACAATAGCTATAAAAAACACTGGAAGCCCAGCAAACTACCAGTACTGTCCTCTGCAGTGTCCAGAGTAAGAACAACCTCTTTTGCAAGAGTAGGGAAAGCAGCTGAGGTGTGTAACAGCTCAATACTCCTGGTTTTGTGGCTTTCTCCCACAAACCTTGCTTCAGGAACCATCACCAGTGCAGCTCACAGGGAGAGCTTTGTCCGACCTGTCTGCTGAGGAGCTCAGGGAGTTACTGGCTGGATTACAACTGCTTGGCTGCCTGGGCTGCAGCTCGGTGTGAGTGAGGGATAATGGGCAGACTTTTAAACTTTTTTAAATAAGGAAAAAAGCTCTTTCAGAAAGAGAAAGCAAATACATGCCAGGTTTTTTTAATGACAAAAACAGAGCAGTAAAAAAGGGGGAAACATTAATGCTACTTTGGGATAAAAGTGTTTTGAAGAGGCACATATTTAACTAATCAGGAAGCTCTGGACTAATCTTTTTGGTCTAAGCAAAAAAATCTATGCGTATCATTTTTCTGGCAGAAAGCCAGTTTTTCTTATCTTGAGTTTTCCTGAAATGATATCTGCTGGGGCCTGATCCTGGAAAACTTGGAGGGGCTGAGGTCCCAGGAACCATTGTGTAGTAGACTGAAATAAAAAAAAAGGT
This sequence comes from Gymnorhina tibicen, assembly GCA_013399875.1. Classification (NCBI taxonomy): domain Eukaryota; kingdom Metazoa; phylum Chordata; class Aves; order Passeriformes; family Artamidae; genus Gymnorhina; species Gymnorhina tibicen. The sequence goes on along the minus strand of VXAZ01004118.1, from coordinate 2,194,364 downwards.
TTTGTGACACCCTAAATGAAAAAAAAGTCGAACCCTTTCTTGATGAGGATAATCTTTGCTACATAAAACCAAAGAGGGATGAAAAACATGGTGTATGGAGTCCCAGTGATGCTGTTTGAAAGTCAAAGAGTTTTCACTTTGTTCTCGTGAATGCAGGCAGGGATCATTTGCTGGAACTGCTCCAATCCTACTGCCCTTAAACATATAAAGCTCCCACTTCAGTCAATGGGATCTGTGCATGCTGAAGAGCTACTGGGTCGAGCTTGTAAATGTCTGACACTGATTGCGCAACACATCGGCGCTCTTATGGCTGATTAAAGGAACGACGTGTCAGCAGCAGATGAGACCTTTGCACAAATAGGATAACAACACCATGTCAATATTTTCCTAATGTGTGAATAAGTGCTGTGAGGGACAGGGCACACAGTATTCCAGAAACTGAAGTGTGGGAGATGGTTGAGAAAGCTTGCTGAATTCTTATCTAAACACCAAAAAGCAATATTAAATATTAAATCTAGTTATTAATATTAGAATATAATATGTTAGCATGACTCTTCACCTTCTCTAAAGCAGTGTGTTGCCACTTGCCCTTGATGTATAATCATGTGCTAAATGAATGATTTTTTGTTACTGCTTTCCAGTATGAAATCAATGGGGTGGAAAAGCTATCTTTTTGTCAGAGAGAAATCTCCAGACAAGACTGCATGATGTGGTTACTGGAAGTGGCAATAGTGGGGTACATGTGTAAGACTTGGCCTTTGTAGTGTGTGAGGACAGAGGTATGAAATGGTGTTAAGCCACTGTGAAGCCCTCCAGCCCTTGAGCTCTCCAGCTCCAGGACAAGTCCTATGCAAGAAGCAAAGCAGTGCTGTTTTCTTCTGCTTTATGCCTTGTTAAATTCAGCACAGAAACAGCTAATTGGGAAAGCATAATTCTGCGTTTCTGAGATCACAAACTGATCTAGGTCTAATTGATTTTTTATATACATTTACTTACTTCAAGCTTAAACGGAAACTGCCACCATGAAGGTGTATGAATGTGTTTGAAGAGGCTTGTCTGGTGTCTGGGTCCACCTGGGCACCATATAAATGTTTTATCCTTGTTCTTCCAGTACCAAAGTCAGTATTACAATTTATAGGAGCAATTCAGAAGGGACAGAAGAAGGGAAGTGGTGGTTAGTGGTCAGCCATGTACACATACAAGGACTTCCCTTGTCAGGAAAGCTTCTTCTTTCTACTTGGCTTGCAGCTGCTTTGTAGCACCTTACAGGGCAGGAGATCTCACCTGCTTTCTCACAAACTAAAATATTACATGTTTATCAACTTTTTCTAGTATTGCCATTTTATTGAGGGGGAGGTTTTAATTTGTCTCAATTCCAACACAGTCAGGGTGGCCCTTGCTTACCCCGTTTTCCCCCTTCCCTTAAAAGGGATATGTGATGTAGAAATATGAATTCATCATCAGCTCAGTGTTGTCCTTTGTCTTTCCTCCCTCCTAACCCTGAGCCCTGACAGTGACACCTCTTGTGTAACCAATCTCAGGGTAGATAAGCTCTCTAAAGACAAAAGTGGGTAGCAGTGCCAGTTACCTGAGTTACCTGCATGGTTATGACCATGGCAGAGACAAGTCCATTTCTGGCCACAAGAATTCTTTCAGGAGTTTTATATGAACAATGTATTGGCAACAAAAAAATGGAAGTAGACAAAAGGAACAAAGCTAGTATTTAAGCCAGGCTCCCTGGAAAAACAGGACAAGAGTTATGGTTGGACCTACTCTGAGAAGGACCTGGACCAGAACACCTTCAAACCTGTTGGAGTCTGAGTGTGGATGGAGGGATGGAGTGGAAATGCATCAATGACGCGGCCGTGTGCTCTGGAGAGCCCTTTCTGCCAGCCCAGCCACTGCACCGACCGTGCCAAGTCCAGGGCTGCCCCCAAGCCCAGAGTGGCTCAGGTGGCACTGCAGAGCAGGAAGGTTGCAACTGCTCTCAATACCACAGCCAGCTGTCTGGTTGTCCCTAGGGAACACAGCGAACAAGGAGGGAAGGACTCCTGTATGCTTCACCCAGGAGCAGATTTATTCCTGAATGGGACAGCAGGGACAGAAGCCAAAAAATCAAGGGGTACACTCACTCTTAACTGGGGGAGAAACAGGGGGTGGATACAAAACATCAACCAATAGGGGAGGACTTAGGAGGGATTAATTCAAGGAGTGAAAACGGAATGTCCATTCAGGGAGTAGGAGGGGAGGGTATATCCAATGGGGCATCAAACTCAACAGAATTTTCCAGAAGGGAGAGAAGGGTCCAGGCAGGATTGACATGTGTTCAAATGGGGCTTAGGGTAGATGGACACTAGGAGAAGGGGGGGGAGCACAGGATTATTCCAAATAATAGGGGAGGGCGGTACAGAGTATTTTCTGCGTGTCTCCTAACGAATCTCACTACCACACATCAACACATTTTTGCAATGGATGTGCCCAGATNGGGGAACACAGGATTATTCCAAATAATAGGGGAGGGCGGTACAGAGTATTTTCTGCGTGTCTCCTAACGAATCTCACTACCACACATCAACATGTTTTTGCAATGGATGCGCCCAGATCTTGGACAGTCATAAGAAAAGAAATGTGAGGCTTCATGCTTGAGAAATGGATCCCAGACCTCCCAGAAAACTGTGTACTTCTTGGCAGGCTTGGATGAGCTGCATTCATTTCAGGACATAAGCATATATGCTCCATCATTAAGAAAAATACAGGAGGTATTCAAAGTGCTTGAAGTGAGCACCTGATGTCTTAAACTCAGGGCAAGAAGCTCTGGGGAATTTGGAAGCCCTCAGCAATCATGCAGGAGAAGCTCAGTCATTTCCATGCCAAATTAGTGGGGATTCCTGATGATATCTGGGTCCTACAAGAAAGCTGGTCATGTGTCAGCGGTGTCTGTAACAACAGGATTTTCACATCTGTGTTTCTGCAATAGAATTTGTAATTCTATAAAGTACCTCAGTGCTTGTGAAACTCATTGCATAAATTAAGAAATAATAATATCTTAGCTTTGAAGCAGAATTTCTTGCAGTTTCCAAGAGGACTCTAATCCTTTCATGCTAGGAGAACGTCTTTTCTATATTCCCTTTCTTGGGATGTCAAAGATATATTTTTCCAAAACATTTGAACAATTTGACTGGGACCCAAGGGGAACTTCTGGATGCATTGTGGTGGAGTAATGAGTCAGAAAGTTTTCTTGCCAGGGATTGAGAAATGCCTGACCTCATTTCTGAGAACACTGCGTGAGAGGAGAGATTTTGCCCTTAGTGGAATTCTAAATGTTTAGTGTAGACCTCTGAGCATAAAGCAACTGCATCTCTGTTCAAAAAAAAAGAAAAAAAGAATCTGTGATTATTCTTGTATTTACCTCTAGAGAAATAAATTTTTAAATTTTTTAGGTCAAGTTTAAAACTGATTTTAGGTGTCAAAAAATATAATAGTGAATATATTCTAATTATTGTTTATTGAATATATAGATTTCACCTAAGCTGCAGCTTTATATGCATAGCTTTATCTTTTAAATCATGTCTGGGAAGCCAATGGGGGGCCAGCCCCTTGCACCAAGGCAGGATTACCCATATCTATTGCCTTTCTGACAAATATTTATCTAATTTCTTCTTATAGGTCTCCAGCACTGAAGATGCCCCAGGCAATCTGTTTCAAGGTCTAATCTGAGTCATCCCTGCTCCAAATGTAAGCCCAGTGTCTCTCAGATGCAGAGAACAACAGGCACATAGTAGCCCTGTGGCTACATGGCACAAGTTTTACTGAACTGCTAGCAATTAAAATTTGGGGCATTTTTGTGTTTGGTGTGATTTGGCTTTTTTATAGTCCCTAGGTCTGTAATCAATATACATGTTCCATAAGAAGAATTAATACTGTGCCAAAGTAAAAGTATATAAATAGTTGCACATTTTGTATAATTTTCTTCTGCAGAGGATGCTTAATTCCTTAGGTGCACAACAAAGCCTCTGTGGCTGCAGCTACTCTTTGGGTGACAGGCTGTGTGTAATCCCCAGTGGTTGCAGGCAGTTCTCCACTTTGCTTTTTGTTTGCCTTGCTTTAAGATTTACCTCAAGAAGTCAATAGACAATATTATTCACTGAATTCCATTTATTCGTCACAAATCTGTTTGAATTGACTGCATCAGGGTTTGACTGCCACCTTATCTTGGTATCTGGTCATCAAACACACCCGGGTGTACACAAAAATCCATGGAAAGTTACCAAAGCTCATAGCTTACTAAAGTTTTTTTTATGGTAATTGTTCCAACTTATGATATTCTACAAAGGAAGTTCCTACATATACAAAACTCTTTTAAAAATTATTTTATTTTTTAAGGCAGTGGGTACCACTGTCTTTAATGAAAATCAGTCTTTTTATCCTAGAGACTAATATAGCTGCTGGCCCTGGAGTTTGAACCCTATGTCCCTGGACTGCCAGAGCATTCTCATTTTTCATCCCTGCTGAGAACACAGCTACAGCATATTTCCTAATTTCTATCATATGTTAGTGTATTTTGTGAAATACAATTCCTTTTTTTTAAATAAAAATAATCAGATAAAACACATTTGAATGAATAGATGTTTTCCACTTTTTGCCTTACTTGATCAACTCATTTGAGAAGCCAGTAGTTATTTTCACTAAAGCTAGAATTTGTAAGACTTCAGTCAAAAATTTGACTTTTTTATATCTTATTAAATTTCATGTGGGTTATGCAGAAAATAAATTACATGCAACTGTACTACCTAAGTACCACTGCTGTATTTTTTTTCACTGAGCAATTTCTGAAAGCAGTATAAATCATAGGCTAAATTCTGCTGCCCTTCCTCCAACCTTGCTGAGCCAAAATCCCATTAAACTTTGAGATTTGGCCCCGTGACTGGATGAGTATGGGAAAGCCTGTAATTTATAAGGCCATATCCAAGCCTATTATACACCCAGAAAATGTGCAGAAATATATTTTTAAGAGACTTTTCTCTCCAAGTTCCTAAAAAGGCCTGAGTAATTTCAGGGAGGCAATCTGATAGACAGATTTGTATGAATATTTATATAACTAATAACAGAGCCAATATTTCTAAATATTTTCTAAGAATATTCACTCAAGTAAAACAGTGAATGTATCTTGGCTGTTTGTCTTCTTTCCATTTACTTTCCATTTACTTTCTGTGACTGCAGAACTCCTGCAGATGAGTTCACAAGCAGGAATGTTGAAGAATATTTGAGAATAATGACACTATTCACCAAGTGGATTTAAACTTGTAGTTCAGAGCAGTTTCATCAGAAAATTCTCCTAATTTGTGAATAGAAATAATGATATGTAGCAAGTGAAGTTCAAAATTATCTTACATTTTACATTTTGAATAGTGAGTCTTTCAAACGTAAACAATCCACAGGTAATCTTCAGAGAACCTATTGAAAGAGTAACTTCCACTAATTCAAGAAAATTATAAAGCATCTTCAGAATATATGCAAACAGAGAAAGGTTAAAACAATTAAGTAGGTTATTTACAACAAAATACCCATCCAGCCATAGAAACTAACCCCAAACAGATGTACACTGCTCTGATGTACACTTGCGGTCCATTTGAAGACAAATTAAAATGCTTTTCTTAATATCAAATAAATACCCTTCCAACTGCTTCTTGAGATCTTCAGTCATTACCATGAACATGTGTGGTGCAGAATTAAATACTGCAAATATGTGCATCTTAAAGGTCAGGGCCTGAATAGTGAAGCCTGTATTTACACCGTAGAAATTAATAAATTCCCACATATCCTTTATACCTGACATCAAGTTCTTCATTAAATTTATTGAATTTTGGTGACTGAGATGAAAACAACCCAGTAAAAATTTTGGAATGCCCTAAAAGACATTTCAATTTTAGCTTGAGTTCCCACTGATAGGCAGGTCCTATCCAGGTGGGGGTCCACATTTTATCTCCTCCTTACTGTTTAATTAAGGAAAGGAAACCCAGGAAAATGTGTCAGTTAGGTCCATTTTTCTCCCTACTTATTGCCACCAGTAAGGGGGAAGAGACTGAAGCTTCTCTGTCTGAACGAGTGGTGCGGACACATTCACAGGACATGCAGAAAAGCTGGCATTGATTATAAGCGTCTCTTGGATCCATTAACAGTAAAGCTCAGTACAGATTTTAAAACTGTAGGCTGCTCAAGCAACAGACATTTACTACAGGGCTAACTACTTCATTCACGGAAATTTTATATTCTTATATATTTAAACTGCTTGCACACATGTGTATAAACCCCATATACTTAAATGTGCATATGGCCTGCGATTGTTCATAGAAAAACTTCCATTACTTCTCAGACGTAGCTGGTTATTGTAGTTTTCAAGCACTAATATGACTGACTGATGTTAATATGTTCTGATTAAATTTACTGCTGATTAGTTGATCATCACTTGGAAAAACAAGAAATTATATTTCACTGTTTTTATTACACTGATTGGCATTTAGTTTATCAACCATGGCACCAATGGGAATTATCAGAGCTAATTGATTTCTAATGAGGATATATTAATTACATAAATGTAAGGAAATCCAATCAATTTTAATCTGTTTTATTTTAAGATGAGCAATCATGAAACTAAGAAAAGGAAACATCCAGAATCCTACAGTAATCTTTAGATCTTGCACAAGTACATTGACCTCATACTTCAGATTGTTCTGCCTGTGTAATGGATATTCACTTCCACGGCTTTTTCCTCTGATTCTGACTGAAGATTTGAAGAACTGTATCTTTTCTCTTTTAAGTTTAACATATTTTTTTTCATGAAGAAGTAATTCCTAATGGGAGAAATAATTATTTTGGTTTTATGTCGTAGAGCTTCATATCTTCTGGTGTAAGAGAAAATTATTTTAAATAACACTGTTATTAGTTTTAAAAACATGAGTAGAAAAGAATCAAGGACATAAAATATAAAAGTTTTTTTAAAAATAAAGCAATTAAAAACCTCTTTAGAGTCCTTGCTTAAAATCTCATATATCTGCCTTCCATTGCTTGAGGGTGCCAAGACAAAATGTTAACTAATTTTGCAGTTTTTAATACCGGCTTTCTGGGTTTTGGTTCACGAGTCAATCACATCCTTACTCTCTGGCTTCACATACTGATATCCTCAGTGTCATCACTGGCCCTAATGCAGCAAAGCACTTGTGTATGTGTGCAAATCCCATCCATAGAGGGTGCTCTCTGCTGAAGGGGGATCTGCTGACATCACAAAATTAAATGGGGGAAAAACCCATATAGTCAAGACATTCATATATAACCAGAAAACTACCAGCTGTTTATGTAGACCTCTGCTTGCATTTTCCAGGATACTGTCCCAGCCAGCCTGCTTAAGCTGCTCTGGACTATGGGAATGCAGTATCCTCACACCAATGAACTTTCCTGCCCTTGCTTCACATATTCATTCTCCTTCTCTCCCTTTCTCTTTGTCAGATGAATTTGGTGTTTTACAGGCTGCAGTCTCCATCCTGCCTTAATGCCTTCTGAAAGCTGCTTGTTGCAGGCTCAGGATCATATCTAACTTGTTTGCAAGTATTATCTTTAATGCTCTTGCTCTCTTTTAGACCTGCTAATGAAGGCTGAAGTGTTTTACTTAATGTACACAGAAGGATTTTTTTTTAATGCATTCTACTTGGGGAATAAGTCGACAGTTTCTTATGAGCACATGCTCCAAGAAGAAAGTACATACACTCCATCTTTAGGGAATTGCTGGCTGTCTTAACACCTCTCCAACATGATTCATGCTAAAGCTCTTAGAAATATCAGTCTGTCCATGTGTCCAACTTCCACAGGCTGTGCAGAAGCAGCAGGAGTGGCCTATTGGTATGAATAATTTATGGCAGGGGGTAAAGCATTTTTACGTATTCATATGTTCACCCATTAAATGCAATTCAAAACCCACAGGAATGCACAGAATGTAGGGACTTCACCAAGCTCCAGGAGCCTTAAAGGAAAAGAAACTTATTTGCCAACACTGAAAAGAAAAATAACTTATGAACACTGTTTCTAATGCAGCATTTTAAATGGAGGATCTTAAGACACTTAATATTTCTTAATTATTTTACTGCCATAGTGCTGACCATAAGATAGATGCCAAACTGACAGCACGGTTATTACCTGAATGCTAAAGTTCAGCTTTAGAGATGGATGTGCTTGCAGCATGCACTCATTAAAGAATACATTTCCAAACAGATTCAACTCTTTATATAGTTACAAGACTCCTGAGATAAAAGAGTTTATTATTCATTGATAAGATGCTTAGAAAGCATAGGGTAATGGTTTTTTTCATGAATCCTTACCTTAACTCACAAAGGTTTGTTTATTTTTATAGTAAAATAGAAACATGTCCTATTTTCAAATGTGTGCAATTTATTAAAACACTCAAATTCCATATTTAAATATGCTTCTGCTTTTTTAAGCTCAAAATTCAGCTAATAGTGTTCAGACATCAGTAAATACTACATAAGTGATGGAAAAAGGAAAAATACTCTCCCACTGTGCTTATGGGGCCTGTGACATGTTTCCAGGTGGACTGTGTTGTATGGGGAAGGGTAGGTATTCCTATGAAGAGCTTGGGTATTTTAAAAGTGTCTAGCCAGAGCTGAAGCACCAGGTAAACAAACCCCAAACTAACCATAGATTAAAGAGATTAAGAGCTGAAAGTCCTCATCAATCTACTGGAAGATGCACAATTGCTGTAGAACAAGAGTGTTTCAGAAGCAGCACCTTGCTGGTATGGACAGTGCCAGTATTATCACTTGGCAAATACTTTCAACAGAGCTGCAGCCTTGCTGGGAAGTCTGAGCAGCCCATAATATATTTTGGTTATTCTTGGGGATGGCTCAGGCACAGAACAGTCTAGCTGGCAGACAGCACCTGTAAGAAGAGGGAGTCTGCACGGTGTGGGTGAAATCTACTGACAATTGGTCACAAAACTCTGATGAATCACAACAGGGCAAGAAGAAAACACAGATGAATTTTCATGACCTTGAAAAAAAGGAATACCATTGACACCAAACCAACCCCCTTGGCCAGATTTCAAACTCTGCTATAATTATGAGCATGTTAGACTCTTGCTTAAAAAGTAGTGTTTTAACTCTAGAAAGAGTCCTAACTCTGGAAAAGCCAGAAATCTGTCCTAATTCTGGAAAAGACATCTGACTACTGATTCCAAGATCCCCAAAAAATATCACATGGGGCAGAAAGGAAGCACAGAACATTTCAGACCAGTTGCTTTATATTTAACAAAATCATAAACACTCCTGATAGGAGTGGCCAAACAAATCACTGATGATGATGGAGACGGGCCTGAAGAGCTCACAGGTGCAAAGCCAAGCACTGAGCAGTCAGAAGACTGATGAACTTTAATTTGCCCTATGTAATCTTCAAACACCTGATGACACATTTCTCTTGTTCCTTCCCATTGAACCACCCCCATGTCCAAGGCCCAGAATAAGCAATGTTCAATTGATAGGCAGATCTTTTCTGGGGAAATGTGATGGGGGTCCAACGTGAGAAAGACAAGTTTTCCCTTTACCTACTCCTTTGAAATCTCTTATTTGTGTTCACTGAAATTAAAAAGAAGTTTCTAAAACATTCTTCTGAACCAGACATCAGGGACATCAGACCAGCAAGGTACCACAAACTTAAAGGCATCATGAAGGTATTAAAATAGGAAAGCCTGAGGAATTATAACAGCAGTGAAGTTAGTATTAAAAAACCCAAACAAACAAACAAGCAATCAAACAAAACTTTTTAAAATTACCTGAGAAACAAAAGCCTACTTATTAAGTTTACATGCACTGTCAGATTTACAGGTTTGTTGATGGTAAAGAAAGCCCAGTTTATTCTTTAATAGTCACACAAAATACATTTATAACTAAAAAATAACATTTTGTGAACACTTGCTATTTTAAAAAGTGGAAAAAAACCATTTTTCACAAAACATGATTGATAAGGTCAGTAATTTTTTTCCAGATAATATTCTGGGTTAAAAAATAAATATAATTGGTTGGAAATTATTCAACAGCTTCTTGAAACCCATTAGCCTTGACAATTCCTAAAGGAACAAGAAAACTTGTGCATTTAGGGAAGCAGAGACAAGTAGTTAAATATGGTACTTTGCTGGATATATTACCATGAACAGAATGCCAATAGGAAGGATGTTACCACATTCTTTTCTGACTTTATCGAAAGCAATACCCTGGAGAAGGCGTGTGAAGGTAGGCAGCCCTTACCACTGAAAGGGGAATATGCATCTTGGAAGATATGCTTTGCATCAAAACAGCTTTAGGAACAAAAACTGTTTCCCTGCAGAGGTATTTCTGATTCTGGATCTTTTATTGTGAAGGTTTTTGTTCCTCTATTGTGATGCTGAAATGGTTAACAGCAAACTTTTGAAATGAGATTTGAAAAGCTTGATGAAAGAGCCTGATGTTTTGCCTGATTTTTCTTTTCCTCCGCAGACAAAGGCCTTGAATGCTGAAGGCTGAAAAGCCTATTATCACCAGAAAGAAACGTAAGTAAACAAGGCATTACAATAATGAATTCTACGGTACACGAAGGCAAGAACCAGTTCTGTGCAGCAAGCAGTGAAAGATTTGGCTGTATCTTGGCAATTTTTCAAAAATGGTAACAATAAGAGGTTTTGTTGCTTCAGACACGTAAATCAAAAGGATATTTCAGAACTAAAAATGATACTGAGAGTTTCTAACCATTGACCCCAAACCAGCATTCAAAAATAGATATTAAAACTAAGAAGCTATAATCCTACAAGCCATACACAATCAAACCTAAAGAGCTAAAAAGATTGAATTTTTAAAGTCCATTTGAAATTAGGTTGGCAATAACTACCCTTATCCACAGGAGAAGGATTTCTGATATTCAAAGTTAAGATGTGACAAAAAGGAATAATCCAAAAATTATACCAAGAGTATATTTCAAAACCATCATTTGTAATGGTCTGATATTCCCCAGTCTTGTTCCTAAATAAACAGAGGCCATGCACAAAGGTAGTTTGGACTACAAGATGCAGAGCGTTTTATTTGTAGGAAGTTAGAGTGCATAAGTGAAAAGTGAAGATGGTGTAATTTGATATTTAGGCTTTTTATAGTGTATTAACAAACTGTGCAAATGTGCCTAAAAGCAAATAAAACCAGCAGCTTGGCCAAGCTGGTGCAGTAGAGTTTTGGCAGAGCGGAAGGGATCAAGTTAAAACTTATCTACTGGTAGAAGTTAAAGCTGCTTAAAACTCCCAAAGCAGAAGAGAGGGCCTGTGTATATGAGCAGTGCCTTACAAACTGTAAAATGCCACAAAAAAGAAGGCAAAGTTTGCAACTCATTAATGAATTGAGCCTTTTGCACTGCCTGTCTCATCTGTGAGGGAGGGCAAGAGCCCTTGCTGCAGCAGCGAGGTGTAGATTTTTAATGCCCCTGACAGCAGAGCACTGCTGACTTATCTGGGGCATCCTATGGGAACAAGCAGTGTCGCTTCAAGAGACATATCCAAACTGCACGCAGGATTGGACTAGGCACTTGTTCCTTTCCTTACCTCAGCCCTCCTTACACTCTCATATGAAGAGAAGCAAACAAAGGAGCTTAAACAAAGCTTAAACAAAACACACACTCAGGTGAAGTGCAATTCCACCACAGATGGGGTGCAGGTTGAATTCAGGTATTGGAACCAACCTCACCGAGATCCACACGGCATCTGGCAATGCCTGGGCCCGCGACAGTGCAACTCCTTTTCTCTCACATCAAACTGGACAAGTGTGGCAGATTCACAGCCTTCCCTTTGGGATTTGCCCCTTGAGTAATTTGTCAGAGCCAGGTTCACAGAATGGGAACACAGGAAGTTCAGGCTGCAAAACCCCTAAAATCTCAGTTCATGACTTTGTGTTCCTCTGCATCACCCTTCCCCACAGAGACAAACCCGAAAGACTCCACTTGACAAGCCTGGTACCTGAAAGGACAGCACAGAAAAGGCAGAACAGCCCTGAGGATGTTTAAGGGTAGGACCTAGGCCAGGAACAGTAGCTGAGATGATTTGATTTGGGTGAAGATGACCTTTGGAGTACAGTGTAATATGGAGTCCTCTTGTATAGATGGTCATCAAAGGGTGAGCACCCAGGCTGCAACATGAAGAAGGCAATTCCAAAGTAAGCATTTGGTCCATGGGAAAAACTTAACCTCTTGGAAGGATCAGATTGGGGTTATATCCAGGCTTGGATCACCCCAGGCTACAAGTATTTCTGCCCCCCCAAGTTCAGAAATTTCTGTGTGGTTTTGGGTGGCATAACGTGGCATGGTCTTACACAGCTATGGGTACTTTTGAGTAGAGCAAAGTTCAACATGTTCTGAATTAGTATTTACTAATCCAGATTCCCTAAAAAGACAAGATCTTTCAGTAGCAGAAGTTCCTACAGAGAAAAACAAAGTAAAAAAAACCCAAAAAAGAAACCCCCAAACAAACAAAACAAAACAAACTAATAAACAAAAACCCAAACAAACAAACAACCACAACAAAACAAACAAACAAAAAACCCAAACAAAAAAAAAACCCAAAATACCAACCAAAAGAACCCCTTGACCTTTTTAAGATTTACAGTGATCAAGTACATTTATATGAATCGTGGCATTAGTAAACTGTGAGACCTCTTTTAAGGTTTCTACAACTGGCCCAGAGTAGAGCTGAAACCTGTGCTCTCCAGGGAAATGTCCACTTCCCTAAAGGTCTGCTCTAGCTTCAACACAGAGCTGAACAACTGAAAAAGCAGCTCACGGTTTCAGCTAGCACCAAAATTAGAATCAAGACAAAAGATTTGGTACATGATTCGTCCCTGCTAGATCAGCGCTGCTGAAGGCAAGAAAAGTTAGTTTCAGTTAAAGCTCCAGCTCAGGATATATAAATGAACTAAATAAAGTGTCCATAACTATGATCTTTTTCAGTGATAAATAGTCCACTTGGGGTTTTTTTACTGATTCTATTTTATAAATCATTTTAATGTACATGTGAGGTAGTATTTTCATGCCAATTTGAGTTGCTTGGTGCAGACTACCATAGGATATGTATATAAATATATCTGTACAAAAAAGAGGACGAACTAAGAAGACAAATCAAATAGTATAAATATTTGCACTGTGAAACAAAACTTGATTATTTGCTGAAACATGTAATTAGACATTAATACTTCATAATGTGGAAATATTTATCTAAAAATACAAAAAACTATATTTCTCCTATTATTGTTACAGAGACCTAATCATTACTGCTTTCAGAGACAGAAATTGCTGCCATGAATTTGAAAACTCTTGTTTAAAAAATGTGCAAGGCAAACAAAAATAACAACGTAGTTTTCCATATAGAACTTTTATTCAGAAATAGCTGGTACTTAGTAAACTTACTGGAAGCAATGGGATTACAGGTGATCGTGCAACTTTCAGCAGTATAAGTTACTAAACTTTCTGCCTATCAGCATATGTCATGAATGCAGAAAATTTATTGCTGTTATAATGAAAAAGTTGTGGCAATAGCCATTGGGCTGGTATATTTTTTTCTCAGCATTAAATGGTTCCTCTAGAATTTTCTACTTTTCACATACATAATTAATTCCCTATGGATTGAAGTGATTTTAGTAACTCATTGACAACATCAAAATACTTTATATATCTAGAAGTTGAACCCGATATTTGTATTAAATTACTCCATTTGGAATAAAATATAGGTAATGAACTACAGCTTCCAGACACATTCCACAATGTTCATGCTGAGTAGGTCACAAAACCATTAAAGCGTTACTGTAAAACTCAAGAAACTGGGGGGGTTGGGAAGGGTGGTGCAGAATGGGATAAACCAGAACGAGAACAACCAGATCAACCTAGAAAAACGCTCAAATTCCATAAGCCTTACAGAATTAGTGTATGTTTTTTATCCAGAAAAGACAACATTTCACAGGAATGAGGAATAACACAGCATGATATCAAGAGGAATTGCATGGCAAATCAATTTATTTTTTGTGAAAGGAAAGGAAGCTCTGAGAGGTTGTAATTGGACAATTTTGTCCTAATAGGAGAGTGTAGATTTTAGGCCATGTGCCAGGCTGTTTACCTGTAGAAGCTATTGAGTGGGTCGCAGACAAGAAAGCGTGACATATCTGTATCTTTTTTTTTAGTGGCTATAATTGTACCCTTTAATTTCCAGCCTAACAACAGACTCATGAAACAGAGGAGATTTGCTGAGCATTTTGTCCAAATTAACAAGTTATAATGAAATTTTTTTTGCTATAAACTTGTACCTAGAAATATTTTTCCACTGTGGGAAGTCCATTTGGCTCACAGAGAACACTCTCCTTCTGACAGAAGCTTAATCTGGTGCCTGTTTAGGTACCACCCAGAGCTGTAAGCTTCTTGGCACTATCAGGATATATTTCATGCTGAATATGAACACATCTGATGGGTATAGTCCCTGTTGGCCATCTGTCTGGTGCATGGTCTAATAGCTAATTTCAATTACCTCAGAGGGTAGTAGTGTTTTTTCTGCTTTTGCTCAGCTTCTGTTTTCATTTTTCATTGGTCAGGGCCTTAAATTATACCTGTCTGCTTCATATATCCTACTGGGTTACTGCTTCATGCAGCTGCACCTGAGAAACCAAAACTCTATTAGACTGGGTGCTATACAAATGCCAGCTTAAAAAACAAAAACAGATTGATCCTGGCATAAGGAATAAGGTGGAAAGAGTATGCCTGAGGAGATGTAGCAATGCTAATAGATGTCTGCACATTTTATAAGACTTTCTTACAGAGTGTTTTAAAAAGTAAGTCTCTTTGCCAAAGTTAGGTCAGAAGAGCTGACAAAAAAAGAAAAATCAAGGTAAAAAAGGAATGAACTGGTGCAGGTAGGACTGACCACAGACTGAAATCAGGCTGGTTTAGCTAATCCCAGAATACACACCAATGCATATAGATCTAGTCTACCTGGAAATACATCCATTTGCCTTATTTGTAACAATGCAGCCTGTATTAATGTTTGTATAATAAGGTGTTAATGATTAGATAATAAAGATCTGCATGACTTAAAGCCACAGTCCTCTGCAGCTGAAGGTCCTCACCCGCAGGGAAAAGAGGTCCTCGCTTCCTCATACCTTAACAGTAAAAAGCTTGGACAAGACTTAGGCCTAATTGACTAGCCGGCTATTAACTGGATTTTATGTTCTTTACAAAGAATTTTGGTGTTAGGCTTCTTTCTGTTACATTTATAAAATGCTTTTTACATATTTTATTCAGTATTTTTGTTACACAAATTGATTTACAGTGGTCTGGTTTTTACATTTTTGGTTAACTTCTAAAACCAGTGCTTTGAAATGCTTTATTTTTTCAGGCTCTGTTTCCTGGAAAGCTGCCTGTGATTCCCAGTCAGGTATGGAAGTCTTCTGTCCCTTTGAGAACGTATCTTCAGTGTCTGACTCCTCCTCCCATGTGGTGTCTCAGATCTCTGAGATGGAAGGGTGGCAAGGGTGGTGCTACAACTTTCAGCATTACAGCATTGAAGGTGTCCCCATGTAAACACCAACCACAGCAAAGGTCCTAGAACAAATCCTGCTACCCAGACAAGCTAGGAGAGGTGAGCTTCTCCCTAAAGACTGGATGCTGTCAGCTTTCTGGATGTCAGTTAACTCAAACATTGGGGGACATTCATTTCTGTAACCCCAGGGTATAACAAACACTGCTTTACTCCCCCATCCTATTCCTTAGATTTTTTTATTCCTGAAAAAATCCCTGCAGACATTTTTACTTATATAATCAATTTATGGGTTAAACTCATCAAGGAATAAAGAATAGGTATTGTATCAACAATTCACTACTGCAGTAAATCACATTTGTTAAAATTAGAAACTTGTTAAAGAGGGCCTTGATAATAATTGCTAAAGTTGAGTATTTATGGTAAAGTGACACAGACTTAGTCATTAGAAAAGCAAAATTCAGCATTTTGAAACTGTTGGTTTTCACTGACTATTGAAATTCAATATGCTATCACCAGGAATTATTTATTGATCTATTTAACTGTTTTACAGACCATTGCCATATACTTGTTAACCATCTTTTATGTTCAGTCCATCTTGTACTATGACACATTTCCTGGATGAACTATGAGCAATAAATTCCATGTTTGCTACATGTTTTTGCAAAACTATGAAATCTATGGAGGCATCAAAAGTAAAACTTAATAACACAGATGATGCCCAGACATTCCTTTCCCACTGAAACTCCTAAGGGCTGACTTGCAGAGGAGTCTAGATGAGCAGTTCCCCCGATTTCAGTAAAAGCTATGAATAAATCCTCAAAGTAACTCAGCTACTGAAATATCTTTTCATAGATGATTGCCATCTAATACGATCTCCTTTCGTGATTTAGGAACCTGTGGGAGCAGAGAGCACTTGTGGTAGAAGAGAGAGCTGCTTTGCTGCAGTTCAGGGGGCAAGACAAGCCCCGGCAGATAGAGAGGCTGAGGCGTCCGGATTTGGGCACCTAACTCAGATCAGGTGTGCTCCTTCAGTGGGATCCCAAGGAATGAGACACATCCTGCAAACACACTCTGCTCCCATTCACAGCACAAACTTCAATCAACATTTTACATCCCCTGGGTCAGTTCAGGATGAAACTTTCCTGCTGTCCCACTGCTGCTGTTCACTTGATATAATTAGCACAGAACAAAGAGAGGCAGAACATAAAGAATACTGTTAATTAACATGAACAGAATATTCCTGCTCCAAGGCATATCTTTCATTTATTCATTTGGAATTTGGAAAGTACAGAATAACCAAATAAACTTGCCCGTGGGGGATCTGGTACAGCTGAATTTAAGCACATTTGTGGATCACAGAGAAGAAGAGTATGAATCCTGGTTCTTCATCTCCCTAACTGATGCTCTAACTACTCAACTCCTCTGGACATATGCACAAAGTCTCTCCCCCACTCACTCCCTCTCCCTCCTTCTCTTTCATGCTTCAAGCCCACCCGCTGACTGTCCTCCTGTTTCTTTGCACAGACTGAGATGTTGGCTTTGGCGCTGGGCAGCAGTGATAGCAAACCATATGTAAGTTTCTATATGCAAAAGAATGGAAATATTTCCTAGTTGAGTCTTGTCCTAAAAGTTGTACCAATTTTGTCAACTACAATTCTGCTACTTTTAAAAGAATTGATAGAGTTTTCCCTTTGTATTTTTTGCATATTTTAATAGAGGCAACTAAAGAGAAAAAAAGGTTGAAAGATGCAGATGCAACAAAAATGTTTAGAAAATGAAAATGAAGTTTTACACTCCAATACCCAAATTCAGCTAAGACATACTTGGACTGGGACAATTAAATTGCCACACTTAGTGTGACTTCAAAAAATTTATGTACACTGTCTACATGTGTATCTCTATTTTTTTATTAAATGACAAGAATGGAGGAAAAAAAAGAGTTTGTGTATGTGTAAAACTTACCCTTTTACCACATTTGCTAATGACAGATAACACACCATTAGTATTGGACTTGCTTGGAATTGAGGAACAAGATCTTCAGATATATATAAAAGAGAGGTTAAGTATTTCAGCTTTAAATGTGGTACTAAAAGCCAAAGAGAAAATCTTGTAGAAGAAAATGAGAGATGAGTCTTTGTTATCCATGTGGGTGGGTTTTCACCATCATCTGCTTTTCCTCGGTTCTGGTTCTGAGTGAGGACCAGGAAAGCAAGACTGGTGGCACTTAAGTTGACTTGTTGGCCTTTACTTTGGGACAGTGTTTAGCAGCTGGGTCAGGCAAATCAGTCAGCTGGGCTACAGGCACAATACCTCACCCTGAAATCCGAAGCAAGGACAGCCAAGTACACATTGAGCTGTCCTCTAAACTTGAAAGCACGTGACCATTTGTCACAGCCTTCAGGACAGTATGGATATGAGCAGGTATATGATCTTTTACGTGCAGCCCCGGACAATCTTTTGGTAACCTTATGTGGGTGCCAAGACCTCACTGTTTTTCTGTCAGTACACCTACCTACAAAATGACCAGAAACTAGTCCTCAGTATTTTAAGGGGATTAGTGCTAAGTATTTTGACAGCAAATCTTTTCCAATAAGAAGAAAAAGCATTTTACCCTTTGGTCAGTAAATATTTTCAAACACTGCAAAAGCTAAAGAGTGCTCTAAAGGTTTGGGAATACTAAGCCCTGATTGATTAGAATTAAGCATTTATGATGAAACTGATTGCCTCATTCACGCCTCAGAGCCTTGCAGTATTTCATGAGGTATTTGAGGGATGCAGGTTTTAAATGAAAATAAGACATTTTTAATGCAAAATTCAACAGAGTAGTTGCAGCTAAGAAGTCTGAACTAGCAAAGCAGGCATTTTCCCTTTCTGTCATTTTATTTGTAAATCCATATTCCCTCTGGTGGGTCAGGTTTTGTTTTAATGCATTTGAATACTGTGGCACATCACAAACATTGTAAGATGGGGCTTAACTGCTAGAATGGAAGAGTGTTGATTTTATGCCATGCCTTGCGATAAATGTGCCTTTGTGTAAAGCAGTAAAAATTGGTAGAGATGGGATACAAGTAGCAGTAAAAAGAAAAATGTTGAGACTCTTTTAAAATACATCCTGCAGTTTAGCTATAAAGCTCCTTATTTTTAGAAAACCAGTAGAATTGTTCAGGCTCTGCCCCTGCAGTTTCAATAGCAGTCTAGTGCTTTAAAACCTTGACCTTGAAAAGAAAGCGTTTACATTGTAAATGTACTGGCAGTATGGAGACTATTCTATGACTGAGTATCCAACTGCGGCAAAAAGTTCAGAAGCAGGTTTTCTTTCTTCTGAAAGGCCTAATCCATGGGGCTTTTTTACTGGTAAAAGCACTTGGCACTAATTGTGACTTAGTTCTAGCAGTGAACCTGTATAATTCTCAAATTTCACACAGCCAATTAATTCCCATGAATACCAGGAATCACAGACTTTGATAGGTGTTAATATACAGCATTTTTTGATGATTAGATTTTCTGCAAACATAGGGGACCTCTCAAAGCTGGTTCTTGTGTCTAAAACGAAGTGTGGTTTCATAGCTTGGGATTACACACCAGTTTATGATGACCAGAGTACTTAAAGGATAAGCAGAAAACAATCTGTGGAGGTACCACAGGGATGAAGTGTGGCAATGGAAGGCTGTGCAGCCCCCCTGCTCTTGGGCTGCCTGTCAGAGGAAGGGGGATGGAGAAGAGACAATGCAAAACTGCAGGGACTCCCTGCATTGGGTCCAATTCACAGCAAATCCTTTGTAATACATCTCAACTTCAAGAATCTCCTTGAAAAAGGCTTACTTGCCCCAGCTGCTCACAAAGTTTAAAGGTTCTCAGCTCTGCTATTAAGACCTTGGTCACAACCCTATGGTTTAGGGAGACTTCTCTCTTGCTTCTAGAGCACAGATTTACCGTTTTTATTATGGACAAAAAGTGAGCGCACCTCTCCAATCTTACAGTTCTCATCCTTTAAAAACAGGTTGAGTGTTCTGAGCATTAATAAACAAATCTGTTAATTTGTGCTAAAATTAAACTGGTTATTTAAAGAAATTTAACATCTGTTCTTTGACCTGAATAATCTTAAAACTACAGACTGTCTCAACTCTCCATGTAGTTAAAATTAATCAAAAACTTGTGCACAAGCTCTGCTATATAAAAATAGACTGTAGTTAAGATAAATTGCTAATTATTGCTTTATCTAACTGTTGTAAATATACAGGATCCAAAGAGGGTCAGGTCAACAGTTAACTGAAGTGGAGCTACTTCAGAGATGTAGCTGGTCACCATCCTCCTCTACAGCTGGTCTTCACCAAACAAGTCTGCTAGATATGACAGGCATTCAGTTCTAGGAGGTAGACTGGACATGTCAAGTCTCCAGTACTAGTATATTTTTTTTGCACAAGTCTCACTGGCTAAAGCTGACATTAATGACTGAAAGGTCTCTTCACTTCATTGTTGCCTCAACTCAACAACAAATTGAAAAAGCCCTGTCAGGAAAACTGGGACGTCCTGGCTTCAGCTGGGATAGACCTAATTTCCTCCCTAGTAGCTGGTACTGTGCTGTGTTTTGGATTTAGGATGACAATAATATTGATATCACACTGATGTTTTAGTTCTTGATGACCAGGGCTTACACTAAGTCAAGGACTTTCAACTATTCATACTGCCTGTCAGTGAGGAGGGTGCAGGTGCACAAGGAGCTGGGAGGGGACACAGACAGGACAGCTGACCCCAACAGACCCAAGGGATATACCATATCATACGGCATCATACTGAACAAAAACCTGGGGGGAGTTGGCTGTAGGGTAGTGGTGGGTGGGGGAGCAACTGCATTGTGCAGAGCTTGTTTTGTATATCCCTTTATCATTATTGCTATTTTCGCTTGCCTTCCTGTCCTATTACACCGTCATTATCTCAGCCCATGAGTTTTACCCTTTTTCCAGTTGTCTCCCAGATCTCACTGGAGGGGAGTAAGAAAGTGGCTGTGTGGTGTTTAGCTGCCTGACGGGTTAAACTGCAACATGCTGCTCCAGTAGCAGATGCCTTCAAGTTGCAGTGGTACCACGACTGTGCTAAAGAAGCCTGATGAAAGCCTTTGCTAGGAAAGATCTAGAAACTTCATTAGCTGATTGTACCCTGCTATATTGAATGAAGTAACTGATGAAATCATTAAAAATAAAAAACCTGCAAACTGTGGGCATGTTCCATGAATTTGTGGTAAATATGATATAAACATGACCTTTTAAAGCAGCCTTGTGAAAATTTGATATTGGGACATCCTCAAAAAGGCTGCTGAGGCAGCAGTTACTGCTATCCAGGCTCTCAGGTCTTTCAAACTCCTCAGCACTGTGTTATGCTTCTTAAGTAAATAAATGGTGCGCTCTTCACATCACAGCTGGACAGTTTAATACAGAGCTGCTTATATCCTAGTGTCAATGGCAGCTTGATAGTTATGTCCAGGGACTCCATTTGACAAGATAAATAATCACTGTGCACTGCTTGCTACACATTCGATTGAATCCCACCTGCAAGAATTCATCAAATGACGCCAACAAGACAATGTCATTCTAGCAGTTGATATCCTGAAGTAAAACAGTGTCAACTCAAAGGTCCACCAAGCAGTCAATGAAGACCTCAAATAAATGATAGTAGAAGGTCAGAGCCTTGCCAAATAAACCCACCTTGTTAACAGCGAAAGCACAAAATAG
The DNA here is from genome assembly GCA_013399875.1 of Gymnorhina tibicen. Taxonomy (NCBI): domain Eukaryota; kingdom Metazoa; phylum Chordata; class Aves; order Passeriformes; family Artamidae; genus Gymnorhina; species Gymnorhina tibicen. The sequence continues at coordinate 2,173,046 of VXAZ01004118.1, read as the reverse complement.
CTATATATGTTTTTTGCGTTTTATAAATAAACTAGGGCAGTCAGTTTGGGAGTTAATTTTCATTTAAAAGTTTATCTTGAATAAAAGTAGTGCTCTCTTCCTCTGATCTTCTGATCTTAGTAAAATAGGGGATTCTCTATATTCTTGAAGTACTTAAAGCTATGAAAGACTGTGTCCTATACTCTAACACAATGTTGTAGGATTAACCATTTCCCACCCTCAGACACGGTTGTTTTTAGAAGTTCTTCTGAAGAAAATTTCATGGACAGTGTGGAAAACTTGTCATTCAAAATGGTTGCTTTTTCCTAAATGGAAATGACTTCCCGGTTTGAAGATGCATCTATACCATGCTTAAATAATCGGAGTCAGAATATAGCCCACCAGACTCCCTGCCCTGGCTCTCTGAGGGCATATAGATGGATATAGGATTGGTTATAGCTGAGCTCCCAGCGTCCACAGTATGAAAAACTCAGGCTGCCCATCAGTCCCAGGTACCTTTGTAGCATATGGTATGAGGTACAGGATGAGTGCCCTCCTAGGAAAGATGCCAAGAAATCCAGTTTGCAGGCTGTCGGCCAGACCATGGCACCAGCATGGCAAAGGCAATGCAGAGCAGCAGCCTGGTCATCCTGCAGCTCAGCCTGCAGACACCACCAGCACAGCCCCAGCCCATGCCAAGGGACAGAGGTACCCAGAAATCCAGTCTGACCCTGCTCTTTCCTGGCTGCTTTGAGGCTTGCAGCGCTAGTGTGCACAGAGCTTATGATGAAAAAGCAGAGCAGAAGAAGCTTATATCCACAGAGGCATTTTGAGAAGAACAGCATGTTTCCATTGTTCTTCCTGCAGCTGAGATCACAGGCTTCTCTTAATGAAAGTAGCTGCTGGCTATATTCTTAATGGCAACACTATGATGACACAAAGAGGGGAAAAGAAAAGAGATAATTTCTATTTTTAGGCAAACATTTGAATCTGGAACTAGAAACACAAAATGCCCCTCACTGGAATAATTTTTTTTTTTTGGTAATGTTAGACATCAGAGCTGTTTTGGATGCTGTTTCTGAGCATTTCTCATACTATCTTCTATGTACTTCCTTAAAAGGTCAATTTCCTTTGAAATTCTAGATATTATGTATGTTGGATTTTGGATAATTACATGATTTCTACAAACTTCTTGTTTATCTTGAGCTTAAATTAAACTTTATTTCAGTGCAGTTGGTCTTTTTCCTTGACACAGAATATTTTCTGCACTTAAGCACCTGCAGCTAGTCACACACAAGTCCTTGAAAACAGAGTAAATAGGTCATCCTGTCTATTTCTCTGCCTCAAGGAAGAATCAACTATACCTATGTCATTCCTGGCAAATATTTGTCCAACTTGTTCTAAAGAGTTCTAATGACTGAATTTTCACAATTTCCTTATCTCTTCCAATGCTTAAATATCTTCTCAAAATTGCAATCCCTACGAGATTATTAAGAATTAAACCATGCCACCACATTTTGTACTGGAGTCCTTTAAATTAATGTGAAATGACATCTTAATCTAAAAACGAACAACTGTGCCTAGCAGTTTGCTCATGATGGGTGCCCTCTCACACAATAAGAGATAAAGAATGACCACTAACCTTCCAGCTCTACAAGCAATTGCAAATTCCTTCTCTTCATTTCACTTTTCCTAATTCTAGGAGCAGACATTGCATATTTGAACTACCTGCATGTCTTTCAAGGTACTTCAGGAGGCCTTTACTGAGATGGTAGATGTTTATGCGGGAGGCAATCTGGTGATATGATTAAAATTATACTGTAAGCATCTAGATAGTGTATCATGAACACAGACCTTCCAATTTTATGTACTTGTTCCTTGAATCATGTTCTCTAACTGAACTATTATTTGAGACCTTGGCAATAATCTTGTGTCTCTGGGTCCCACCCAGCTATTGCATGCAATATAGAGCCTATTAGAGCCTATTAGAGAGGGACAGCTTTCCATAGACTGACTTTGTCTGCTTTTGCCATCTCCCAGTTGCTCACCCCATCCTGCTTCCTTGCAGGACTAAACTCTGGCTGTGAGGAAAGCTGTCTCCTTGCCACGCACTGGTATGCCTTGTTGAGCAATGCCTTGATCCTCTCACAGTGCCAGTAATAAATACTAACAAAGCATAACTAAATTCAGAATAATGACAGTATATCATCAAAAGCTGTTTCAGTAATAATAGTAACAAACAGTTGTGGGTATTTCATGTAAATAGGCAATCTTTTAAATTAAACTGCTCTTCAGAAAATATTTTGCATTTCTTTAGAGATTCACAAAACAGTGTTTTCATTTAAGAACTCTCCCTAATATACAGGTTTTTAAGGAAATTTCAAGGTAGACATATAAAAGTTTTACTGTTGGGTTTTTTTCCACAGTAGGGGCAGTAGCTGGCATGGTCCCTTCATTCACCCTCCTGCCAGCTGCTTTATTAGCTGTTTTAGCTGTCGCAGCACAGGACAAACAAGCCACCAGAGAGACCAGTTGAAAGGCAGGTTAAGCAGCTGAATGAAAGAGGGCTGGAGGAACAGGGAAGCATAAAACAAATACCTTAACAAAAAAACTAAATATTTTGCTCTGCTTTTCTTTAAAGTAAAAAACGCTATGGGATTTACTGAGGCACCTGTTCTTTTTCCTGAAGGGCAGAACTCTGATTTTCTGAAAAGCTGGAGACTGCTGAAATGGCCAGCACTTGTAACCTGAGCAAAGACTGACCCATCCTAGGAATATTTTTCTCTGTAAATTACAACAATGAAGCTTGAATAGGCTTATTTATTATTGGGCAGGCACAAAGTAACGGGAAAGAAGAAAAAAATTAAGAGATCTTTTTCTGCCTCCATTACTGCTGGTTGCTGGGTCACCTTCTCCACTCCCTGCAAGACAGTGGTGGATTTGCAGCTCTCCCTTGTCTCCAGCCAAGGTTGCCTGGGGTCGTGCACCGTATTTCCCTTGGGCACCAGTGGAACCTCTGCAACTCTGCACAGCTAAAATCCCTGTATTTTTATCTGCAGAGCACAGTGGGAAGTCCAAAGGGACTTCTGCTGCAGCACAAAGAGGACCCAGTCCTTTCTGGGGTACATCAAACCGAGTGTCCTAATTGCTTGTGAACCCCACTTTATAAAGAGAAGCTTTAGAAAAAGCAGATTCAGCTCCTCAAAGGACAAGCCCTGGTGGGGTTCTCCTGAATCTGAGAGGCAGTAAGGCACCTCCTGTCCCAGCAGAGCAGCTCAGAGGCAGATTACCCTGCTCTGCACGCATGCAGCCAAGCACAACTCCAACATATGTTCTTCGCTTTTTTGGCTGAAGTTACTGTTGTCTTTCCTTTCCTCTCTTTCTCTCCCCCCAATTCTCTCTCGCTTTAACTCTCACAGGAGCAATAAATGCCAGCAGTAAATATTCTCAGCCTTACAAGGATTTCAGTAAATTAAGGTTCACATCCAAGCTTTGGGCAACTTCCTGTGTTCTAAATGGGATCCAAATGAAGGTTTTCCAAAGTCTATACAGTATAATAATAATAAAAAACATATCTAAATCATTAAAATGAGTGACAGCATTCCCTATACTAGTTCTGGGCTCCATAAATAATGTATAAAACCAATCTGCATTATATTAGCAAAAGATAAAAATTAGAAAAGGGTGAGAGTAAAACCGTTTCATTTTTTGGTGACACAAAGAACATCGTCCCCGCTCCTGAGCTGCGAGCTCCATCTTGTGGGCGGTGGTGGAGGTGAGGTAGTTTTCTGCTTATCGCAATACTATTATTCTTCAAATTTTCAGGCATTTTAAAGAAATCATTATAAAAATACAAGCTCTTTATTGAAAAATAACAGCAAATCAAAGGAGGCAAAGCAAACCAGTACAATCCCCCCTCCTGCATCCCCACGACCTGATATGCCTCTGCTGCATCCCACCATTTTCTCCCAAACTCTCTTGTTAGAAATAGGCCAGTAATTTGTTCTCATCACTTATGGTGGTTACAGCCCAAATGAATGTACGCTGTCTTTCCCTGTGTCCCCACTCGTGAGCTGAGTGCTGCCCCTGGTGCTTGCCACGGCAGTGCATGGGAACCATGCCTCCCCTGCCTTGCTCTCCCTGCCTCTGGCATGATGCTCATGGAGGCAAGGATGGGCTCCCGGGGAGCTACGTGGGCTTTGGGCCAAGGGCTTCATGGAGATTTCTGGGCCAACCCCTGCTTCTGGTCCTACCCTATGGATTTTTCCACCAGTGTGAGATGGAGCCTTGTAATAGCGCTTTGGTTCAGCTCATTTACAGGGGTCAGGGCTTGCAGCACGGCTCCTTGGGGAGTGAACCCCATGGAACACAGCTCGACCTGCTCTGGGGTGGCAGAGGGCTGTGTGGGAGCCCACGCTGTGCTGGCCAGGACAAAGGTGCTGCTCAGCCTCCCATCTTCTGTCCCCACCCACACCTGGCAGATCTCGCTGGTAGGAATCCTCCCCCAAAAATATTTGCAATTGCTACTTCATTTATACAACATTTGGAATGTACTTCCAGGATGAAAGACTACTTATCTGGTTAGCTTTATTGCCGAATTTCATCCCATTATGCCTTGATATATACCCTTTGATGCCAGGAGTTCCTGTAGGGCAGCACTATCTCTTCGAGCCACTCTTCAAATATTTGTGAATACATCCCTCATTCTCTTACCAAGAGACGTGAGATAAAGCATTAAAAACCTAAGCTTTTCTAGTGATTGACTTTTTCTTTTCTTTTTCTTAATACACTCTACAGAATTGGAGAGGCTTTAAATTTAACCGTTATTTTCTAGACACTATTAACCAACAAAAAGTGCTTTATGGTGAATAGCAATGTACAGTTTACAAAGCAATACCCTCCTAAGCACTACAAAATGGAGTAATCTCTGCTCTGTCAGTCTTGTAATTAACAGAAATTTGGACACAGCCTTGGCTTTTAAAAATTGCAGACAAGAGCACAAAGGAGGCGTAAGGAATGAGACAATATCAAAAAAAGGGAGGACACAGCTATTTCATCAAAAATGGGCAAAATCTCCCTGAAGAACAGACCACAACAGAAGTGACACACAGAGTAAGCACATTAATGAAGTGTGTGGGTTCACAGCAGCTGAAGTGGGTGGGCACAGCTGCTGTGCCACCACAGGTACGCACAGGAACGGAGTCACTTCCCTCCGCCCACTGGTGAGACTGGAGCAGGATGTTTTTGGACTCAGGACACATGCTTTGCAAACAAGGAATGGGAGCTGGGGGCTCAGCAGGGGGCTCTCTGTGAATGCCCAGGTGTTTCTGAATTGTAGCTCTGAGTCTCCCAGCTCTTAGGGATCTGTGAAAGAACAAAATGCAAAACTAGTCCCCTTCCTTTTTTTCTTCCAAAGCAACTATGTAGTTTGGCCATACTGGACACTTATGCCCAAAAGGATCTGCACTAGACCTCGAAACTCCAAACTTTGTATGAAAATCATGGGACAAGTGGAAACCTACAGAGAGGTGAAGGAAAATAGGCTGGAGGACCATGGCATTTCTTTCTCAGCTGAGACAGGAGCTCTCACCTGTGTGGTGCTGTACCTCCTCCTCTTACTGAATTGCCTGCTCTTTCCACGTGGTCTCCCCTTCCCCTCCCCTAGGTCCTAACCACTCCCTCGGGTTTCTCCTGTTACCCCAACTCTGCCCAAGTACTGCCTCTATGCCCTGAGAATCGATGAACTCTCCGCCCCCCTTGTCCCCAGATAAACTGGTTACAGGCCATCTGACTCACTCTCTCTGCCCCTGGGCATCAGTGGGTCACCAGCCTCTCTCTCTCTGCCTTGAGTACCATGCCATGTGCTGGCCTTCTACCTTTGGGGGCCAGCACAGGTGCTGGCTCAAGGCTTTTGGGAGGTAGCATGGAATANCCTTCTACCTTTGGGGGCCAGCACCTGTGCTGGCCCCGCGCTTTTGGGAGGTAGCATGGAATAAAGATATTCTGCAGTCCTCACGCGAGGGAGCCTTCTCCCCTCCTTTATCATCTTCATGTTGTGGAGCTACAGCTAGCCGGGACTGAGCGGGCCGCCCAGAAAGCGCTACCGGACGCAGCACAGCTGTTCTCCCTAAGATGCCCCATAGAGCTGTCCGGGAAGGCTGTGGCTTGCCATGCCACCGCAGGAACCCACAAACCGCAACACACCTGGACCGTGCTGGAAGGTAGAAGTGTGCTGATCCTGCTCCTGAGCACAGCAAAGCCCAGAATTTGAAGCAAGGTGGTGAGCTGGGGGTCTGGGATCAACAATACCTTTTGTGATGGAGAAAGAAAAAGCAAGACATGAAAACAAGAGGAAAGAGAGGTGAAAATTAAGGAGCTTACAAATTTAACCTTGTATCTATTAGGTAAAATATAATGTTGGTGCTCTGTAACATTTATACTCAAAGCAGAAGGAAGTACTGTTTGGTGGATTGCTGCAGTTCAATGGCTATCAGCTGTTCATAAATCAAGTACCCAGACAGACTGCAAACTGCCCTGCTGCCACGACAAAGACAGTGATTAATGCTTCTGTTATGGATTAGGGAGACACTGAGGTAGTATTACATATAATACTAAGATGTTACCTTTTTTTTTACTTCTCAGCCGAAGGCCAAGAAAAGTTTGGTCAATATTGCTCAGAATTAAACTGTTAGGGGAGTGCCATTTGTTTTATTTTATAACATACACACTTGCCTGTCCTTGCAAGCAATTTTATGATTTTTTTTCTTTTTAGTCAATTCAATAACTATTGGGTAGTATTTGTCAGTATTTTCTTGCACTTATTTCCCTATCTGCGCTATGTAAGTTTCTGTACAGGCTGTATTTTAGCATATGTGTATATATAATTCCATTTTCTTTGCTGAGGCAGGTTTTCAGTCTTTGCAGTGTGGCATCAATCCAGTAGCTACAAATCATCTAGTCTCTTCAGCCTGGAGAAGAAAGGAATAGCTAGAAATCCTCCAGATTCTTCAGGGAGAATGAGCAAAAGAGAGTCTGAAGACTTTCAGCAGGAAGAATTGTCGTGCCCCAGTTTGCACAGAGACTGATCCTCCGCTGCCAAGAGGATCAGGAGGGGTCTGGGATGTGGTGGATACAGCACACACGGCAGTCTTGCATCATCCCTCCCCTCCAGACCATAAGGCTGTTCCCTCTCATATTCTTTTTGTATACAAACTGCTGCTAGTAAACTCTGATTAGCCCAGCTCCTGGAAGGGAGTAAGTACAGGGGTGTAGCTGGACTGTTTTCCCACATTAAATACATTCTGAAAAACCTCAAGAAACTACATGATCTCTAACAACCCCTCCTCTCCAATGCCTTTCTGTGCTCCCTGCTATTTTTGTCTGCCTATGTGCAAAGACTCAGAGGATTCCACAAAGGCATTTCCCAATCTCATTAATTGACCAAGTTTGGGGGAAAAACATCATAGACACTGATAAAGCTAATATGTGAGTCTGGATTTCCACATTTTAAAACAGACCTGTGCCTTTGGTTTTCTTGTACATGTGATCTGCAGCAGGACTGTTGCTACCCATTGCATCTGCCTAGTGCCCATGATTGTGGGATTCCAGTGTTTTCAGCTGAAGGCACTATCTGATAGATGGCACTATTCTAACCTAAATTGAAATACATTTGTTGGAACCATTGTAAAGAAAAAAAATCTAACTCTAAATTAAAAAATGTACTCTTCTATGGTTTCATTTGTCAATGAAAAAAATAAGTGAAATGAAATGAACTAAAATGTAAAACACATTCATCCCTACATTCATAGAAAAAGTCATTTGCTGCTATTTTAGCAAAATGCTCAAAGAACTCATAGAACACATTCCCTTGGTTTCTTGTTATTATAGGGCAATTGGTCCATGTCTATCAAAAGACTTGGAGAAACATAATGGTCTTATGTGAGAAAAGCACAATGTTAGTGGACAAACAGTTCACTTAATTTTTTGGCTTCACAAAAAAGGTAGCTGCTGTATTTTGAGTAACTAAAGATACCCACCACGTTTCCAATATATTGCTGTGTGCACGTCTCACTGCTTGCCTGCCTAATTTTGTCAGCATGTATCTTATGAAGGGTACAGAGTGGTGCAAACAATTCCAAATACTTTAAAATGTATTCACCCCTTTCTTTTTGTCTTTATTTATTAAGAATGTAGGAATGCTTGTCTTCCAAACTTTTTACTGACTTTAATAGTTCAGCTTTTATGAAGCACACACGTTTCATGAGAAAGGTTCATCAAAATCATTCATATTCTGTTGCGGTGGCTCAGCCCACTTCGCGGCTGGACAACATTCAGTGGGTGGATTTCCCCGTCTATGACTCCCACCCAGAGGGCGGGTCGGGGGAGTAGAGTCGCCACCATCTGGGTGTCGTCCCTGCGACATCTCCTCCCTTCATTCCAGACCCTTCTTCTGTTCCTCATTCTTTATTGGTTACCTGTTGTCATGTTTATTCATTACCTTCATTGCATATGCAATCTGGTCTGGAAAGTTCTTTTCTCTTTGGTTGCTGATTGGTTTCTGTTTGTAAGTCCCTCCTTTGTATTCCCCTGATTTGTTATCTGTCATTCCCCATCAATTCCCTATTGGTCTGTGCCCCTTGTTCCTCCCCCTTTTGGTACCCCTTAAAAAGGGGCTTCGGGCCCCTCCCCTGGCGCTTCCTTGTCGCTCGCCCTTCAACTTGTTCGCCTGTTACCTTGTTGCTCCCTCGCGGGACAATAAAGTTGGAACTTTGAGCACAAGTAAGAGGTCCCTCGGCCCTTTATCGCCTCTCCGTTGCTCGGCAACAGCGGTGCTGCAGCCTGCCTGCTTGTGGGTCTCCTGCAGGGAGCCAACAGCTGCTGACAGGGCAGGTGCGTTCTCTCCCGTGGACCGGGACACCGGACCTTGTCGCCTGCCAAGGCCTCCGGGCGGCCAGTGGCCAAAGTGACAATATTCTATATTTATTTGCATCGATCAATCCTCAATTAGCCTTTTATATATATATATATATGAATTTCTTCTTCATATTCCTCTATTATCCATTTCTCCCTTGTACAATTGATTACGCTTTTGGTTTAACTTTACCAGGCAAAATCAAGACCATTACAGAGGGTCAAAATTAAAAATAACATTAACGATGCTGGTTTTTTCCCTGGTAAAATATTAAAAGACATACTTTATTCACATTGATCTTCCTTAGCATACATTTGCTGGTTCAGTAGGTTTCAGCTATTTTCCTTTTGATTCTAAATAAAGCTTTTCAGTACAAATATTTCTTTCAGACTATTCAAATCTTTTAGCATGATAAACAGGCATTGCAATTTGAATGAATCACTATATGGTTAAACAGTTCTTTATTCCACAAAAATTACAGAAAGTGTTGTGACAAGTATTTGCATTTTCATATACAGTTCTAGCTCTTTCAGATACTTAGGAAAAGTATTTACACTAAATGCTTTGCAGTTAAATCATATGAAAGGCTCTTTCCTAGGCATGAGTCTTATTTCAGGAAGTGTCTCATTTGGGAATAACTCTATCATCTAACATTAGTTAAGCAGTTCTGATTTTAAGTAACTTCAGAGCCCGAGAAGACAAAACATTTAGGTTTTACAATTACTGTGAAAGTCTTCCTTAGACTTCTCATACGAGCTCAACATACCAGTTCATGGTCTGGAGGTCCAAGGCACTGAAATGTACCTTAAATCCTGATTTTGGGGCCTTAAGCTTTAATTCCTACCTTGAAGATCCTGGAAGTTAATGGTTCTGTTCTGTTTTCTATACACAGAAATTGTCAGTACACATGTGCAGGGTGGATATTGCTCTTACACACTGGCTCATCACTGCAGGGCTCACAGCTATGTCCTTCTGGCAGCTAGCTTTAAATGGACACAGCTTTCCAAGAGTATGGGATTCTCTGCTAGGCATAGCAAAGTCTAAATAGGAGTAGGAAGGAGGTTGAGTCTATCGCTGTTGTTCTTCTCACTAACTAGTTTACTAGTAGTTTGTTGCAAGAATATACAGTGAATCAAAGTGTATTTTCCTAATAAAAGTGAGCAATAACATTTCTCAGTTGGCTTTTTGCAGGGGAAGAAGAGCTCCTCTTGGAAGTGTCCTTTCCTGAATAAGATGATGCTCTGCTGGCTGGGGTCTTATCAGCCTTTGTCTCTTAAATTTTCCTTTGGCAAAGACAGGCCCTTGGCTCTATCAGTACCAATGTGAGAGGTGTGGATTATGGAACTTCTTTCTTCTCAGGAGGAGGAACTTCTCATGTGATTTAAAACTGCAAGTGTGAAAATCTGTCAAGTTTAATCAGCTACATGCTTAAACTGTTGTGACTCAGAGTCTGGTGATATCTTACATCAAGGAATAAAGACATTTACAAAGCCCCAGGTCTTTATGGTAATGGTCAATGAGTGATCAATAAATACAAAAAACACTTCCCTGTGATGTAAAACAATGGCCCAGAGGAGAACAATAGTTTAGTGACATTAAACTGCAGCTTTCCTCATTAGAGACCTTGGTAAGGTGTGCCTTGCGATTAATGACAGATCACTTATACAGCATTACCAGCAGGCAAATAATTCTAATTACCAATAACATTAAATCCTGATCACTATGCAAATAATTTACATAATGTAATGGAATATCTGGTCATTACAGGGCAAACAATTCACAATGTTAACTGAGGTTAGTCAGTTATCGCAGAGTAAATAGCATTAGAAATTAAACAAAGCCAAGCTAATATCAGGTTTTATCCAGTTAATAAGCAGTGAGTGTATCCCTAGGAAAACACATCAGACCATGTAAAAACACATCAGACCATGTAACTTTGCTGTCTAATGCAATACAAATTGGAGATAACATTAAAACATCTTACCTACCAGGATGTTCCTGGCTATCTGGAGGTGTGTAAACGAGGGGGTGGAGGGATTCACGGTGAAGCTTACTGATTTTTATTGCTTCATAGATTATATTTTCCTATCTTTGATGCTTTGTCTTTGATCCTGCTGTCAGATGCACATTACAGGATCCTTACACTGTGGAGGATAAAGCACCGCGGCAATCAAAACCAGCCCAGATGAGGCCATTCTGTGTTCACACACTTGAAACATAGCTGTAGAGGTAGCATTATATTAAATATGGCATTAATCTAAATCTTTTAACAGTTATTTATAATCATGGAATCAGATAATGTCCTCAACCAGCACATGAGGCATACAACATGCCAGGAATATGGTGGGAAGGAAGACAGCACAATATACAGGAGGTAGTAATATATTTGGGGGAAGAAAAGCAAAAGGCAGCCCAGAGAAGACTGGATTACCACAATTATGAAAATATGGATGCAAGAATTGAGTTACGTACTTGACTAAGGAGGTGAGGGTGGAGAGAGGTGAAAGGAATGGTTGGGTTTTAGCTTTTCATTTCCCTACTGAGAGGAAAGGGTAAAAGGCAGACATTGGTACTTGAGATAATGCCTGAAAGTTACAGCTGTACTTGTGAGCTTCAATGCAGAAGATTGTTTCTTAGAAAATATATATTAATTTTATTTGCTTGTTCTCATTTTGTTTCATCTTCTGAAATGATGAAGCAGAAGAAGGTACTTGGGTTACAAAGCCAGTCACTCAAGTACTGTAGGTAATCTTAAGGGCATTAAAGAATTTTTCCCGAGGGACAAGACTCCTTGTGATGTTGGAGAACATTTGGACATCAGCAGTGAATTCTAGTTGAAAACTCCATCTGTGGTAATCAAATGAGAGACAAAGCCTTGATTTGGCCTCTGTCCTTATTCGGCATTGCTCTCGTGACTAGTTTTTGTTTTCCCAGTGTCTCAGGCTAGGATAGACATTCTCTGCAAGATCCCACATGCCTGTTCAACCATTCTACCCCAGCTGTTTGTGCAGCCAGCACTGTCCTGGAGGCTCTGCTCCTGGAAGCAATCTTGGGTAGATTTGCTAAAATGCTTCTGGCAACCTTCGCCCTGCTAGTGCAAACCAGTTTCATCAGCTGTTTAGATTAACCCAGTTGTGGTTGTCTGAAGCAGAGCAGCAAATGTTGACAAGATTCCTCCTGAGGTCAGGACCCTCTAGCATAAGCAAGTAGCCATACATCTGGGGGAGAGATGGTATTTCCAATGGGCATAGCTGAGTGAATGTCCACCCCGATCTTAGCTGGCTGTGATGAACAGCTGTACACTAACTGAGTGCATTGAAAGCAGATTAATCAAACTGGGTCCCTCAAAGGGATTGGAAATGTGGGGCACAGCCTTGGCATGTTCAAGGACCTACAAAAAAAGCTTAATTTTCATACATGCTGCCTGGTTTCTGCCCTTATAGAATCATAGAACATGCAGAGTTGGAAGGGGGCCATCATCGAGTCCAGCTCCTGGCCCTGTGCAGGACACCCTGAGAATCATCATGTGCCTGAAAAGTTGTCTTGTCTTTTTTCTTACACACATTGCAGGATAGGGAATACTGCTTGGAAATTATTTATGGAAACATTGTTGCATTACCTATGATCCACCTATGCTGTATTCAGTCAAGATAACCTAAACCAGGGAAGAACACATGTTCATAGAGCATTGCTGTATCTACATGTTTACTATATGAGCATTTGTAGTTGGCAATTTTCTCATCAGAGAAAAGTTGTTGGACTTCATTCATATTCACACATCTTTCTTCCTAACCCTAATGTTGAGGTCATCACCTCTCTCATTTTAATTAGCATTGAGCAGAAGATGGAAATCTCACAGAAAAGTATTTATTTTCTGGCCCCTCTGAATCTGGGCAGAGGAGATAATGCGTGATGGATTATATGGAGTAGGAAAAAATAACAGTGTTTGCCTCTTGCAAACTGATACAGCAAAGAGAACATGAAGCAGGATTAAGGCAGAAAAGGAGAAAGGAAAGTGATAGCTGACTTTAGAAGATGACTTTAGAAGGGGGAAAAGTACATAGACTGCCTATACTCTGAACCATGAAGGAGACAGCTGGAGCAAGCAGCAATAGAAGACTTTAGGAAAATTTCAGGTTATGGAAGTAAACTTTATGGGAAAGCAAATACAAGCAGAAATGGAAGTTCTTGACAAATTCTTGACTTGAGAAAGGGGTAGAAGCAGAGCAACCTCCTCTGTTAAATGAAGTCATTATTGCAAGTATTGAAAACTTTCAGAAAACTTGATAGAAAAGGTAATTTTAAAAGAAGATATTTATTTTGCAAAGTCAAAAGAATGGGAACAGTGATACTGAAACAACTTCATGACCCAAGACAAATCAGGTCTTTTACCTGAATGTTGTCAAATTTAATTATGAGTATCTAGCAGGCTCTTAAGCAGTATCATTAATGTCTGTGGTCCTTAAAAACTGAAATAAACTTAACCATTCCATATTCCATGCAAAATAATAGATCATAATGAATTAGAAAACCCTCAATTTATTTGAAACCTTATGGCTGATAAAAGATATATTACTTTAACAAGTAATTATTTTAACCAAGGTTGCCTTGTTCTTGATTTGGCCTCTGTCCTTATTCGGCATTGCTCTCGTGACTAGTTTTTGTTTTCCCAGTGTCTCAGGCTAGGATAGACATTCTCTGCCGAATTAGTGACTGAATTAGTCAAGAAGGCCCACAGCCAAAAATCATCCATATATGATTTTATTTATTTTTTTAAAGCCAGCAGTTCCACCGAGTAAATCAAATACAGGAAAGCTGGCCTGTGTAACAGTAACCTACTGTTAGGGAAGCGGCAAAGGTGGAAGCTTCCCAGTTCTTCCAAGGTGCAGCACATCCAGCCACAGCACAGCCTTGTTCAGCCAGAGATGCAGTGAACTGCAGGGGCACATGAGAGAAGTTAGGATTCTGGAGATGGCTGCAACTTGCATATCACCTTTCAGCTGGATTATTGAGGTATCTCTAAGGTACAAAATGCAGGAGGTGTGCAGAGCTCCCTGGGAACACATATTCCTGTGCTGTAACTCAATCATTTCAAAATATCTGTTACAGCAACATCTGGCTCCTTTAAGACTTTATTCACCAGACAATCTTCAATGCATCTCTGCCACTCACTTAACTAGTTGCCACTGCCTTCCTCAAGCTGTCTGAAAATACCTTCTAACAGAAAAAGAACTGCCACTCTGCCCATGTACACAGTGTGCTCAGTATGTCAGCTCAGATACATCATGAAATGCACCACTGCATTCACGGAAGTTTAGCAAATGTGTGAGTCATGAAATATGGGTAATACCTGCATCAACTGTGTACATAAAACATGCACTTTATCCTGCACACAGAGAGCAACATACCAGACCTGCTTCATGTGCTAAAAAATCAGCTCCACCTAGTTTCTACAAAACATTATTTCTTAATTCACCGTGATCATGTACTATTTGATCAAAACTGAAGGTGAACAAAGAAAATAGAAAATACTTAAAGCAATTCAATACCATGTGGTTGTCTTGAATGAACTTCCCACTCTTCCCTAGGAAGTCTTCCAAACTGGAGCTACACACCACAAATTCTTCCAACAGAAGTTCCTCCACCTCACTACAGGTGCACTTCCCTGGGAAAAAGTGAATCTGCCAGGTTTCATCAGTGTTAGAGATAAATTTAGGCATGCTTAGATCCAATGGTGTTTAACTTTAAATTTGCCAGTTTACCCATCATGAGTAAAACAGAGGCCTCAATCTTTCATGTCTCTTCCATTTCCTTTCATATTGCTCTCTGTGCATTGTAGCCCTATGTCCTTCTGGCTCTCCTCTATTCCAATTCAAGCTACCTCTGTATCTGTCAAGTGTTGGGGTGTTTTACAATATTTTGTTCAAATATATCACCTTCCACTTGTCTATATAACTATAATTCCTACCCGAGCTTTCAAGAGTGTGGGTCTCATTAACTGCACCAACCACTGAACTGAACTGCAGCCAACCTGAAATCTGGCCAGTGTTTTTTCAACACCTTTAACAAGATTAATCCTATCAGTAGCCACACTTCCTTTGCTCTCTAGTGGGCCATTTTGGAATCTCACTGATTAAGTGGTAAGACACTTTTCTCTAAATTCCAAGTTAAATTCATGCTCGGACAATTTACACCCTGATTCTATTGGATGATATTTGCATCAAAAATTACTTCTTCCACCCTCATATAATTTTGAGTTATTGTTATTCGATATGTTCTCCATGTTTGAAAGTTTGTTCCCACAGTATGATTCGTGGGAAGGTTTAGCATAATCTACTCTACCATCTACCCACTACTAGAAAGCTGGTGTGTCTTTATGTGCAAATCTTCAACCTGAGTGGCATCACCCAAAGCAGATGCTTTCCACGCTGTCTGTGCTTTGTGCTTGTGCAACAGTGCATGGCACTGCCTGTCTCACTATGTGTTTAGCAGCTCAGAGCGACCTTCTTTACTGGTGCTAATTCATTCATCCTCAATAGACTCCTCAAAGCCAAGCTGCAGGAACAGCAGGATATTATGCTCTGTAACATCTAATTCAACCTCGAATTTCATTCCATGCTAAATGTCCACTTCTTTATGTTACAGAGAGGCGAGGGAGCTCACAGGCCGGCCAGTTTTCATGTCGCTTTCCCACAGTGACAGAAAAACTGACTTGGTATGTTCTCCAGGGAGTTTTGAAGATGGGCTTCTGGTGGGTCTGTTTACCTATAGGCAGGAATTGATTCAATGGATGCTTACAGAAGATTCCTTCTCAGAAATGTTCATAGACAATGACTCCACTGAGTAACCATCCTATCAATGACAGCCAAGCTTGGCACTCCTTACTGATGACTGCATTAGAACAAATATTTAAAGTATTTTCTCTGTTTTTTCCCTGCTATTGGTTCATTATGGACTGACCACATAAGAACAAAAAGAGTATTGCAGTAAAACGTCTCCACCAAGCTGTACACTCATACTTCAAGTGCTCGGATTTTGCTATACACCAGCAAGTCACAGGAGTAGTCACAAGATGGCAGCAGAGAATTAAAGATTTCTGAAACGTTGTATTTGGGCTTACATGAGTTAGTTAACGTTGATTTACACTATAAACAGTGAGGTTTTTTAGCAGTGCCCAAAACAATTTACCATTGCCGTTAAATTTATTAAATATTTTACAGAAGCATAGTCAAATATTTAGTTCATATTTTCCTAAAGAATTTCAGGCCTTTCTTTAAAAATCTACTTACCTTTTGATTTTCTCCATAGTGAGTCTTTCAAAGAGAAATTGTTCTTATAAGCAGACAAACACACAAAGTTTATATCCATGTCAGAATTAGAGAATTAGTGATAATTCAACTCCTGGCAAGAACTCTTCACTAGCAACACGAAGATCTAAGTCCACATTGAAAATAAAAAATACAGTCAGTAAAGGATGCATTTTTAAAACTCAAGGAGCTACTCATAAATAACTGGACACATCAGCAAGACTGAGTAGTGAACAGAGTTCTGAGCTGAAGATCCCTGAGATCAACAGAGAGCCAAGAAAAGTAGTAATTAAAAAGGATATATGCTACCACAGGTGTGTGCAGCCTCTGGTGTACACTTGCCTAATCTAAATGTCTCCCATAATTTGTGCTGTCTGCTTATTTTTCCCCCCAGAACTTACAAGAGCCAAGGTACAGGTGCAATGATAGACTACCCAGGGCACATTTTTCTCCTATTTCAAATATTCCCCCAAGGTGGCTTTGACACATCTTGCAGTGGCTCTGCAAGTGGTGGGCAGATGCAGTGTATCAGTACCACCAGCTGCACACAGGTGTGTTGTGGAGCCTTTTGGTTTGGCCATGCCATCATTCTTTGTTCAGCTAACTGTGGCAAGTCTCTAGAATACAATATATAATTAATTGCTGATTGTTTCCACAGTTCACAATGCTTTGTATTATTACTAAAAGTGATAATCACTTAATGTCAACAGAGATTGAGGGCTTGTTACCATTATTACACGTATGCAGATTCAATAGGCTATGTCACTAACGTTTCCAAAATACCCATATAATCCACACATACTCAGACATAATGGACTTTCTTCCATCACACACATGATCAGTCCCTGCATTTTTTTTGCAAAATGGCATAAGCTCAGAACTGACAAATTAGGAACACGAGAGTCACCCAGAAGCAACTTCCCTTTCTGGCTGTGGATGAAAAGAAAGCCACCAGGATCCCATGGAAGCAGAAGCCCAGGCAGAGTCAGATGCCCTGGTCCTGCCTCAAGTGTGGTCCAGGTCACAACAGCAGTGTGAGGTAGAGACCATTGTCCGCTAGACCAGCAAGAGGTGAATGATCTCTGTCAGCCTGAAATACTTCTCTGCCAATTCTGTCAAAGCTGCAAAAGGGGGCGAAAGCAGAATAGCAGAAGCATGAGGTGTGCCAGAGCTAGTCCGCTACTTGACCTAGCTCATCCACAGGAGTGCAAACGTGGAAAGGCAGCACTCAGTCACTTGGGGGCCTCTTTTGGTTTTAAGTGGTGAATTCTCTCAGCTACTAGTAATTGCTCATTGTGTAGTCCTTAAAAGACCTGTCATACTGGAATTGACAAACTCTGTGCATGTTTTGGATAAACAGATAAGCATGGCCACAACTGATGAGATTTCTCCTTACCATGAGGCAGTATCCTGTCCCCAGCAGACTATCTTCAATCCCAATTATTTTCTTATGAGGAAAGAGCAAGAAATCCTGAAGCATACCAGGCTGGAATAAAAAGTGGTCCTATAGGCACATTTTTCTAACTCTCATCAGTTAAAATTTGATTCATGTCCAAAAAAATGAAAATTCTTACAACAGAACTGAATCTTTGCCAATTCAATTATGAATATTATAGCTTCATCTCCTATTTGAAGATGTTGTGCAGCATACCTATATTCTGTTAAAAGCCCTTTTCTTTATCCCTATTTTGACTCAATTTCAGTTGGGGAGATAGTCAGAATGCTTTTCAGCAGGGTGGGGCTTTATATATATATATGTATTTATTTCTGACAGGTATGATTACACAATCTCTAGATGACAAAGTGAACCCTTGCTAGCCTTTTGCTGAGTGTTTATCCAACACTGATATGAATGATCTTAAATATTACCATTCTCTTTAATTAGAATAGAAATTAATGGCTTTTGTTAATTTATTGTATTTAGATGACTTTAGGAATAGCACAAAAGTAAAATTTTCATGTGGGGCCTATCTATTTTAAATACAAGCTTAAGTTGATAAAAAAGATTTAAAAACTGCTCTTATTTTCAAGAATAACTAAAAGTCATTGTGCTTTGGATAATTCATGTAATCCTTCACTTGCCTGTTATATCAGCAACCTTCGCATCTATCTTGTACTGAGGAAGAAAACCTCCCAGCTTGTAAAAAGCACCTTTTCATTCCCTTTTGTTTCTTGGACAAACTAATAAAATGTGTATATCATAGTAACTGCTTTTTTACCTCTCACAGCTATATTCTTCATTTCCTCATAGTTCACTCACTTTTCTTTGTTATCACTTGATTTGTATTTATTATAATCTCCTGTCCAGACAGGAAAATTCTTGGAACAAAATTTTTTTGTGCTTTACTTGTAGGGATGATGCAATGAATTTATATGACTACAAACACAACTGTAGCCATCATGCAAACGAAATCCAGATGTAAACCAAAGTTATGGTACTTTCCTTCCTGTAGTATTTCCAGTTTGAGGACTTCAGAAATTTCACAAATATAACACTCATTACACACATCACACACAAACACGCACACCCCACCCCATGACAGCAGGGTTGGAACTAGATGACCTTTAAGATCCCTTCCAACCCAAATTGTTCTATGACTTTATGTTCCAGGATCAAGCATCACAGTTCTGGTAAAAAGGTGGCATATGTAGTAGTATCTTCATTTTATACATAGGAAAAAAGTGCTATAGGAATAATGATTCTACATCTGGAATAAAGAAAGAAACATGCTCATTCCCTATGCCTTAATCATACACTGTTCTATTTTTCTCATATTTTAAATGGTCATTGGTAAAAATCCACAAGTGATGTGAGTCTTCTACTGCAGAGAAATCCCTTACTTAGCCCCTCTGGCTGGGAAGCACGGATGTTTTTAATTTGTATCCAAATTGATGAGATGGCTTTTTACTAAAATACTCTACTTTTTGTACCACACATTTCATTTCTAGTTGGATTCAAATGTCAACAAATTGATCCTTGGCAAACCAAGCTTTCCACCACATAATATCATTTCCTCATTGAACTAATTACTTCATCATATCATTGCTTTTAAAGTAATTGCGGACTTATATATCCATACTCTTTATGCAAATTAAAACTAATAGCTATATTTAGTAAATGGGAAAACTGCCTATTAGAGTAATTCCCAACCTGGAAATCCATTTCCCACAAGAGACGAAGTCCAGTTGTTAACCCACACCTAAATTTAAGTTCCAACTTTTAAGCCTGGGTATCTAAAATGACAATCTACAATGCAGATCTAAAATTTTAAATACAAGTGGCTCCCTTGCAAAAGTGCTTGCCACCTCCAACAGCCTCTAACCCAGCAGGACACAGTGTTCTCACTTTCTCAGCACTGAATTATCTGCTCAATGATCCCTGAAAGCCCATAGAAACTGGGCTTAGCTGCACAGAAAGAGCTGGCCCAGGATCAGTCTATTCCTTAACTTCCTAGAACAGACAGCTTCTAGCATAACAGTGTTTGAGCGGTCATTGCAAACAAATGGGAGGGTGTTCTTCTCTCCCAGGACACCAGTTATTTTCCAGAGTGAAACAAGCAGCTCCTGGCTGTGCCTTCTGGACACTGTAGTGCTCATCATGTGGCTGATTCAGCCAGGCATCAAATGTGCTCGCTCAGGTTGGGCTAGAGGTCTGAAAAGTCCACAATACTGTTCAGGCAAAGTTGTAAAGTTTGGCTGCCAAAGACCTGAGCCAAACATGTTTAAGGGGGCAAAAAGATGTGCCCTGGAGGCACTGTAGAAAAAAAAGGATGATTTAACATCATGAGTAATATTAAGTCACAGCATCAGAAGTCAAGAGCATGCTATGAGTTGGAAAGAGTAAAAAAGAAGGCACAGTATGAATATCTTTAACTTTTTTTCTGCTAATTCTCAGGTATCTAGTTCTTAGACCATATCAGGGACTCCAATTTAAATGTATGCTTGTGCTCTGTGGATAATCAGAAGGTATACTTTGTATATTACCATAAAGCATGCTGCTTTCAATTAAGATGATAGTTCTGCATTCATTCAAGGGACAACACTCAGGCATTCAACTGTTCTTATTTCAATTTATAAATCTCCTGATTTCATTTCAAACAATCTCACTTAAGGAAATGGGAGAATGAGTGTTATGGATTGTGAAATACAGGAGTACTGGGAGGGAACTGAATGTACCAGTTGGGAATATAAAAAGGGGGAATGAGTCATGTAATTTCCAGTCATTTGGAAAGGGTCATCCTGACTGGGCAGGGCTACAATTATTAAAATTTATGTATCAAGCATTTATTCTTGGGTTGAATGAATAAATGATCTTCTAGCAGACCATCATGATCATAAATGATCTGTTAGCAATGCTGCGATAAAGGTTCTGTCAGCAATTATATTATAGGGATTTATAAGACAGAGCTAAAATAGTGCATCCTGGTCACTAAAATAACTCCAGAGTCAGACTTTGGATCAAGTTATCATAACCAAGCAGCTGACTAATGCCCACAAAAATATCCTATGCATGGGAGTCATCTTTGTGCAAACTGGTTGGATAATTGCTGGTCTAGGCTTGTTTTCATCAACACCTCTATGGAATATTGGGTGCTTGGTTGGGTGAACAGGCATTTCTGTGTGCAGGTGCTCTAAACAAACATGAATATCAATGCATATTGGTTTGCAATAATGCATATTTCAGGTTTTTTAGACCAAAACAAGCCATTATAATGTAAAGAAGCATATATTCATAAGGCTGAGATAGAAGTTAATCTAGGACTCCATAGTAAATCCTGCAAACTCAAATGTTGTCAGTACTTTAAATGTAATAGTGTTTAGCTACGTAATTTACATGACTTTTTCTTAGTCATCTGCCTGTGTCTGAAAATGTGCTTTCACAAGATTTTCCAAAAAGGGATATATTTCATTTTGTTTACATTAAATTGCTAGATTTTTTAACCTTTGATGGTTTCCCCAATACCTGTGTTCTGGTATTGCAAATGTGAACTCAGCAACTCACAAACAGAATCTCAGCTTTTACTCTTGATGTCTCTCCATGAGTTCTGTCAACTCAAAATGTGACTCTGGGGCACATAAATTGTTGGAAATTACAGAATCTCACAACAATAACAATTTGAAAATGGAAAGGAAAGATGCATTTAGTTAATGTTGTGCTAGTTGATGCAACTGTAGGGCAGGTAGGGTTTACTTTGCAGGAATATCAAGCATTTTCAGTGTCAAGTGCCTTTCTTTATTATCTGTCAGGGATGAAAGAGCAATCCCAATACATTCCAGTGCATCTTGTTACTCATCAAGGTAGAGCAGTCCTCCTGCAGTTCCAAATTATAATTGGACTTGTACAGAGCCTGCCAAATTAAAATTGCCTGTTTAAAAATATAAAACCTGAGCAAAAAAAAGGACAGGAAATTTTGAGTTCCAGTTGATGATGGGTTCTTATCTCATCAAGCTACTACTGAGGGTCTTTGGCACATAAGAAATCACTCCCTTGATGCTCTAACTAGTCTATTGATAGACAAAATTTGATATATTGATAGAAATAGTTTGTGAATATATCAAGACTCTACACCTGCACACTAACATATAAAAGATCATACAGACTACATTGGTGTTTACTGAAATTAGAGTTGAATTTGATCCAAATTCTGTTCTCACATTTGACAACTGGATTGTAAGAGCTAATAACAAAACCAATAAATTAATCAAAAATCTATCTAAATGGATGAGTGTTATTAAAAAACACAACACTGAACCCCTTCCCAAAAGAGAATGGCTGATTTTAGAACATTTTTAATGTTAAAGCAATACTTAAAGTTGACCTTGATTTCAGCATTTTGTTGTCATATATATGTAAACAAACATTTGTGTGTCTATATAAATAAAAGCAATATGTGTGTTCATGAAAAGCAGTTCTGTATAAGGTTTTTCACCCTCATTATATTGTGCATAGTGGATTAAGTGTACCTATTCTAGCATTGTTTAAATAACAAATAACAATAAAACAATAAAACATCTATTCTTTCAAACTTCAAATATTTCAAAACCAGTCCTAACCTCATGAACACTGCATGAGTCGAGCGAAGGTCATGACTTTATTTTGACTTACAATAACTGAAGATTTGGTCTCAAAGACATTAGTCATACATTTATAAGCAATAAATTTCCTTTTCTGTGTATGCTACAGTTCATGGTTTTCATGTGCAAGTATAATTACAATATGAACCACGATTTTCACAAATAGAAATCTAAACTTAGTGTCCCAGAACCTCTTAATTGATTAAGTTAGTCCTGCAGGAGGCTCAACATTTTTGAAGAACACATGGGCCCTGGTGGGATGCATCTATGAGTACTGAGAGAGCTGGTCAACACTATAGCCACTCATGATTATCTTTGAAAGGTCATGGAGATCAGGAGAGGTGGCTGAGGTCTGCAAGAAAGCAAATGTCACCCTGGTCTTCAAAAAGGACAAGAAGGAGGACCTAAGGAACTACTGGCCAGTCAGCCTCACCTCTATCCTTGGAAAGGCAATGGAGTGTCTCATTCTGGAGGCCATCTCTATTCGCATGGATGAAAAGAAGGTGATCAGTAGTACTCAGCATACATTCATTGAAGGGAAATCATGCTTGGCCAACCAGATTGCCTTTTATGGGATAACAGCTATCTGCATGGATAAAGAGAGAGCAATAGATATTGTTTACCCTCACTCCAGCAAGGCTTTTAACATTGTTTCCCACAACACCCTCACAGGGTCAAGAATTGTGGACTGGATGAGTGGGCAGTGAGGTGAATCGAGAACTGGCTGAACAGTAGATCCCAGATGATCAGTGGTACAGGGTCTAGTTGGAGGCCTGTCATTAGTGGTGTCCCCCAGGGTTCAATACGGGTCCTAGGATTCTTCATCAATGACTTGGATGAAGATCCAGATGCCTCCTCAGCAAGTTCACTGACAACACAAAGCTGGGAGGAGTTTTGGGCCGATCCCTCTGAGTGCTGTGCAGCCCTTCAGAAGGACCTGGGCAGGTTGGAGAGATGGGCAGAAAGGAACCATCTGAAATTCAACAAAGGCAAGTTCAGGGTCCTTAATCTGGGAAAGAATAAACCTGGGCACTAGCACAGGCTGGGATCTGACCTGCTGGAAAGCAGCTCTGTGAAGGACCTGGGGGTCCTGGTGGACAACAAGCTGTCTCTGAGCCAGCAATGCCTTTGTGGCCAAGAGGGCCAATGACACCTAAACAAAATCCTAAGGTGCATTAGGAAGAGCACTGCCAGCAGGTCGAGGGAGGGGATCCTGCCCCTCTGCTCAGCCCTATTGAGGCCACATCTGGAGTGCTGTGTCCAGTTCTGGGCTCCTCAGTGCAAGAGAGACTTGGAGCTCCTGGAGCAGGTCCAGGGGAGGGCTACAAAGATGATGAAGGGACATGACCATCTCTGTTATGAGAAAAGGCTGAGGGAGCTGGGCCTGTTAAGCCTTGAGAAGAGAAAACTGAGAGGGGACCCCATCACTGTCCATCAGTATCTGAAGGGAGGGTGCCAGGAGGATGGAGCCAGGCTCTGCTCATTGCTGCCAAGCAATGGGACAAGAGGCAATGGGCAGAAACTGATGCCCAGGAAGTTCCACCTGAACATGAGGAAGAATTTCTGTACTGTGCAGGGACCAAACACTGGAACAGGTTGCCCAGAAAGGTTATGGAGTCTCCCACACTGGAGATATTCAAGAAGTGTCTGGATGCAATCCTGTGCCATGTGCTCTGGGATGGCCCTGCTTGAGCAGGGAAGTTGGACCAGATGACCCACTGTGGTTCCTCCCAATCTCACCCATTCTGTGATTCTATGATTTTTACTGCCTGAGGTCAGAAAACACTTACCCTTATCGTTAAATCTAACACATTTGAATTCTCTTCTCAGTAGAGATGTTTCCCAGAAGCGAGAGACTTAAGATCTAGAGATCTCACAACCTAATTTTAAGCACAAAGCTTGTATGTGTGTATACCTATACATATCTACATGTCTCTACCTATACATCTTCATACATCATCATAATAGAAATGCTCTTGCTGAGCTGAGGTTTTCAACTTATTAAAATCAATAGGACCATTTACAGCAAACCTGATTGCTAATGATTCTTATAACAGAGATTTCCATCTCCACTTGGGTTTGGCATGACTGAAAACTCATATTGTAAATTCAGTCATAAAACCCCGGACACTAAATTTGGGATTTCACTTCTGCTCCCTGGGCCTGAAAAATATGAAGAAATGGTAGACTGAAACTTATACATTAGGAAACCCATTTTTAGAGGTAACTTATTTTCTGACACCTAAACAAAACACCAACCACTTTCTGTATGATACTGGAATTTTCATTCTTAGGTACAGGAAACTCATGTTTAAGATCTGAGACCCTATTCTCCAGGTGCTCTCCTCTTCTTAATTCTTGACTTTTGGAGCTCTTTATAACCATTTTTCCATCTGCATTTTCTCCACCTATTTCCTCCCACCTAGTCCTCTCACACTTCATGTCTGGCTTAGTTTCCCTGAGGAAGCAGCTGAAGATGGAGTCAAAGGCAGCGGCACTTTTATTTTATAACACTTAAACTATTTTGTCATGTATAGAGCCATCCTTGAATGTTATGCAGCTACAGATACATAATGTGGAAAAAAGAGAAAAGAAGAGATTACAAAACCTTCCTTCCAGCATCTCAGGGTGAAGGTTGTGATAAAAGTAACTTGGAATTGAAGAGATTTAGGAATCTTGGTACTACTTTATTTTCAAACTTTACTTTCAACTTCATGGGGAAATGCCCCATCACAGATGCTGATGTTGAAATAATGCTTTGTTGCCTTTTCTTACATAAAAGCTTTCAGAGGTTCACATATCTGCAGCTCAACAGAGGCAGCAGTTTCAGTATTAGTTGTGGCATTTTGATCAAAATATAAAACCTGAAGAAATCTTGACACTGAGAAATGGAGATCAGGTCATGGGCAGGAAAACACTGTCACTGATGGTCACAGAAAAAGTATTGCCTTGATGAAAAAAATTCAAGCTTTTTTTTTTTTGAGAGCAAAAGAGATAAAAATATTACACTAGGAAGCTTTTAGAAGTCTTAACAAAAATCAAATAATATTATTAATTTTATTTTTAAGATAATGTGTGCATGCATTTAAAAACCTGTAATACTGAACTTTCTGTACCTCTTTCCTTCAGTTCTGCTTGAACTACGGTCCCAGGATAAAATGCCATACAAAAGTATCTCCAAAGAACTATTTCTCAAAAAATTTCAAAGATGGCAGGTGTGGAAAATCATGATGTCACTGGAAAGCACCACTGATTTTTAACTGTGCAGTATCTCCTGTTCTATATAATGAGGTATCCAAAGCAAACAAACAATGGAAATGTACCAGTGAGAAGTCAAACCCGACTTTCAGGTACTGTAGTATTGCACAACACGATTTGTACTTTCATTATTCAAGGACATGCTGATGTTGACTAAGGCCCTTAGCTTACCTAGGAGTCAACCTAATCTTTAGTGAGCTTACAACACAGGAAAAAATATGTTAAGATCTATCATTGTGTATTTTTTATTGAGATTTAAAAAAAAAAATGGAAAAAGCATATGACGATTTCTTATACTGATTATTTTTCATATGTGAAGATTATCCCATGCAAAATTAATGTGCTGCTTAGATGTTGAACGTAAAATGGAAGAAAAAGTCTTTGCAGGATTTTTCTCCTGTGGGCGTAAACAGCTATTTTTAACTTCAGCTACCAAACACAACTGACTGAGGCAGAATTAGATTATATTTCCAACCAATACTTTTGTACCTTGTAAATATATGACAGCTGCAACTCTGAAAGATTTAGTACTAAGTTTGTTACTATCAGTTGTTGCTAAGAGATGCATTGCCTTTAGTAGAAAAATGAATATGCAGCCACATAATAAGTGGGTCTATAAACTAAAAGTCACAAACCCAATACAAAATAAATTGTTTATATTACAGAATGGGCTGAAAATATTTTATTGTGGAAATAAATCAGCATTATTGCACTTTGAAGTCACCATGAGTTTTGTTAACTTGCCTCCTCACAGAAGGTGTACACAGCAATAACACTTTTAAAAATGAAAAATTATTGAAAATCACATTGAAGATCATAATTCAACATAATTCTTGCAGGAGACTCAAGAAATTAAATAATTAAACCATACATTTTTAGTATCTAGTCTGTTTTGAATGATATTGCAAAGTCTAAAGAAGTTTGAGCCCCACTAACAAAAAGCTTACAATGGAAAGAAATCAGATGTTTTCACATAGTTATGAGTATTTCAGTTACTCGTAACTGTTTCAAACTGCTATGAGTATTGCATTGTTGTTACCATAATTTTAACACCTGCCTCTTCTTTGTTGTTAGTTAATGTATTCTTGTTTCACTTAACTCTGCTTGGGGCAGCACACTGAGTTTCTCTAGACTTCTTTCATATTTCCTAACCTATGTCCACAATTTACTTCTCATATGAAATATAATTTTGGTGATAGATTTTTTCCCATGTTTTTATTACTATCTAAAAAGAAAAGCTTAGTTTACCTCTTTTTAACACACATCACTGATATACCATCTCTCTTAAGAGGGGTGTCTGAGCTGGTGGGGGTGAATGACCTAGATGGCAAGGTCTGAAAAGACAACAAAGTTCTGCCAGCAAAAAGCACTAACAAAAAAAATTCTTATGCATTTTCTGAGTCTTCTTCTTAGTGACCTTTTGTTGAGTCTTGTGGGGGAAATAGTCCACTACAGAAAAGGAGAAGTTTTAAATCATGTGAAATGTTCTTCAGAATAAAAGAACTGTCCTCACTAGGAAAGAGAGTAGTTGCAGCAATGAGTACTCAGGGATTAAAGCACAGCTGATCTGGACACACTATAGAAGTTTTAATACTTAACAATGCCAGAAAAACCTTTCCAATATCAAATCAGTAAAAATCCCTCTATGATGATTACATGTAAGATACTTTTTGGGTAGTTAAGCATTAGTCTACTATAAGTATGGAAAACTTAAGGCAAAAAAATAAGTAGTTTCTGCAAAGAAAGCCCCAAAGATCAATAGAGCTGACATTTCTAATAAAATTTAAGTAGCCCTTACTTCTCAGTCTGTATTCGCTATCCTAGTGGTTTTTGCTGTTCTATGAATGAAACTGGGTTTTTCTCCTGGGAGACAGTCATTGTTTTGAAACAATCCTCCCTCTCCTCCCCACCTGCTAATTATCTCTTGGGGAAAAAGGTGGAACTGCAGCTGTAGGAACATTGACAGGGCTGTGTCTTGTTCTAAGAAAACTGTTTCAGGAAAAAGATTCGTGAACAGTTATGAAACTGTAAAGCAGATTTGGACCTGCTGCAGAGTCACTCAATAGCATGTCTCAAAGCAGATAAGCTATGGAAGGCAAAAAAATTCAGCTTTTCATGCCCAAACAGCAGATGGTTCCAGATAACTCCCAACAGCAGATAATGAACCACTGCTTCCTATACGAACACTGCTAACGTGTCTCACCAGGCAACTTTTCTCCTCTGTCTTGGCTAGTTTAAGGCCTCAAATACCTAAACACTGGATTTTGTTGCAGTTGGGTTGACTTCCAGAAGAGCCCAACATGGCAAAATATCACATGTAATATTTGGAATACACACATATTTGCATGTGAAGAAGAATATACTAAAAATCAAGCAAATGATGGTTATAAACTGTATGTAAATACAGAAAGAAAAAATGCAGAAGGACTCCATGGGTAGAAACTCAAAGATAACTGCTCAATGTGGCTTTGAAGTGTCTGAAGTAGACTGAATTCTTAGCTGAACTGTATTGCAATCATAATATTATCATGCCTTCAGCTGAATTACTTCAAGCAGAAAACTGAAGATCTTGTAAACTAAGCAAGGTTATCTTGGGTCAACCTCCAAAGAGAAAAATGTATGTGCTGTCACAGCTCATGCCAGCAACTCATTGGATAGCCTCTCAGTGGGCCTGAAAAAGATGTTAGATGATGCTTGATGCTGCAGGAACCTTCTTTTCAGTAAGACTGATAAGGAGGTTGTGACAATTTGTTGTCCTTAAATATCATGCAATGCTTCTTATGGTTGGATAAAACTTTTATACAGAGTTGGAAGGAGAGAAGCAGAACATCTCTCAGGGCGTCATGTAACTTTGTATAGACTGCATCAGCCCTTCAGCTGAGAGAATTTTTCGGGTTTTTTTGAGCTTTTGTTCTGCATCCTATTTTTCCAACTGCTTTTCACACCTAAAGAGAAAAGATGAAACTCCAGACTGATAATATGTAGTGTAGTAGCTATCACTGTTGGTTCCCTGTATGATACTCTTATTACACAGTATCAGTGTCTGCAAAAAGCACTCCACTGCCTGAAAATACGAGATTTGGATTTGGATACAAAAATTGGATTGAATACAAAATTGGATTGGATACAAAATTTGGATTGAAAATACAAGATTTGGCCTGAAAGTGCCAGATTTGGGGCACTTAGATGGCAATGGAAATGGGCACATCCAGTCTATCCAAAGCCTGAAATGCTCTTTGAGACAACTGTACAATTAACTTAAGAGTTATAGACCAAGACTACTATGGCCTTCCAAAGAAAGAATAAAGCATTCTTTGTTTTCCCAGGGTGAGTGGCTAAATATTAAGCTGACTGAATCTGGCCTGTGAATGCATGATAAGAACACGAGAACTGAATGTGAAGGAGAACTCATACTTGAAATTCAGGCCAGGTATTTTGTCCTCGTGCCCATGTGAATTCCTCTGCAAACAAGTGCTTCATTGCTACCTTGAGCTGCCTGCTTCTTATAATCATGTTTGTGTATAAATTACAAGGAGTCTGTGGCAAGAACAATTATTTTTCATTAGTATGGTCTCTGGCAAGCCTCATCACTGCCAGTACCACCCTGCCAGGAACGAAGAGCACTTCCAGCGCTTTATGAGCTGCACGATTTCAGGCCCGACTTCAGTTTTTCGGGCTGGTGGGGCTCGTTGAGCTTTGCAGGCTCCTCAAGGCCTGCGGGGCCCAGTGAGCTCCGTGCGAGGCGAGCGGGGCGGGCTCGGCAGCCGCGGCTCCCTCCAGGGCGGCCCAGCCGGGGCAGCGCGGGGCTGTGACCTCAAGCGCCCGGCCCAGGCCACCTCGTGCTCTGCAGTTCATTGAAACCCTGCTGGCTTTAAAGTTAATAATTCACCTCTCGCCTTCCATTTTTGAACAAGGTCTTTATTTGCGTGGGTAAAGGTTTAATCACGTTGTTTGCAACTGCTTTGAGCTGCTGTCCCCGGCCCATGGGGAAGGGGGGAGGAAGTGAAACCGTGACCATCACACGCGTTTTGGGAACAACGGCAGGGGGCCCGCTAGGTCTGTCCCCCTACGCAAATCTGGTGCCTTGTGCCTGCAGGATCCACAGAGCCAGGGGGAGCCTCGGGGCGGAGCAGCGGGACGCCCTGGGAAAGGCGCCCAGCGCCTGAGGGGTTAACGGCGGCAAGATGGCGGCGCGCCGGCCCACCCACCTCCGCCCCCCGCGCGCGGGGCAGTGGCGCGCGGCCGGGCCCGCGGCTGTCG
>VXAZ01004118.1:2062008-2143242 GCA_013399875.1 Gymnorhina tibicen | reverse complement strand
GACGGGCGGCAGGACAGCGGCCGCGGGGAGCCGAAAACTCTCTGGGGGAGCAGCGAGCCGCGGCCGCCTGCTGCCGGCCCGGGGCAGCCGTCCCCGCAGCAGCGAACGGAGACGTTGGGCTTCTACGAGAGCGACCGGGGCAGGAAGAAGAAGAGGAGTCTCCCGGGTGAGGGGCGGCGGCGGGGCGAGCGGCCTCCTCCTCGCGGCAGCAGGGGCCCCGGGATAGGGTGGCCCCCACGGGGAACCGGGGTGGTCGTGGCGGTGTTGCCCGGGGCGGGCGGCTCTTGGGAGCGCCGCCGCCGCCCGCCCGCGCGAACTTGGACGAGCGACTTCAGAAAGTGCGCCGGGACCGACCGGGCCCCGGGAACGCCCGGCGGCCCGCAGGGAGCTTTCCCTCACCCCCTGCCCGTGGGTTTGGTCCGTGCAGTGGCGCGGTCGGTGCGGTGGAGCCCCTCGGCGTCGCCGGCTGTGTCCCGGATCTCCGCACGACTCTTGGGGAACGGGAGTGCGGGCGGACGGGTCCCCATGCCCTGTCAAGCAGTTTGTCAACTGCTGCTGGTCAGGAGCTTTGTAAGCAGCACGGGCATCATCCGTGGAGGTGTGTTGTGCCCTGGAGGTGGGACTCGGGCTGTCTGGCTCGGACCTGCCCGGTTCCAGCGGGTGCGGTGGGTGACAGGAGCGGAGAGGGGCCGCTCAGACCGCGGCCCCGCGTTGCCCGAGCCTCGCGGGCCGGGAGGCTGCGGGTCCGCTCAACTTTCTTACTGAAGTGCTGGAATTGTTTCATCGTCTTACCAGTTCTTGTTACACGCTCGCAGCTGTGAGTACAGTGGTCTTTGCCTCTGCTGCCGCTAATAACGGTGCCGTTAGAGCTTTGAAGTTGTACGCAGATTATTAAGTCATTTAAAGTAAATGAAACTTACCAACTGGGTATTTATAAGGAAAAATAAGGGAAAATGTAATGGCCTTTGCTATTACTCTGCAGCTATGTTTACATTCACACTTCAACTGGTTATTTCAGATATCTACCAAGTAATTTTTGTAAAAAGCCCTGCCATTTTTGTAAAAACTGTCAGTCAATGTGTCAGGACTGATTTAATGTTGGTAATGTTATAAATAACTTTATTAGCACTGTATTCTTAATTGATTGGCTTGCTGAAACTTTGGAAAGTGCCTGAAGTGTTAAACCTTCAAGGCTTTCTCCCTCAGTCTTGGCTTGAATGTGATAATACAAATCTTTATTAAAAAAAAAAAAAAAAAAAAAATGGGGATTAGGATTTAACAATAATGTGCCAACAGTTCAATGCTTTCCTTCTGAGTTTGAGGGGTACTGTGTCTGTTTCTGACGTGTTACATCATTGGATATGCATCATCACTGACTGCAGTCTCGGGTGTTGACGAACACTACAGAACGTAAAGTTGATGTGATTTCCGTAGTTATAAAAGAATTGGCTTGATTGTAGTAGTAGATGAATTGCTTTGAGGTGAAAAAAAAGAATGATCAAGATACATACTGATGTGCCTGAAAAATAACTGAACAAATAACTTTATGAGAAGGGGATTGGTATTGGAGATGGTGGAGAATACTTAACTATGTTCATGGAATTGATTTGAAATTTTAAAATAGTTAAAAATCTTCAGTCGTCTCTGATGCTTCATGGCAAGAAAACGTAAGAACAGGCTTCTTGATTGAGTAACTAAAAATTCTAACTCATCTAAAGGTAGCAATATATTAAATAATAGAAGTGGAGTTTTCTTCACATTGATGAAGCAGGACTAGTACTGTAAAGAGAAGTTGATTAGAGGAGAAGAAAATACTTTTTAAAAGATATGTTTTCTTGATTGATTAATTGGCATGCTTGTGGAAGAAGTGTGTATTTAGGATTGACAGGAGTGAAGTGAGTGCCTGGAATTGCAGTGTTTAGGATTAAATTTATGATTATATAATAGAAACTTACTGAAGTGCATTGCATTTCACGTTTCCACAACTTTTCCTCTCCTTTCTGGTTAATGGTTATCCTTTGTGCAGCTATGCATTGAACTATAACTTAGTTAAATCATTATCTTCTTACCTTGAAGGAATTTGTGTCCTTTTATGTTTTTTGAAGATGCTTATGCTTTCATGTCCTGAGGTGTGGAGTTAAATGAGCATATTGTAAACATTAAGAGTATGCTATCTGAACAGATTAAACTTGGGCCACAGTCAAACTTTCTGACTGCAAAAGAGGGGTATTTGAAGTAGGGAAGGAATTTGAAGTAGGAGGTGGAGTTTACTTTTAAAAGCAAATGTTGCTTGATGCTTTGATAGCAGAATTAAGCTGTTTTTCAAATGATTTATTACTTTGTTCTGCCTTGGTGTCTCCTGCTGTTCTTTTGGTTACTGTGTTTTTCCTACAGGGTCAGCCACTAATCTGTTTCACGGCTGGCACAGAGCTGAGGCTGGTGCTGGGTGGCAATAAGCGCTCAGAAGGGAGGTGGCTGCGTGCTCCAGTGCATCCCCTGTCACTGGAGAGATGATTTTGCAGTCACAGTCTGGAGCCTGTGTATTGATCAGCCTCAGTCATGAGGATTGATTATCCCTCAATATCTAGGGCGTGAAAGTCTAAGGTGTTGAAAACTTAAAATCATTTGGTTTTCAGCTACAGGCCTCTAAAATAGTTTGTGTGAGGTGAGAAGGGGTGGGAACAAATAGCTCATTAGCTAAAATCTTAGAATATCTGAAGTTGGCAGGGACCCATAAGTTACTCCATGGTGGTTGCCCATATGCATGTATTTACTGTGCAGGAAACTTCAGTTGTTTGAGATTGCTTTATCTCTATGTTACAGAAGGTTGGTTATTTGAGGTGGAAGAAAATACACCTGGGCAGTTAACAGAGTAGTTACTTGGTGTGCTTATACATACCTCTTTTTACTTTCAAGTTTTTAAACAAGGAACTTTTTGACATAACCAAAAAAGTTACAATTGATAGTGTTTCTAAGGAAGACTCCAGAAAACAAGTTTGCAAGGGGTCTGAGCAATGATTTCAGGGAATGAACTTTGATTGAAACTTTATACATAAATATTAGTTTTTTACTACTCATTAAGCAACATGTTGTTTTGTTTGTTTTAAAATAAATGCTTTTAAGGCTTGGAGTGCTTTTGTCCTACTTGGTAGAAGTGGATTGGTCAAAATCACTATCCAGTGACAAGCTCGTATGTGGGAAAATGGTTCAGTTCTGATAGTTTAAAGGAAGTGATGATTTATTAACAGTATATAATTAACAGGTAGTTAGTGAGTTGTATAGCTGTGATCAGTATCAGCGACATGATAAATCACAATACCAGACATACAGAGAATATTAATGCACCCCCACAAACTACAAAGTGCCTGTAATGCTCCTGAGTTCTAATCACACCCGCCACCCGCTGTAAACACACCCTCTTTAGCTTCTTTTATACTTCTGCTTGAGCTGATTCCTTCTTTGCCTTAAAACTCTTCCTAATCTTCTGGCTACTGTTGAAGTCTTCATCTTCAATGTGATGAATATTGAGAAGGCATTGCCTCAGACAGTTTTGGGTGAATTCTTCACGCAGTGTCAATACTTGCATTCCCCTCTTAACAGCTGTTACCTAAGCTGTTTTACTAAGGATGTATATACAGCCTCTTCCTGTCCTGAAAAATGTAGAGCATTCTACCATGCAAGGTTACTTCCCCCTCTTCTAATCCCTAAGAGTTTGGCTAAAATTGGAATTTACGATTTGTAACGTGCTTGTAGCATAGTAAGTGTCTGTAGCTTTTCATCTGTTTGTCTAGGTAAGTGATTTTCATCTTCTGGGTGTTGTGTGAACATTGAAAGCTTCTGGTTTTAAATGCCAATAACCAGAGATGTTGAACTTCATTGTAGTGTTCTGTCATTTCTGAAGTGTTACGAGGAGGTGGTAACGTCAGACCTCGTAAGTCAGTGTTGAAGCTTAAGTTCAACCTTCTTGTGCTGACAGCCTGAATTTCATAATTAAAATTTCATATGTTATTAATTTTGCAAGACTACTCTGTACAAAGTCTTTTTTAGAAGCCATATGAGCTGCTTAAACACAGGTCAGTCAGCCTTCAGGTTATTTACCTACAGCGGTTAAAAACCAGGAGACCTGTACGTGCTTGATGGCTTTTTGGTTGTGAAAGACCTGATCACCAAAGGTTCAGTGTGCTTGTACTGTTAGTGCACTGAATCACTTGGGATCATGTATCTGTGAATGTTTTGCTCTTGCAGAAAGCTATTCTTTAAAATAAAGAACAAGTTGCTAATGTTGCTGAGAGAGAAAATAGTTTTTAAGAAGTCAAAAATAAAGTTTAGTAAATTTAGTAGGACTGTTAATACATTGAGGATTAGATTCACTCAGCATATTGTATTTTGTGTAGCGACTTTGAGTAATGTTTTGTAGAAGTGGGAGGTCTGATTGCCTGGGAAAAGTAGCTTGTTTGTTGGGAGGCAGCAGGGGAATGAATGGGAGAGCACCAGACTTGTATCTCCTATAACTCCTGTCATAAAACGTTATTTAAACATCAGCAGAAACCTTCTGTGTTAGAGGCCATGTAAATGAAACATGTAGCAAGTAATAAGAAACAGAAGTATAGCAGCTTCTCACCCTCTGGAGGTCATGCCTGAAGTGTCTTCTTCCTATGTGTTTTTCTGAATAGATCTTTCATTGCTGAGATTCATCAGTGCTGAGCTAACAAGAGGTTATTTCCTTGAACACAATGAAGCAAAATACACAGAGCGGAGAGAGAGGGTGTACACATGCATGCGGATACCAAAAGAACTGGAAAAGGTGAAGTATGCTTTAACATTTGATTCAATTTAGAGATGGAATCTGTTGAAATAAATTATTTAAAGAACTATTTATTTTTAAAACACTTTTGCTACAAAACCAAGATGTAAACCTCTATAATGATTATTTTTCAATGTTACTAACTTAAACATTTTTGTTTCAGGGTTTTTTTGACTGTTTGCTTGTTGCTGCTGGCAACTCATTATTAACAGAGACAGATAAGAGCACATGATGACAAATTAATTCAAATATAAAGATGTCACTGATACTTAAAGGAATAGTCGAGCAAAAGAAAAGTTTTTACAGCAAAATGTAATTTTATATTTAAAAAAATTTGTTTCAAAGATTTTTTTCCAGTGTAAAATTCTCTGAGAGTGCGAAAGTTCCAGTCTTATAAAAATATGGTGACAGATGAGTTTTTCTAAGGTTTTTGACTTAATTTTCATAGTCTTTTATTTTGCTTCTTGCCACTGTTTAGCACAGTAAGGCAACTTTGGTAATAAGGTTTGGCTAGGCTGCAGTGTAATGACAACATTAATACTGCTAAAATTCCCAAAATCTCTAGGGATGAAGTTACATAGGGCTAAATCAATTTAACTTACACTGAAGGAAGAAGCTTGTTTCCATCTTCCTCCCACTACAGTCTCCTGCTTTATGCATACTGTTTTGCATGAGCTGTGCTGCTTGTTGGACCATTCCAGGACTTCAATCAGCTCGTAATTCGGCAGTGAATGTTTCACTTTCCTTGCTCTGTTTACTCTGTGCTAGGATAGCGAGCTGATTTGCTCAGCTAATATTCTTGAGAATCCAGAGTCTACACGAGGACAGAAGGGGAGCTTTATTACTAAAGATGAAAAAGCAGTGGAGGAGGGAGGAAGGGTGGGTAGGATTCCCTTGGTCAGTAGCGCTCACGTTCCCCCTTCAGTATCATTAAATTCATCCTTCAGCCATGATGAGGCCTGGCTTTACCAAATTAAATTCCCAGTCAGTTACTGCAGAAAATCACAGAATGAATGAGATTGGGATGGACCCATGGAGATGACGTAGTCCATGCCCTTGCTTAAAGCTGTGTCACTTACAACAGGTTGCTCAGGATTGGAGGCTTTGAACATGTCCAGGGATTGTGTCTTCACATCCTCAGTATTTACCCATTCCAGTTTATGACAGAATATTCCTCTTAGGGTAGAGACTCAGCTGGATGTTACAGCATTCCTACATCATATCCATTTTAAATATGTAGATTATTATGTGCTGTCTCCAAGGTACAGAAATTATTCTGAAGGATCATCACCATAGCTTTTCAATAAAACTTTCAGTGTGTAAGAACATGTAATATCCAGCAGTCTTTTTATAAATAAGACTAATGCTGTTAATGGTGCAGTTGATGGGTTATGCATGGTAAATCAAACTTCAGTCTGTACTTTGAATATGAAATATTATGAAAATGAATAATAAAGATATTTTAAAAGTGATGGTTATCTTTTTACAGTAAGATTATGAAATAATTTTTAGTTCTTTGCATTGGCTTAGTCCATGTTAGTATACATACTAGCTATACCAAATTGAGCACCTAGAAATGAACTAAATAGTGTACAGATCATCACCTATTGCAGAAACCACTTGGCTACATAATACAAAAATATGCTTAGTTGAAATAAAGCATGTGAGTCACTAGTAAAGGAAGAGAAGAATTTTCTTAATGGCTTGTTTTGTTTACTACCTAATAGTATCAACTGCAGAACAAGAATGAAAACTATAATCAGGTAGAGTGAGAATAAATTGAAGTAAATTTATCAAAGCCTAATCTCGGGAGATATTACTTAATAGGCACTTACTTAACATCCATAGTTTTAGAGGGGGATGTAATGTTCAAAGGGTAGTATTTTTGTTGTTGTTCTGTGTACCCCTTTTTTATTTAGAGAAGCTAGATAATTTACAGTGTAAGCACTACTTTCCACTCGAGCATTTTCAGTGGAAACTTTTCATGGTAGTAGCTTACTTACACGAAATGGAAAGGTGGTCTCTATTCCTGCCATCTTAAGGTAACCCTTTCCAGTTGATCTCAAAATTAAACTTCATGCTCCTTTGTTAAATTCTTGTTATGATGATGGAAAAGCTCTGTAGGCTTTTCTGTTAGTTCCCCAGTATCTGGAATGGAGCAGCAAAAATAATGTTTACAGAAAGGAGTAGAAGGTTCAGCACTGATTATATTTCATTGTGTGCATGTAGTAAAAACACTGGGAAAATGAGGACATTAAACAATAATTGCAAATACTAGTGCAAGCTTATAGAATGTGAAAAAAAGTCATTAGACTCAGGCAGAGAAGAAGTCTGTCTAAATGTAAAAGAAAAAGTAGTGTTGTTTTCAAGATGATAAATATATCCTCAAAGAACACAGGCAAAATGACAGGCTTTCTGTTTTGTTTGGGTTAAGGAGTTTAAAAATAGTAAGTGTTCAGTTCCAGTCATCTTCAGTGCTTGAATATTCAACACCTAGTTTAAAAGTTATTTTAAAAGAAATAAGTAGCTTAATGTAGTGCATAAATTTATCGACAGTTCATGTAACCACTGCTTCTGATAACTTTGAATAATAACTCAAAATGCTGAAATTTTAGAAAATGGTACTAGAGGTGAATGAGTGAATATCAGGAAAGAGACCTTAATATCATGATGGTGTTGAAGTATTCTACCACTGCAGAATTGCTTAAAATAATATTATAAGGGAAAGTAAAAATTCAGGGATGATGGCAGTGCTGTTGTGCCTGAGTCAGTCATCTTATGTGGCTTGCGGATAGATGTTCTGGAGTGCAGTCTGTAGGACTGCTTTCAAAGTTACAAGGATGCATGAGGTGTAACAGCGTTCACTGGACATGGAACTGGCCATTGCACAAGCTAACAAAGAAGGTACTTTGAGAGGCAAAGGGATTGTGAGAGATAAAAGTAACTTACTTGTACTTTGGTTTACACCTCCACCCCAGTATCTTCCTTTCCCATCAGCAGTACATAGGACTTTGACATGTAAATGCATATCTGTCACAGATATCTAGGTCTGCTTAGACGTTGCTAGTCTTAATTGTATAGCCAGTTAAGCTGGCTTCTATGGGATTATCCTTGCAGAAAAAAATACTAGCTCATGGTCTGACAGAAGCATAAAAGCATATGTCTAGACTTCATTCAGGTAGAACCACAGAATCATTTAAAGAGCAGATAAAGAAGGAATGTCATGTGGGGAGAGTCTGGTATATAGGAGCTTTTGAATTGTAGAGTTTATGTCTAGTTAAATTATCATAGAGTTGCATGGCTTGTAGCCGCAATGAATGGCTTTAATGTTTCTGTAAATTAAGGATAAAACATTTAAACTGAGGGCAACTGGAAGTTTACCTCTTCATATTTTATATTCTTTGTATGAGAAAGGTGGTTATTCTCTGAAGGAGATCTACCACAGCTGTAATTAGCTGTGCAGTAGAAAATTTACAAGGTAATAGAAAAGTTTTTGGGAGGAGGAAATAATATTGGAAAAGGAGGTAGGCAGAAAATGCACACAGCTCTGTGGTTTTTTCCCCCTAAGGTTAAAACATGAACTTTTGTAACCGTAGAAGAAAGTCACCATTGGAAAAGAGCTACGGTTATATTCAAGTGTGGTTTATATATTAAATAAAGACTAAGTTCAGTGAGCTGTGAAAATCTACAAAAGCCTTCACTGCTTGAACCTTGTGGTGCAGAATTTTTGCTGAATAGTCTTCAAATGTGTAGCGTGTTAATTTTTCTTACAGTTCAGCTGATAGAACAAGTGAGAATATTGTGCTTATTTAGTTAGTTAGTCTTACGTAAATGTATTTTTCATAACATAATTCTTTATAAACTTTTTGTAAATTTTATAAGCTACTAACGTACTTCTGTTTTATTTTTGTGATTTAGTTGATGTTTTTTGGAATCTTTTTGTGCCTGGATGCTTTTCTGTATGTGTTCACCCTGCTTCCTTTGAGAGTTTTTCTGGCAATGTTCCGGTTCATCACTTTGCCTTGCTATGGTTTACGGTAAGTTGATTCAAGAGAAAGGTGTTGATACCCTTAAGTAATATTTTACCATTTATGTGTGTGCTTCATTTTATGGCCTTTCAGTGCCGTTTGAACTACTACTGACTTCTTCCACTGTAAAATAGAAGTCTCGGTCTAAACTAGCCAAAGTAAAGGTGTGTGTGGGACCTTTAAGCTTTACCAGCAGTTACTAACTGTCATCGTTGCTTCCTTCAGACACAACAGTTTGATAACAGCACCACTTAGGCCTATTCAGGTTAGTAAAGGAGGGAGATATAACCTTACCTTATAGTTTTGTTCTTGTATCTAACATCTACTTGAACATTGTTTTAAAATTTTAGGCTTGGCTTATGTCTTTTGGTAGGTGCTCTGATATTGAAACAGAAGTTGTTCGGTTTTTAACAATAAAAGCTTTCCTTATTTTCATGGAAAACTTTGCCGGAAAGATCCCTCAATAAAGTGTGTTCTTTTCTTTCCTCTGAAGAATCTTAGAGAGTAAAACGTGAAGAGGAAAACTAATCAGAATATTAATAAATTTTACATCTTAAAGCCTTGCTTTTCTGTTCACATCAATACTAAGACGTTGCTAATACACAAAATTTTTAGTTTGCCTTCCTGGCACAGACATCAAAAATTGGATAGAATTAATTTCCTTCATAAAATTTACTACTTCACGGTAAAGCTGATTGTATAAACCTTAAGTGTAGCCTAAAATAAAAGGAGCGTTTGTATTGATGGGGGTTTTTTTTCTGTATTTTCCAAAACTTGAAGTTGATTTATGGTTGCTGATTTTTTTAAAAAATTTTTTTTAATCAAGTTGCTTGTATTTGCATTATCAGTATTGTCTTGTGTATGTGAAGGTCTTTTAGATGCATAGTTTAGAAACGTATGTTCTGATTACAGCAAATGCTAGGCTAGTTGCAAAAAAAATAGTATTTTAAAATATAATCTAAAGTTGAAATGTTTGTATTTGGTGATGTTTAACATAGGCACTAGATGGCAGTCTCTAATGT
The DNA here is from genome assembly GCA_013399875.1 of Gymnorhina tibicen. NCBI lineage: Eukaryota > Metazoa > Chordata > Aves > Passeriformes > Artamidae > Gymnorhina > Gymnorhina tibicen. Next base: position 2,133,388 of record VXAZ01004118.1, on the reverse strand, counting down.
TTTACTGTGCTGTTACTTTGGAACTGAACCTTAGACTTTTATTTGGTCGAGAGAGTTTTCTTAGCTGTGTAAAAATGACAGCTATTTGGTTTTAGCCTGATGACAAGGCAAGTTAAGTGCCTATTTGTAGATACCTATATGTATGCTATTACTAAACTCAGGTAAATGTAATGGATTTCAAAGTATCATTTGAATCTTAGTACTGTTCTGTTTAAGAATGTTCTTCCTGGTTTATAAACTCAGCTTTGCTTTTGGCAAAGACATTTTCTGCTCTTCTGAAGATACAATTAAAGATTTCAAAGACCAGTTGCTGGTTTTGGTTATTGTTCAGTATATTGTTGTATGCTGTTATATGCTGAAGAAAGTGGCATTTGAAACACCATATGCACTCACATGTATGTGGTATGTGTGGATATACATACATGCACCTGCAATGCTAATATTTTGTCTGCTTGCTCGACAGTATTTTGTGTGTAAGGCACAATAGAAGCTGGTTTAATCCATTGAACTTGATTGTGCTAACTTTAAACTGTTATCAAGTAAGATGCAGTGAAACTGAGATTATCTTGAGTGAAGAAGACTTTGTTTTTGTAACAACTCCTGAAGCAATTTCTTTCGTCATGATTTCCTCCAATGTGTTTGGAATTTAGTTTGCTAGAGTCTCTTCTTGTTCAGTATCTGAGTCTTTGTCTAATTCATTCATGTTCTAAAGTTAGTGGCTTTTTACTGAAAGTTTTAGAATTCATGGCTATGATCCATTATGTAATGGAACTTAGTCAGATCTAAATGATTCTTATTTCCAAATATTTGGAGTCTGAATGAGGGTTTTCTTGGTTTTTGTAGTTATGCTGGTTTTATTTGTTACAGCAAAAAATATTTGTGATTTTATTCCAGCTCAGGAAATAAGTTTTTATGTATTTGTAACAAAATAGAGTTGAATAGGTAAAGCACATTTGTAATTACAAAAGGTACTTACAAAGCAGGTGGCTGTTTATCTTTTAGCTTGCTCTTCCTCGCAAATATCAAATAAATGTTGACTAGTTGTTATTTGAACCTGCCACATCATATTCCATTCTGTGTAGTAAATAAAAGTGCTCCTCCCTTCATCTTGACTTTTTTCTCAGCATCTCAGTGAAGTAATTGAGCAGTGAGTGTTCTGTTTCCTTTCCAGTTTACTCTTCAGTTTAATTATTTCCTCATAATTCTTTCTTCTCTTTTGAGTGTAGAGAAAGATTATATTACCCATTATTTCTTTATAAGAGTAAAACCACTTTCTATATAAATGAGCTAATTCCTATCTATGGTGTATTATGTGAAGTGCTTAAATATAGGGGAAGTGATTTAAAGCCTCTTCCACATGTTGTAATATTTCATTTTACAGAGTTCTAAAAGGAAATGAAGAGTAATGTATCTTAAAGAAAATAGTTTCCTTTTTCTGCCTAGACAGTGTAAACACTTCAGTTTGACTTCTAAGTCATCCTTCCTCATCACTTGATCTTTCCTTTTGAGCAAATATAGTTCTGTGGTTTTGTCAGAGATACATTGGTGCTAACAAAGTAATTTTTTTAAAACTTCAAGAACTTCAGCCAGAAGAATCACTAAACTGCTGGTTTAATTACTGTGATCAAACTGGCAAAAGCTGAATCATCACATGGTGGTAGTTTTGGCAGGTGCAACTTCATTACTTCTATGCTCTGTAAGTGGCAGGGTGCTTTTAAAAAAAATTAACAAACACTTCACAAAATTAGATTACATCTTCTGAAATTACAAAAATTCAGCTCTACTGTATTTTCTTTTGAGTCAAGAAAAGAACTTTCCTAAATTATTCTCTTTGGATCTTGTAGACTACTCTCACTTTATTAAAATATTCTTTGACAGCATAAAAGGTTTGTTGTTCCAGCAAAGTATGTGCCAAGGTTGACAGAGAAGTAGACCTGGTGGAGTTCTGTTTGGAATTACAGTCCCTGGTGACAGGTTCCTAAAACAAACTCTATTTGTGGTTGAAAGGTACAGTTTCATTTTACAATTCAAACAATTTTTTTATCAATACCTCAGACCTGGAGATTCTGGGTAGATTAATATTGCTGCATGTTTTGAAACTCTTTCATAGAGCTAACTTATTATTTTCTTGAAAATATGTTGCATACCAGTAAAAGGTGATGTGGGAATGTGGAAAAGCTCTTCTGTATTATTTGTAAAACACCATGATATGAAAGCTAAAATTCTACATTAGTCAAACTCTGATGGGACTCCCAATTTAATTATGTTTAAAAGCATTTTACATCATCTCCACACATCAAGGAAGGATTTGTTAGGGAAAGAGAAAATTTTTTTCTCCAAATTCTAGTTTTCTCAAGAAAATACAGTAGAAGATTATGAATTTTCTTATATGTAAAGATTTATTGAGAAAACCTCTACCAGAGACCCCCTCCAGCCCCCCCCCATCTCATCTCCAGGGGTTCCCCACCCCACACTGCTCAGAGTGGGTCCAGGACCCTTTGGGCTCTTCCCAAGAGCTGAGGGCAGCACCTGGATGGTGGAAGCCCAACAAGATCCTGCTTTGTGTGAGCAGCATCCACCTACCCCTCACATGCCCCAGCACCTCCGGTGCCTCACACCAGAGCTGAATCCCACCGGGAACTAGAGCGTGGTGCTAGTGACACCAAGCTTGTGGATTCAATCCCTATGCAGGCCATTTACTTAAGAGTTGGACTTAACAATCCTTGTGGGTCCCTTCCAACTCAGAATATTCTGTGAATCTGTGAATTCTTCCATGTGGAAGTAGATATAGATTATAAATACACATTCTGCATTTTTCTTTTACTCTGTTCTCTGAAATAAGTGAATTTAGGTCCTGTCAGCAATAACGTCAATAACTTCAGCTGTATTCTATGTACCTCTTAAAATTCCCATTGACTTTTTATGAATTCACAGATTCATGTTTTTCAGTAGGAAATAAATAGAACAGCATTATTTCAAGAAAGAAACTGTAGAAAGCAAGCATATCTGGAAGAACAAAACAAATACACTGGCATTCTTCTTATGGACATTATTTATTAGTTCATATTATCAGGCTGTTAAATAAATTTGAACCTCTGTTGCACACTTACTCCCCAGCCTAATTTTTTTTTTTTTTTTTGCTAAGGAATTTAGCTATGAAATCCATAAACTTCCTATTGTCGCCTGAAGTTCATTGAGGAAGTTGTGCATCTGCCCACCAAAATGTTAGCTTTCTACCAACCAAAAAAAGGAAGATGCATTCATTATTGTCTGTAGTATACTCTCAAATCAAGTACTCCTTTCTCCTTTCCATAACAGTGCATAGTGTAGCAACATTACAACCTTCTCTTTCTTTCTTTCTTGTAAATCAGACCGAAGGGAAGAGCACTTTCACTTCCTTTATAGGATGGAATGTGGTGTCACAGGGATTCCTCCTTGGTGAGTAAATCCTGATTTTCTTTTTCCTTCTGTGCTGCCAGCCAAATTCACACACCTACATGTAATCAGCAAAAAGGCTGGTTACAAATGAATAGTATAGCTAAATTAAGCAACATACCTCAAAGGAGAAACAAAGAGTTTTAATAACAAACACATGAAACTGATTCAGTGCTGGTTTTGGTAGGTATATTTTCTTACGTAACTTTACATCATTGTGGAAATAAGATCTAATTTGTGATCTTAGATTTAAAGCATTTTTCACATAGAGCGCTTGTGGACCAATTTGGCCCAGCTTAAGAAAGGGTATCTTGGAAAAACTATAGCCCCTGCTGTACTTCAGTTTATGGTGCCTTAAGCTTTTTGACATGTCTTCTAAGTACTGCTTCAGTCAGGTTCATAGCTATATTTTTGTGTGTACTTAAAGCAGGCTTTTTTGCAATGCTTAACCTAAATCTTAGGGAGTTCTGAAAGTTCATCTTAGTATTAGACTTACAGATAATTCCATGCATAATAAAATACAGCACTTTAGCATATGTTTGTTTACAGACTTGAGTTATATTTGATTCTGTTATTTAAAAAATAAAAGCTTAATGAAAGCTTATTCTAGTTGTCACTTATTTGAAACCTCGTTTTGTTTTTTTTTTTTTTTATTTTTTTGAGACAGCTCGCATTGGGGCCTAACAGCAAGGTTGGTTTCGTTTCATTCTTAGCATGGTCTCGTGCTGTATTGTGTGCATGTAGAGGCTTTTTATTGTTTGAGAAATGCAATGCCATCTAATATTGGCAAGCTCGGCTCTCAGTTTCTTAGAATCCTTCATTTGGGACATAATTTTCTTATCAGTCTGTATAATCACAATTTTACAACAGTGAAGTCCTGCATACTGTAAGATGTACCTCTTTTTAAAATCTCAAACTGGAAATTAGACTTGATCAAAATAGCTTTTTGAACTTGACCACAATTGTAGGAAAATATTTCCAATAGATCACATTGTCCATTTTAAAAAATTTTAGTGTGTAATTGTGTGGGCAAGTATACCCTTCAGACAACCTTGCTTGGATTTTATTTTCCCTGACATCTTTACTGATGCTAACAGGAAAATATCCCCTTATGTGTTAGCATAATAATTTTTGTTAGTCCTTCATGTAAGATTAGAGATTTACGACACCACAGTTCATTAATGAAGGATACATTGAAGAATTGAGAGTTTGGTAAACTACATATATAACAAAACCCTGTTGTTCAGTTCCCATGCAAGTATCTGTGATGTAAAATGGAGAAAGAAAAGATACCTAAGCAAAACTTTAACTAGACCATCATATCAATAACTGAAATATATTGTAAACCTCAATGACTGCCTGTCTGAAAGTGTTAGCATTGAATAATATAGTTAGAAAAGGTTTGCTGTAAAGTACATGCTTAAACTTGTAATATGCTGAAAGACTTCTTCAGTGCATTATTAGCTGAACAATAAACCTATATAAAAAGGGGCTTTTAAATGTCAACATTTATAGAAACATTATTCTTACAAAAGCTTTAAAATTTATATGTATGTATGTTATTAAGATGAAAATATCCATCTAAAACCTTTTTGCAGTGGTAGTGTATTCGTATCTTTATATATGACATCGGTATTGGAAATTTTGTATGTGTCGACTTCAAAGGAGTAATTGTTTAGAGTAATCTGAATTATTTGGATGAGAGTAAACAGTCTAAACTAAAGGAACCAATTAAAATGCAAGAATTGTATAGATAAACAAGAAAAAATCTGGAATGCCTCTTGATTTTTAAAAAACTTAACAAAACAATCAAAACCCAAACAACTCTCAAAGATGACCCGAAAACCATATGTAATCAGACTAGTGAAGAATTGAGGAGCACCAGGAGGCCTGGAAGACAAAAATAAAGAAATCATATGGCAGTCTGTGCAGTCAAATTTAAAATAATATATTCAGAGTGCGTATGGGTTGGATACCAAAGTAACTAAGTACTCAGACAAGCATACTTGTGTATGTGTCTGAGTAACTAAGTACTCAGACAAGTCTGCAGATTACACAATGTAGTGAAAGCATTGTTCATTCTGTAGTGACAGCTGCTGAAAAACACACCAGAAAGAGCTACAGTGAGACTTTTTTTTAGACTTTTTTATACAGCAAGAACAAGTTTCTCTTTGTCCAGGTTCCGTTTCATGTTCCAATGGTTTACTGACTTTAAATTCGATAAGCAATGCTTATTAAAATACCTAACACACAATCTTGGGGTTTTTTTGGAAATCACTTGATTAAGCAATCTTGTGCATTAGCTACTCGTGATTTTGAACATATTAAAGACAAATGTTGGTAAACTGTGATTTATTTTTAATAACGCTCTGCTTGATGCTGAGTAACTTCAGTTGTACAGCTGTTGGAACAAAAAGAGTTTGGTGGGGTAGATACCAATACTCTGAAAGCCTTGAGCTGGTTTGCTTCTTTAATCATCTAAAGGGAAAGTACTGTGAAATCCATCATGCTGTTCAGTAGCAAACATTAAGGATCAGTAGTATGACCATCTATGTAGTCATAGACTGTATGGATGATTGAACCTAATGCTTTTCAACCAGTAGATGGAGACAGAACTCTTATTACTGTATAAAATGTGGATCATGGCATTTTGAGTATGATGTTAAATAGAAATAACTTGAAAATTACAGACTGGTAACTAGTTCCTTAAACTTTCACTTACTTAAGGAGTTTGCTTATAATGAGCACTGGTTTGCCACACTAGATTTTTCTTCTTCTTTATGTAGATTGTGATGTAACACAATTTTGTAACAGAGGGGATTTTTTTTCAAGTGTTACAAGTAATCTTGAAAAGAAATTTTTTTGTTGCTGTTTTTCCTAAAATTTATCAAAGTTGCTTGCTTTTAGCTTTCCAAAGGGAGAGGGCATACACAGATCCACTGGTTTTCTAAACAGAGGAAAGACTTGTATTTACACTTTCTAAATTTGTCTCATGATGGACAAACCGTAAATTGGAAAGTTTGAAGCATGAGTATTAAACCTTGATTTTTATTGTGTTGTAAAAAGTTGTTTTTTTCTGTAACGGACTGACTTGCTCAGTTCCTAGTTCTTGGTCAGTCAGTGCGTTGTAGAAATTTCGCCATAGTTTGACTTTCAACTGTTTTAAATACTGCAGGATAAGCATTGAGCTTGGCATGCTTCTGCTTTTTTAACAATTGACTGGGCTGAAACAGAAGCATGGTGTGGTGGAATAGGGAGGTATAGTAGTACGGCTTGCACATCACTTTATGTTAAAATGAGTAATAAGCTTGTATATCCCCTTAAGTATGCACTTCTGTGATTATATTATTTGAAAAGTAAGGCTTTGTTTCAGTGGAGATTTTCTGTCAATTAGTAGATGTCATGATAAATATACCCAAAGGCTGAGGAGATTGAACATCTTGTTAAGTATATGCTGTAGAATGTTGGAAGTCTCTGTGTGGTTTTTCTCTGTATTGTCATAATTTACTGGTTAACATTACAGTGCGAGAGAGTTTCTCTGTAGAGGAATGTTTGGATTTTTGCAGAATTCATGCAGATTGAAGGATCATCTCATGTTTAAACATTTTGGTGTATTCAGTGTTAGTAATAGTAAAGCAATGTAAGATTGTACATAGTGGATAGTAGAAAGAATGGATAAGTCTTACTCTTTAGTATTAAAGTACTTTGCTGTTTGAAGAAGTTTTAAAATTTGATTCCTTGATAGTCTAATAGACAGCTAATGTGGGAACTTGAGACTTAGCATAATGAAACCACTTGTAAAATTCTGTAAAGAGCATCTTAAAGAGCATGACTTAGAGCAAAAAATCTTTGAAATAATAATGGAATAATTGTGGAATCATTGAATTGTTTGGATTGGAAGGGACCTTAAAGATCATCAGTTCCCTGCCACGGGCAGGGACACCTTCCACTAAACCAGGTTGCTCAAATAATGGCAGAAAATAATTAGGTGAAAAGATATAAATCATATATCGTAATAAGGTGCATTTGAAGGACAGTCCAGATGCCCTGAATCCTTTTATTTACTGGTTTGAGGTGTGAAAATTGTAATGTAAATTATATTCAGGCAAATTTTGAAACCATGTAACATTAGTTCTGGAATCTGGTAGGATATTAGAGGAACTACATCTTGGACAAAGGCTTTCATGATACTATTTTTTAAGAGCAGAGTTCATTAAAGCCAGGCAAGTGTGAATATTTAACTCAGCTGTGCAGCATCAGTGTATGCCTGGGATAGCTTTGAAGGAAAAGACTTAACTGCTATTTACACAGAGATTCTACTGCTCACTGTTTTGTTACCTTGCTACCAGAATGATTAAAGTTGTATAGTTGTAGTGTTCTTTTAATTATTGTTCTCATTTTGTCACTCATGAGAAAAAAGACCCATATGTAATTTTCATGTGAAATCTTTCTCTCTGTATTGTCATACTTCATGCACAGCTGTAAAAATGTGAATTGCTTGCAAGTGAGTTAAGCTATTTCAGCTTCTCATATCTCCATTCAGTGGTTTCTAAAGTTGTTCAATATCAGACTCGGAGTTATCACATCAGCTCAGTAACATTAATTCTTAAAACTTGGATCCCTACTTTCAAGTGAGGTATTGAAGTTACCAGCACTATGCTATGTTTTCCTTGTTTGTTTCTTGACCTTTTTGTAGTTGTCATAGCTTGGCCAATATGACCTTTTTTATTTTGTTTCTTTGAGAATCTGTAGTACTCATGATGTGCATGACTACAGCAGTATTAGTTTGTATGTGATACTAATCACGAGGTCTGATTAGTTAGTGCTTTAAATGCCCTGACAGTACTTTTCAGTGTTGGCATTGAGTAGTTACTGGAGACAATAAGTAAAAACGTATATTGAGAAAAATGAATGCATAATGCTAGGATGCTATGACAGGCATGAAATCACATCAGCCTGTGTGTGTTTATATGTATTAAACAGCTTAATGCAAAGGATAGGAATGATATGTGACAAATACAGATTGAACCAGTGTGAACCTGATCATACACTAAAACTGCAATGGTCAGCTCTCACTGAACCCTGACTACATCCTTTCATTACTGCAGGCTTTGCAGTCAGTTCTGTGTATTTGCCAGAAGTTGACAAAGCATTAGACTTAATCCATTTATTTGATTTCCTTGTCTTTGTAGGAAATAGTTGTCCCTTTTCCATATTATATTCAGAACCACACCTCAAAATCCTTTTGTAAATGTTATTAACCAGAGGGGAAGATGATTCTGCTACAATAAAAATGCATCTATGGATTTATGCAGTAGATATGGTTAATCTCTCTCAATTGGAAACATGTTAGTGGTACAGTGTAGATTACTTGTTTAGTCAATATGAAGGGGTCTTTCCTAAGTGTGCAATGAAAGAAAACTGGAATATATTTTAAATGCCAGGATCTTCTTACTCTTCTTACTTTCTAGAAAACAGTTTTCTGTAGGCAATCTTTGCAGTAATCCCTTTTACTGAGTAGGGGGTTGAGATGCTGGCAGCTCTTCTGTCATCAAACTGGGGAGATTGAAACTGTGGGGATATTTTTGTGACTAAGATGTTGTGGTTTAATCCCAGACAGCAACTAAGTACCATGCAGCCACTCACTCACTCCCTCCATCTCCCAGCTGTGGGGGATGGAATTGGAAAGTTAAGGTAAACCTCATGGGTTGAAATAAGAACAATTTTAAAATTCAAACTAAATATGCTAATAATAATACTAAATATGCTAATAATAGTAATGGAAAGGAGAAGGAGAGAGTCTTAACAGAACCCAAGAGAAACAAGTGACAGAGTTGCCCACCAGCCTCTGCTTGGTATCCAGCCAGTCCCTGAACAGTGATAGACTCCGTTCTGGGTAACGCCCCCAGTTTATATACTGTGTGTGATGCTCTGTGGTGTGGAATATCCCTTTGGCCGGTTTGGGGCATCCTGTCCTGGGTACACTCTGTGCCAGCTTTCTGCGTAGCTCCTCACTAGCAGAGTGTAAGGTACTGAAAAACCCTTGACTCAGGGTAAACACTTCTTGGCAACAACCAAAGCGTTCAGTGTGTTATCAGCACTCTCATACTAAATCCAGAAAAACAGCTAGTAAAAAGACAAGGAAGGCACTCTGTCCCAGCCCAAACCAGGACACTTGTTCTGAAGTTGTCACAGCATTACCGTTGGTTCTGCTTCTCATGTAGATGAGAAGCGCAAGAAGTTCTGTAGAACTTTGAATAGAACATTAATATATTGTATTTTTAATTAAAATGTCAGAAAAAATATTGTTTATTGCAATTTTTTTCCTAGACATACAGACAAACTACTGAGAAACTAAATCCAAGTCACCTTGAGAAGTAGGACAAGAGGACCTCAGGTTGTGCCAGGACAGGTTTAGATTGGATATTAGGAAAAATTTCTTCACCAAAATGATTGTAAAGCAATGGAACAGGCTGCTGCTCAGGGAAATGTTGGAGTCACCATCCCTGGAGGTATTTAAAAAGATGCATAGACTGTGGTCTAGTAGTGGACTTGGCTGTGATAGATTAACAGGTGGACTGGATTATCTGAAGTTCTTTTCCAACTTAAATGATTCTAAAATTCTCTAAAAATATTATTTGAATGGCATCTGTTCTGCAAAAGTTTAATTCCTGTAAAGCACAGCAATCAAGAGTAGTTGATCTGACTCTTTAGGGCAGCTTTTAAATTGAATCTCAGTGATAATCAAGTTTGTTCTGTACACAGCACATTCTGAAAATCTTTTAATCTTTCCAGTGTATAGGATGCTGTGTGCAAGTTTGTATGCAACTTATATAGTGTTAGCCTCCTGAGATAGTTTTCAGAGTTGACACCACCTTTAGAAGAACAGTTGTGCTCCTGATTGTGTATAGTCTCTTCTCAGAGTTTGTATTCCCCTGTGACGGTTGCTGTCTGCATTTACATTGGCTTCTCCTGAGTTGGTTCTACTTGAGTGTAGTCATACGGATGAAAATCAGAACAAGCAGAAGAGTGATAGAGTTAACAGCACAGAACATCTGCGACTTGTGACTGTACTGGTGGTTGAGCATCTTTGATGTTACTTGTAAGCCAGAAAAACTTTGACGTGTTATTTTCAGTCTGTATTGATTTGTGGACATCAAAGCATTTTCCCATGAGAATCTTTCTTGACTGCTTCAGAAGCTTCATAAACGTATTCTACTCACTAGTGCATATCAGTAAGAGACCATCCTATCGTTAGAATTGATACCTTACCAAACTTTTAAAAGATGAACTTTTGAAGTGGGTGTCTCTACTGTTCATCGGGTTTTCTCTACCAGGTACTCACTACTTCTCTAAACATAAATTAGTTGTTGGCTGGAAGAATGAAGATGCTGATTTTCTGAGTAATAAATTCTGATTCTTTTTTTCACGTGCTGAGGCCTGGCATTACTGTTGTGGAATAATAGTACCTTTACCACTGTATCCCAATCTGTATTTCAGAGTTTGAGTGTTGGCTGGGAGACTTGTGCAGAAATGACTGAATACACTTCCAAAAGGAAGTAGATTGGAGAAAAAGGAATATGCTGTTACTCAGCATATGAGCAGTAATCATAATCATAGGCTTAAGTCCTGTAAACATTTCAATATATACTATTATATTTTAATGAGTATAATCATTTAAGTCAGATGTAGTTAAATAAGGCAGTAAATTTTCAAAGTGTAATTTTGCAGGTTGGGGAGGGTCCATTTTTTTATGTATTATGCAAAGACAGTCATAGGCTTTTTAAGCAGTGGGCAAAAGGTATATATTCAGTTTAATTTTTTTGATTGGTGTTTGCAGTTAAAACTCAGTTTGGGGGCTGAAGAAAGGCAAATTCACTGAGGCATTTTGTCAAGGACAGGCTGAAGTAAGATGTGGTGTGGATATTGTTTGTTACTGGATGAGTTCTGAATGCAAGAAAATGTCTCTTAGGGAGAGAAAGCCACTGTAAGCAGTTCTGGTATGCTGGACTAGGTTGAATTCTTTTATTCAGAATGTAATTAATTTTAATGCAGTTTATGCAGTAGAAAGTATATAATAAAAGGAGCGGTTGATCTCTGTTCAAAGTGCAGTACTGTAAATCTGAGAGTTCTGGAAACTTTCTTGCTCATACTTCCAGCAAGAGCACGACCTATTTGCCCATTGTGGAACGTCACCGTGTGGTTCCAGGAGTGATATAATGCATGAATGCTGTTTTCAGGGTGTTCTTCTTTTCAAAGGAAGACAACAAAGAAACCCAAACTACAACACTCCAGCTGTGACTTAAATAAAATCAGTGAGGTAGCAGGGATTTTTGACTTCTCTGCAGGGTCTGTAGAATGACTCCAGAGGTCATAAGTAATTGTTCGGATGTTTTCTACAAATGGCATGTATTTTTACAAGAAAACTCTTAATTTTTTTTTCTAATTATGTTATCAGTTCATGAGAACATTGCCTAACCACTGGATGACCTACTTATTTAAGAATACAGAAATTGAAAATTCATAACTTGAATTCTGCTAATTCCAACTTCTTTGAAACATTAACTTCTGTAAAAGCATTTCAGTGTATTTAAAAACATAAATATATGTAATAGAAATTATTTCCTCCTTGTTTTTGTATTTGATTCTCAACCTTTTGATGTAAGTCAAAGGCTTTTTAACTGCTTTGCATCCTATTAACACTAAACTAAATAAATTGACAAATGAATACTGCCTTGCAATTTCATTATGCTTATGGCTACTGTTGTGGCAATTGAGATAAAGCTATTTTCTTCCTGTAGTTTTACTTTAAAGGAAGAAATTGTGTAATGATTCCTTTAGTCTCCTGGGTTACTCATGGGACTATAGATAGAAAAGTTCTGCATTTGGTTCACAATCAACCTCAAGCTCTGATGTCAAATTGTTTCCATTTACTGCTGCAGAGCTTAGAGCTAAATGAAGATACAGAATTTACTACCTGTTCCTCAGCATCTGGTTCATTATACTGTAATTGAAGATGACTGCTTCATTTCTTTTTGATCATAGTGAATACAATTTCTGTACCTGAGGAAGTCAAAATCATAGAATTGGCTGGAAGAGGGAAGGTAAATTAGAAACCAAAGGGCATGCACGCAGAAGGTTATTAATAAGTGGAAGCTCTCAGCAAATACAGTGTTTTACTGTATGTAAAACAGTATGTATACAGGGATGTGGCAAGTAAGAGACTGTTCATGAGTGTGATCTATAAATGTATATCATGGTCGTGGTGTTGGAGTGAAGGGCAGGGGAACATAAAAATATATCCATGAGGAACACCTTCTGTAAATTCATATTGACTTATTAACATCTGTATTTTGTGGGTATATGACATTTAGTGGAGCTTTTTGCCCTTTGTATTTCAGTGACAGACGTTTGCTACAACCTGCTCAGGTATGTGACATTCTCAAAGGAGTCATACTGGTCATCTGCTACTTCATGATGCACTATGTTGACTACTCTATGATGTATCATCTGATAAGGGGACAGTCTGTCATAAAGCTCTACATCATCTATAACATGCTTGAGGTAAGAATGTTGGCATCAGAACGTGAAGCATGCTTTTTTCAGACTATCTAAAATATTTTGTATTACAGTAGTTGTACTTAGCATGTGGGCACATTGGGTATTCTCACAAATCTGCACACACCTATGATAATAAGCCTAGATGCAGTGAAACAGTCAGGTTTGTGAACAATAAGTTTTTAGATACTGTTTCATAATGCCTAATTTATGGACCTTATTAATTTCATAGCAAGAAACTTGAGAAATGGAAAAAAAAAGAAATGTCTTAGGAAATGCCAGGGAGTGAATGAGATTTTGAACTTGCCAAGAAAAGTAGAAACTGTTGATTTGAAATAATGATAAGATCCCAAGAGAGAACAGAGAAGGAGGATAATAGAAAACATGGAATTTGGGTTTTAATTCATTGTTATGGAAATATAGCTTTCATTGTATGCAAGGACACCTATTACTGCTTAACCTCAGTCCTGGCTAGCAGACAAAAGCCTGAGTATCTAAGCAATAAGGTGAATGAATGTAGTGTCCCAAGAGAAGGAAGTTGTTTTGGGAGGTAAGAGAAGTTCTGGCAAAAAACCCAGTTTCTGTTTTGCTATTAATGTAAAGTATAAGATTTTTATTATACTTCTATGATCAGTGGTTCGCAAAGTAAATAATGTTTTCATAGCTACAATCTTATCTCCATCCTGTAAATATAGGACATAGTAGGAATACAGCCTCTTAAAAGGACTCAATCAGAGCTTTGTACACAAAAGTTACTCTACTAGGATTCCAGGATTTCTGAATGACATTAATCCTTGTGTGAACATATGTTGTACCTTTGTTTGAAGACTGCTGAAACAGGGTTACACTCTGCAAAATCCGAATATTTTGTCTGAAGGTGTTTGTTCTTTCCTCATAAAATATGAAAATATTGCATAAGGAACACACTGTGTTACATTAAGTGAAATAAATATCATACAAGCCACCTCGGTTGTTTATTCATGGATTTTTGGTTGCCTTTGATTTTACATTTGCTGAAAAATATGTACAAATATTAAATTGGCAAATATTAAATTAGTTGTGTGAGGAAATACTCATCCATATATAGTTCCATAACTGATGAAAGATTATCACTTACGAAATAAATCCATGTGCTCAAAATAGTAATTTCTCTTTATTTCAAGACTACTTCAAATCATGCTTGTACTTCCTCAGCTTTATGTGCTTACCAGATAATTTGAAGCGATACTGCAGTGTTTGCTATGAATTGGAAGCCATGTGCCATTCTGTTTGGAATGAGGGATTGAATTACTTTGCTGTGTTTGGCAGAACCAGAATTGTGTGTTTTAACTAAGAGAAGTGCTGCATGAGTTTGTTTCTTTTAGGAAAGGGGGAAGTCTGTTACTACTCATGATTATTAGAAAAATGACATTAGATTTTGAATTTGGAAACAGTATTTAACTTCCATGGTGTCTAATGAAACCCAACATGCTAAGCAGAGTGCGGGTTTTTTTAAAGGGGCTTTTTTTACCATGACAGGTTGCAGCAGTATTATGAGAAAATGTTCATGGGATCCCACTGAAAGACTTGGTTGATAGTCAGCTTTCAACACTTTAAATATTGGCTTGCTTAGATTACTCTGGTGATTTTTATTAAAAGTCTTTGCTACTGATGCAACCAATGCTTTTTAAGGAACTGTTAATATGCTTTTTTTTAAGCAATACACTTTACATTTTTTCACAAGTTTTCAAAATAAGGAAGATCTTTTTAGTTTAATTAAATCACTGAGCAACAGAGATGTTTACAATGTCCTAATGTTTTCGGCTGTTGGCAAGTCCAGGGAGTAGTGTCCTGGACAGATAGGAGGAGTGCAAAATCTTCAAATTATGTGCTGAATGCTCCCAACTGACAGTCTAAGGGGAGCATTCAGCACATTTGGCTTAAAAGACACTTTTCTTTTTTAGATTCAGACCCACCGGCTCCTGCTCCTTGTGAAGCCCCAGTGTGCGTTATGCTGGTGACAGCACTCACCATGGAATTCTGCTGGAGCCTGGAGCCGGCATGTAGGGTTTAGGTAAGTCATATTTGGAAAAGCAAGCAACAATATTGTGTGGTGGGTTTTAATATTTTCTATCCTTTCAGCAAAGAACCAAGCACTGCTTAAATAGAAAGGAAAGCAAAACCACTATTTTATCTATTAAAACCCTCACAATATTGTGAACAAAAACTTACCAAACTCTTAAGCATTCTGTAGCTGGTGTTACTACACCAGCTGTGATTACTCAATGGGTCGTCACAATGAGCAGGAAGCAAATAATCCAGACAATCTCAATTTACAAAATCTAAAAGCCGAAAACAATGCCACTGTAAATATCTCTCAAACTGATGCAGTTGGGAGCTTCAGATTTATCAGAATTCATCAGCTCATGGTTTTGTTAATTTTATTTCATAGCTGATTCTTAGAGTGCAGCATATTGTACATTTACTTGAGGCATCCTGTAAAATTTTGTTTTAATTCAGTTTTCATATTTGAGGAAACTTCATTCAGTAACAGTGTCTTGAATAAGTATGACTTCTCTCACTTCAGTATCTTTACCTTGAGAACTCTTAATTTAAAAAGTCAGGAAATGATCCTAAGTCTAGGTTTATTTGTGTTGTCCCAGGAACTTACTTTCTATTTAGTAGGACCAATATTTGCAGGTACATTGTGCACCTGGTTCTGCATTGCTGCTACATGTTGATTTAACATGTCCAGAATTATTGTTTTACAGAAAAACACTAAGAGAAAATATTACTTGTCTTTCTTAAGTAGAGTTTTTCATCTTTAACTGGTTCCATTTGGTTGAATTAGTAAGTAGTGAGAGATAGCTCTTTTTTTTAGCCAGATATGTGCCAAGTTTATGGTTTTGTTGCCCTGTGCAGCTTGGGTTTAAAATTACTGAACTGCAGTGTATAGGCAGAAAAAATGTTCTTCTGTGTAGTGATCTTCAGTTTTATATGTTTGCTGTTGATGAAATGTTGGGAACTGGTGGAACTCCCTGTGACCTTTCTTGCTGTGGTATTAAATTACAAGTTCAAAATGCTGTCCATATGTTTTCTATCTTTAGAACTACTGCCAGAGGGTTTTTTTTCTGTTTGTGCATATATTCTTTGGATTACAATTCAGGTGTCGTTTTTTCAACATATTTTCCCTTTTTGGCAGACTTTCATGTCCTAATCAGTTGTTTTGGTGTTAGAGTACTTTTAATTTTGAAGTCTGCTTTATGCAGACATTTGCAGTAAGTATATACTTTAGTATATAGAAAGCAGTAGAGCCAAGTCTAATTTCAGTCTTTTTTGTACCTGTAAGCAAATGTTCCCTGTCATCTGGAATTCACTTTTCATTGTTGGGGTTTTTTTCCTATTTAACCCTGAGGGATGGGGAAAAACATATAAGATAGTTTGACACAAGATACATACTGCTTTATCAAAGGCTGAGGTTTGAACTGTACTTGAATATCTTTCAAGAAAGCATCTAAGATAACATAATGATTATTTATTACAAATACTGTTGCAAAGGGGATAGTAAGTTTGAAAGGAAAAGTAAACTGCTGAATATACAAAAGGAACAGTATTGCTATGAAATCCAGAGTGAAAATGGAATAGGTAAGAGATCAAAAGTAATGCATATGTGAAACTTTTTTTAGATTGAGCTGTACTTTTAGATTGAACTGTTCTTGAACTGGGCATACTCAAGTGTTGGAGAGAAAGGTAGGCAGTAAAAGGCAGTAAAGTTGTTCTTGTTTAGGTGGCTGATCGTCTGATTTCTTCATTTGGACAAGATATTTTGGATGCTCTTTATTGGACAGCTACAGAACCTAAGGAAAGAAAAAGAGCTCACATAGGTGTGATTCCTCACTTCTTCATGGCAGTGCTGTATGTCTGTATCCTTTGACAAATCACAAAATTTTCCAGGTTAAATTGCAGAGTAATTGCTCTGTATTATTTTGCTTTAATACATTTGAAAAATTGATAGTATTCCTAAATCAGTGTTCCTGTAGTTGAAAAGTAAGATTGCCTGTACCACCTGCTTTAAAAAAAAAATCCCTTCAGAATGGTGTACCTATAGTAAAATGAAAAACGGTAATTGGGTAGTTCATGGAAAATTTTATTTCTAATTTTTTTTGAGTATTTTGGGTCACAGGGCCTTGAAGATAGTGGGATTTTTTTACTTAGTGGAATGTTAAATGGATCTAGCTTGAACATACTTTCTTGAAGGGATAAACTCATGCATATGCAGAATGCAAATGTTCTTAGTGTCAAATAACCTTGCAATGAATTGATGAATCTAAAGAGATACCGTAGTCCAGTAGTTTTCGTGATGAGTTTAGAATTCTTACAATTTTTCCCTATTTGCTCTGAAATCTTTAGGCTAATTCTGCATCTTTACCTCAGATTTTTTTCTTCAGATTGTGTTGATGTTTCTCATGACTAATGTCATTGAGGTCTTTTAGAACAAGAAAAATTAGCAGCATTATTACATGCTACAAAATACTGTGGGTATGTTACGTACATGTAAGGGTTGTCTTGCTGTAAGTCTGGTTTAAAGGAAACTTTCCTGTTAAACTTTGAAAGCAAAATGGGGAATTTGAGGTTCAATGCTCTTCAGTACTGTTGTGCAGAAAAATTATTTCAAATATGCTTCCTTAACCCTGCTATGCAGTCCTGCATGCTATTCTTATAATGGTTCAAGCAACAACCCTTAATGTGGCCTTCAACTCCCACAATAAATCACTGCTTACCATCATGATGTCCAATAATGTAAGTGTGTAGCTTTATTATATAGCTAGCCTAATTTGTTTCAGAATCCTTTGTCTTTGTGTATCATTTCTTAAATATTAATATTTTAAAATAACATATTTTTGATAACATTATTTATATCAGTTTTTTATCAACAAAAACTAATTAACTGTTTCTAAAAATTGCAGTTTGTCGAAATAAAAGGAAGTGTTTTCAAGAAGTTTGAGAAGAACAATCTTTTTCAAATGTCAAATAGCGGTACGTATAGCAGTGCTGATCTGGAGAAAATGTGAAGAGAGAAGCTGTTTATTTAATTCATTAATGTATTTAATGTATTCAATGTATTTAATATTATTCTTACTATAATTACTTCACCTTGTTGAATTTGAGTGTTCTGACTTGCATTCCTCATCACCCCTTTTACCGTTTGCTTCAGTAGGATGAAACTGAGATCCACTTCAAGGAACACTGTTACTCCTTTTATGGCAAGTTTTTATTTGAGGTGCTGAAACAGCCTGCTGGCTTTGTGCTGAAATACCCATGCTTCCAAGTGATCAAGTCTTCTGTTTTCAAACAGTTGACTTCATAGTGTGCTATATTGACAGTGACCTCAGAATGCATGTTGTTGGGTGGCTGTGAGCGTGGATCTTGACATACCTTCCACCTAACCCTAAACAAACAAGCAAAAAAATATGCCAAGCAAATAAACCCCAACCAAACAAAAAACCGATGTAATGAAGTAGCTGGCATATGAAGGAAATACCAGAGATTACTCTAATTTTTTATATGCTCTCAAGATAATAGTAGAGGGTACTTAGGAAACATGCTTCTGGCACTTCTTAACTGTGTCGCTGCTTAGGATGAATTTTGGCAACTCTTACTCAGTGTGTCTCATGAGGAAAAGCTGTTCAGGTATCCTTTGATGGAGATTCTTTCTAATACTGATATCAGCCATTTGAAATATTTATTGGATTCGTGATTTCAAAGCCAGTAGGAGTGATTGCACTTTAAGGTTGTGCTAGAGCTTCTTTGCTTGTAGTAGTTTTGTGGAATCTTAAAATGGCCTGAGCTGGAAGGGACCTCAAAGATTATCTCGTTCCAAGCCCCGTGCCATGGGCAGGGACACCTTCCACTAGACCAGGTTGCTCAGGCTCCCATGCTCAGGCTCCCACCCTGGCTTTGAGCATCCCAGGGATGGGGCATCCACAGCTCCTCTGGGCAACCTGTGCCAGTGCCTCATCACCCTCACAGTGAAGAATTTTTCAGTATATCTGATTTGAATTTCCCCACTTCCATTTATACATATGAGCAAAAAAAAAAAATAGAATTTATTTTTTTCATTCCAGCTTATAGATTTTAAACCAGATAACTCAAATGTGCAATGGGTTAAAAAAATAAAATAACTACCTATTTAAAGACAGACAATTCGTATTTTTGTATCACAAGTTAAATTTTCAACATGCTTCCATCAGGTTTTGAGTTCTGAATATTGATGTGACTTTTGTCTTAATTCATCTGCAAACTGCAATATTACATGCAAATGTTTTGTAATTCTTTGGATGAAAGACTACATAAAACCTTGAATATATCACAGAAAATTATGTAACAAATTTTAAGCTACCCCCCAAAAAGATCTTCCCAGCTATGTTGATAATCTGTTTATTCTGTGATAATAGTATTATTTTTGGTTCCAAGATTTAATTACTTGTATTTGTTAAATCAGAGGTATTTAACTTTACAGTGAGAATGCTAAAAGTGAAATTTACTTAAATATTGACAGAAAACCTAGATAAGGTTTCTTATTAATGCAGCGAACAGCTATAGATCTAGCTCTCCTACCTGAAGGTGTGGCCTCTTTCATGTTGAAATAAACAAGGGACTGATATTAGAAATTGCTAGTAATATCCTCCATAAAAAGAAAAGGATAACAGTATTTTATTGCTGGACATTATTATTGAAGACCCGTAAGAGAAGGTCACCCTTTATCAGTTGGTGGAAGAAGTATTGCCATTCATTAGAGTGTGTGGGGATGGAAGCAGTGAGTACAGACATAGAAGAGTACACAAAACAGCTAATTTATTCCTTTCAAGCAGATTTTTCCTGGAACACTTTTCAGTATGGTTATAAATAGCAGTGTTTTTCTTCTCAGAGATAAATAACAGACGGGTTTTTAGTAGAAATTTTCACCCCTTTTGAACTTGAACGGATTTACTGCATCACAGCTTCAGTAAGGGTAGAACAGTATTGTTTCAATTCATGTGTTCTGATCACTTTGGTATCCTTTAAATGTTTTATTTCATGCAGCTGAAATGATGGTGCATCTTGTGTTGGCATGCTATGCCAATACTTTATCCTTCCCTGGAACTGAGGCTAGTCTGGTCCTGTCAGCTGAATTTCCATTTAGCCTTTGGAGTGTCTTGTGTGTCCTAGAACACAATGTGCTTAAACTGCATGCCTGGACTGAACTAAACTTCTGAAAGGAAACACTAAATCTAAGCACTCCCATATATTTCCCACCTTTCTCTGCTTCTTCAAGTAGTTTTTTGAGGTCAGTGGTCAGCTGTAGGGCAATGATGGCAGTAGTAGCTGATTAAGCTTGGGCACACTGAATGGATTCCCCTTGCCCCACCTTTTCTGGGGCTCAGCTCAAAATATTACTGTTGTGAAACATATGTTTTCAATTCAATGTAACGGTACTGATCGGTACACAGTAGCTAAATATAGTAATTCTTGAGGGGAATAATATGAATCTCACAGGGGCATCTGAGGAATTTCTCATGAATAGGTGAAACTCCCTTCTCATTTAACATGTTAATCAAAAGAAAAATGGATGTAGGAGAAAAGATAAGCAATGACCACAAGAGTAGATATTGTGTTCAAGGGAACAACTACAACCAGAATTCAAAAGCAAGTTGTGTGTAAAAACGGAAATGAACTGTCCAGGCTGTAGTTTCCAAGACATGTCCTGTATCACACGTTGAAATACCTGGCTGAACCCTGCCTGGCTCAAGCTTTTACCTGGTAAGACGTCAGGATAGGAAGTGCCACCAAGCTACCAGTTTAGATCTGGAAATTGTGAAATCATTTCTTTTCACTTGGCATCGTGCTCAGCACCAGTTGGTGGATAGCAAGCTGACATGTGGCTGTACTATTTTTCCCAGTATTTACATTTCTGGACTTAGTATCAGTGGAGTCAGTGATCCTTCTCACCTTGGTATGGCCCTTCAAAATTCTTCTTAACAGCTAAGTCAGTAAACCTTCAAGACTAAAATAACTGTGAATCATCTACATGAATATTAATTGAACAGGACATGAGATATACATTGGTTAATTGCTACCTAATAAAACTAAACCTGTTATTTTTTAGGGGCAGGTCAACAAAGACCTTGGGGCTTGTATAGCTGCTTGAGACTGCAGCTACAGAGTCTGTGATTTCCGCCTTTCTGCTCCTGCAGCTTTGATTTGTCAGCTGCAGCAAAACTACTTTTGCATTGTCACCCTGACTTTTACAAGGAAATTTATGTACACCCAGGCAATCTAAACACTGTGCCCTCTGGAAAACACTTCTGTACGGAAGACAAGAAAACCTTTCATTTGTTGAATCAGGAAGAAATATTTCCCTAAATTTAAATAGTGTATTCTCTTTTTGAAATAGTTATCTGTAAACTAATTTTGTAAGGTCAGGATTAGAGAACAAGAAGACCAAACTATAAAGAGAAGCTCTTTCATCATTGTTGAAAGCCCAGCATGCTGCCTTCCTTTATGCTTTTAAATGTCTTATTTTAATTTCAAGCTGTGCTCTAAATAAAATTTTTTCACAAAATTCAATTGTACCTCATACAAAGAAGTGCATTAGGTTATTTCCTTCAGTTGGTTGTTAGGCATGACTCTTCCTTGTTTTTTAAATCTCTTGTCTCAATAATTTAACATACTTATTCTGAACTTTTAGGAACTTCAGTTTTCTTCTTTATAAATCTGTAGTTCTTCTCTTCTCTTTCTTCTTTGTTCCCAATTTATCAGTCTCTTTGACTTTGATCACAATATTGAATAGCCTTTATTTTTACCTTTGGTCTTTGAAATTCAAACTGCTTTCTCACATGGCTTTAGGTTTTTTCAATACCATTATTCTAATCATTTTAAGGATGAGGTATTTGGGGGCAGGACTATGTTTAAAATTGGTGCGTCCTTGATGATTCCTTGTTCAGTCTTCGATCCTTTCTTGTGCTCTGGTCACTTGTTAAGAGGTAGTTGGCACTACAGCTATTTAGGAGTTGCTGAGATGTAAATCAAAAGATCTTGTTTCACTTCTTACATGCTATAATTTGTAACTAGCTTTTGATCTAAACATATAAACAGTGGGGTTAGCATGATAATTTTTTTTTTTCTTTCCTGATTCAGGATTCCTGCATAAGTTGTCAGGGAATCTGGAAGCAAATAGCTAGCACTAAAAGACTATTTACCCCACTTCAGGATCTGTTCCTGTGATCTCACTGCCTCTTTCAGTTACCACTGCAAAGTACCTAAGATCTTCAGGGTTCAGTAGTTGGTTGTTTGCGATATTGGCTAATTAATTACGTTAGTCCATACTAGATGCAGTGCTGTGCCAGGAATCTTTATTTCCAGTAACATTTGTTTCATGTCTTTGACATGCTTTCTAAAAGCAATGATACCCTCTGACACACTGGAAATTAATTGGTGGGTATGTGTTGCTGTTTTTTGGGAGGATTTATGGAAGGGCAGAATGTGTTATTAATATGGGGATAGAATTCTATTAAAATTGGAATGGCAGAGTTCATGTAAGTGGGGCTTTAAAATCTTTAAGTATTAGGGACATTATTTAAGTATTTAAGTATTTAAAATATGATTTTGCTATCTGCAGTCCTTTTTTGGGCTTTATTTTACACAACCAAGAGGAATAAAAAAGGTACATCTTGGTTTTTTTCCCTTTACTGCATTTATGGCACTATGTGCATTACATGTCTTTGAAATAAATGTTTACCACCTCTATTCATATGACAACCCTTACAGGCACACGTGACTTACCTTAATGGAAAAGGATGTAATGTGGTTAGTTTTTGACATGTGACCACTAAGTTCTGATGTACTAGGACTTGTAATGTCTGATTGTTCCTTTCCCTTTTCAAAATACTGAAATACATACTTTAAAGGCAGTTGACAAGATTTAATCATATCTAGTTACTTGCACCAGTAGAGGATGCATAGAAGCACAAGCAAATACAGTGTCATCTTTCAAAATAATCTGAAGTGTGTATGGGCTGTATGTAGTATGATGTGTGTCAGACTTCGGGGCCAGCCCTGGTACGAGTGCAGCTTCAGCATGGCATGAGAATGCAGTCTGTCAGTCATAGGATGGCCTGGGTTGGAAGGGACCTGAAAAATCATCTACAGTTCCAACACTTCTGCCATGGCCAGAAGTGACCTTTCACTAGACCAGGTTGCTCAGAGCTCTATCCAGCCTGGCCTTGAACACTCCAGGGATGGGGCACCCGCAGCTTCTCTGGGCAACCTCTGCCAGGGCCTCACCACCCTCACAGTAAAGAATTTTTCCTAATCTAAACCTACTCTCTTTCACTTTGAAGCCATTCCCCCTTGTCCTGTCACTATGTGCCCTCGTAAAAAGCCCTTCTGCATCTTTTCTGTAGGCTCCCTTCAGGTACTGGAAGTCCACAATTAGGTCACCCTGAACTTCTCTTTTCCAGGCTGAACAATCCCAATTCTCTCAGCCTTTTCTCATAGGAAAGGTGTTC
Source organism: Gymnorhina tibicen (assembly GCA_013399875.1). Lineage (NCBI taxonomy): Eukaryota > Metazoa > Chordata > Aves > Passeriformes > Artamidae > Gymnorhina > Gymnorhina tibicen. The sequence goes on along the minus strand of VXAZ01004118.1, from coordinate 2,109,869 downwards.
CATCCTTCTGATCATCTTGGTGGCCTCCTCTGGACTCACCCCAGCAGGTCCATGTCCTTCCTGTGCTGGGACCCCAGAGCTGGATGCCTCACTGCAGGTGGGGTCTCACCGGAGTGGAGCAGAGGGGCAGAATCTCCTCCCTCACCCTGGTGCCCACAGAGCTTTGGATGCAGCCCAGGACATGTTTGGCCTTCTGGGCTGTGAGCACACGTTGCCAGCTCATGCCCAGCCTCTCATCCACCAGAATCCCCAAGTCCTTCTCAACAGGGCTGTTTTTGATCTGTTCATCCCCAGCCCGTGTTGATACCTGGGGTTGCCCCAACCCAGGCACAGCACCTTGTACTTGGTCTTATTACACCTCTTGAGATTCCCATGGGTCCACTTCTTGAGCTTGTCCAGGTCCTTCTGGATGACATCCCACCCTTCTGGTGTGGCAACCTCAGCACTCAGTCATCTTCAAATTTGCTGAGGAGGCACTCAATTCCTTCGTCTATGTCATTAATGAAGATATCAAATAACACTGGTCCCAGTATGAACCCCTGAGGGGCAGCACCTGTCACTGATGTCCATCCAGACTTCATGCACAATATGTCATCAGCACTGTTCATGGTATGCGCTGACAAGAGACTGGTCAAGGGGATAAATATATCTGAATTAGTGCTACATGTCAGGTTTTTAACACTTAGGATCATAAACACTGAGAAAGTAAGCTTCTTAATCACATGCTCGTGGAGGTAGCTGACGACCATTTAAAATGTCGTTGGTCTGTCATTTTGGCTCTCATTTAAACCTGTCTTATAATGGCAAGGGTTATTGAAGCTATACTGTATCCTAACAGAACAGTTACATGATGTGCTTATCATCTATACTTGGTGGAATACATGCAAAACTGAGTTGAAATGGCTTATATCAATGTTATTAAGGATTGTCACAATGGAGAATGAAAAGAGATCACTTTTTCTTTCCGCTTTACTCTTTGTTATGCTGAAGCAGAATAGAACGATTTCCTCCTGCTAGTACCTGTGCTCCCTTCAACTGAACACTAACACTGGTGGTTTGTCACTGTTCTGCCAAATTCCCAAATACAGTGATACACTTTGCCTTTGTTCTGAAGAGCATGAGCAATTGTGAATCCGGGGATGTAGCTTCACTTGTTCTGCAGTTCACCACATCATCTAAGAAGTGGCAATACATGGTACAGGAAACTCCCCTCACCGGTTTAAAAAAAACAAATGTACATATACAACATCAAATAAGTTCATAATAAATGATAAAACGTTATTGGTACATATTTTGTATTCTGACATTTTAATTGGTATTTAGGACTGACTGCCAGTGGTTGTTTTGGATATCCTGAAGCCTTTTTGTCCTTGCCCGTGAGTGTGAGAATTGAAATAAATTTTTACGTTGTTTGAGTTTGCTGTTGAAGCTCTTATAACGTGCCCTGTCTTCCTTGCTTGCATCTCTTGACAGTTGATGGGAGGGTTGAGGATGAAGAGCAGCAGCCACAGTCACTCCTCTCACTCCTAACAGCCTTGAACAGCTGTGGCAGCAGAGGTAACAGATAGAAGGGAGGTCACTGAGAACAGGGAAAATAAGCAGAGGGAAAAAATAGATATCAGCCTGTCACCTAGTCTCAGAAATTAGTGGAAGAAAAATTGGTATTATTACAGCAATAGAAGAGGGAAAGTTAAAGTCCAAAATGTCCCTTCTCAATTTAATCCTGTCAACTGGTGAGCTAACATATACCAAGCAGGTAATAAATGTCTGGAGGATTAGCTTGAGACATGCTTTAATGTTAGGCCTGAATTAAGGTCCTTGCTTCCCACTTGAGAATATTTATCTGTACAGGCCTCCCTAGGGCCTGAAGAACTGAAGATAAGATCTGTGTTTCTTATGCATTGCTGACTAATGATGTATCATAGCAGTGTGGAAGTATGTGATGTGGGAAATAGAAGATAAAACCATTTTGAGATTCTGGGCAGAAGTCTGAAAACTCAGTGATTATTCCCAAGTCACTAATGGGCATGATAAAGAATATAGATCAATGAGTGCTTGACTGCATTTTCATCTATTTGTGACAGTGTCAAGTGATATCTTCTAACTAGGTTTTTCAGACAATACTGTGTTCTGGTCATTTGGCCAGTATTTTGTGAATTCAGAAGCATAGAAGAACGCACTTGTTGGAGTGTTATTGGCAGGAAATCAAGAAGTTATGGTTAGGTTTTACCTATGTCCTTTTTTCTGCTTTAAATTTATTGTACTAGAAGACTTCCTTTTTCTCCTCCCCCCATATATATGCCATTTGTTCTATTTTGAAAGCTTGTGCTTCCTCTGTGCCTTCCCCAGCCCATACTGGGGACAGATGAATTTATGTACCCCAAGATGTGCCTTTTTATATTGTGCATGAAATCTCATTCTTCTTGAATCCTGTGTGCTTTTTCTTTCCTTCTCCTGGAGGATTTCTTCTTTTCTTTTTGCTCCATTTTTTCAGACTTGCCAGTATATCCAAACTGCTATTCTAAAATGATGGATATTATTATATAGTAGTAACTGCAGTCACAAACATTGTTGTTGGCCTGTAGTCAGTCAGAGATGATGGAAACTGTTGACAAAAAGTCAAATTTTTTTTGGCCAGCTTAATCCTTGTGTGTACTTCTGAACATTTCTATTTCTTTTTCCCAAAACCAGTAGGTAGAACCCCACACAATATTGGAGGTGCTTAAGAAAATGAACCCTTTGGATTTGGAGGGCCCACAAAGAAATTATTTTTGTGGTTATTGACAGGTGTAACAAGCAATAACGGTGCCTTCACAGATTTTCTTAATAGCTCTATCTTCTAAAAAGACTTCTTTGGACTTCCTAAATGGTGATGACATTATGTTTTAGGCTTTACCCTGTTTTTCTATAATACAGTTTCAGGCAGGTGTTTTCTAATAAATGTGATTTCTAAAAAATGTGATGCTGAAGCAAGCTGTATGTGTCATCTCTGGAGACAGGACACCAAAGGAGAAAAAAAGCCTGCCTTGTCTGGGAGGCAAGTCATAGGACTTTGTCCCTAATCAGACTGCTGTTGTGTTAACAGTGCTTACGGTTTTGATAACTGTGCTGATTCATCCTGCTGTTCCCTTTTAAAACAGCAGTGTGAAAGACTGGTAGGAACCTTCTAGCTAAGGTGTAACAGTTGTCTTCAAACATTTTTTCTTCCTTCTACTGAACCCAGTATACAGCAATTTGGATATCCAGGAGCTGTAGAAAATGAAATGTACCTTGCTAATAGCTTGAAAGGACAGATAAGTATATTCTCGCCATTTTAGTAACAGGAGGTGCTGGTTCTTTTTAAATCACAGAAGGAATGCACAGACTTTATCAAGAATGATGATTATTTTATTAATGTATTAGAAGCAGTGATAGTAAATCACAACTTAAGTCCCTTCTGCTGCTGGGAACCCCGAGCTGAGGCAGCATCAGACAGACCAGGTCACACAACCTACTGCAGAAATCCGGTCCATGGTGTGGTTCCTGGCATTTCCCCCACCCCTTAAATCCAGTTAAATAATTTGTGGAAAATATTATCCAATCTGAGAATTAATAAATGATAGAACCTCAGAATGAGTAGATATCTGTGTATGCAGATAAATGTTTCTTCGGAGCTGACAGGTTTCGGTTTTTTTAATCCAGATATAAAGGAGAGGTTCACCAATTACGTGCTGTTACTGATTGTATGTCTAAGAAATATGGAACAGTTCTCATGGAATCCAGGTGAGTAAACTGGAAGAAAAATTCCTGTGTTATCAAGAGCTGTATCTCTTGCTTCTTCCCTCGATCTGAAAGATAAGGGTAATCAAGACATTTAATTAACAAATCTTAATTTTATCAAATACCTTACATTCTCATTTTTCTATTTCTGGCATTCTTTTAAGAATGACTGTGTCCTTTCTGCTAGAAATATATGTTGTTATCCTATAAATACGTATAGTTATATTTCAAGCAGTGTCTGGAATTTCAAGCAGTGTTCTTCCCAGCCCTTTCCTTTCCTTGGAGTACACTGTGAATGAAGGATTCCCTAGAAAATGTTATTTTGGGAGGCTAGTGAGATTGAAATGTGATAAAGATTATGTTAAGAATACAATTCTTAATCTAATATTGATTATAAGATTGATTAAGATTTTAATGACATATTTAATAAATATTGTGTAAAATACTGATTTTATTAAAACATTGTTTAAATAATTTTGACCCCTGATCTGTGCGATGTATTTTGCCTGTATCTTACCAGTCTACCTAAATTTTACCTTAAGCATCTAAAACTGCGGAGGCTTTGTCTATGTCTTACACATCCTGAACGTGCAGTATCTAGTACTTAAAACAGTCATCTTCCTACTAGAGGTAGAGGTTTACAAGGAGTTAAGAACCTGATCCCAACTGTGCTGTGATTGTACAGGTAAATTTTTAGGACAGCGATGGAAGAACTTGCACACTGTATGCTCAACGATGATGTAAACTTACAGATTCTTCAGACTCGTGAGGACTTTTCGCTGTTGAACAGAAGTGTTATAATTTTTTTTGTATACTGGCATTAAGTTAAATGGCCTAACTTGTCTCTTCACAACCTTCAGATCATCTTTGGGTGTTATTTCCGGATGTTTGCATGGTGGTTGCTTCAGAAATTGCAGTGGATATTGTGAAACACGCCTTTATAACAAAATTCAATGACATCACAGCAGATGTAGGTATCCTGTTTGGAATGCTGGGTGCTATTTCAAATTGTATTTAATTTTGCTAATATTTTTTTAAATACTAAAATTTATTCCAGTGCAGAAAAAGTAAAAATTGTTATTTTCATATATGTGATATCACTTGGGAAAGCTTGCTAATTTCCTGATACAATATGCTTCTGAGGATCTTTTTAATGTAGAACTAACACCTCTGCTTCTAAATTAGTAGCTCCAGATCCATAAATTATTGCGAATGTTGTATAACAGCTCATGGAATAGCTACAATTCACATTACTGGCAGATCATTTTGTGAGGTGGTCATTTGTTAAATTGACGGAAGGTTACTTGTTCTGTAGTCTAGACAGAGCTTGTACCCTTTCCTAACAAAATGGATTGTAGGTTAAAATTCAGGCTTTTGGAAAAACAGATCCTGTTAGGCTGCTTTAACATTATTCTTGCATGTGTGTTAAAAGTGGAATCTGAAATCAGAGATAATTTTTTTCCCACTGTCCCTGGAGCACTAATATGAAGTAGGTTATGTTAGTTTCCCACTCCTGAAGTTTCTTGGGCTGCGTATATTATCCGGTCCTTCTTTTAAAGCAGTAGATGAGGTTGCTTCTTGTGTGTTGCAGCATGATACATTGGCCATTTGTGTTCCACACTGCATGAATTCAAACACACTTGATAAATTTGTGAAGATATGAGTTAGTGTCTCTTCACTATTAAAACCAATTTGCAGGAAATGAGATCAGAACTTGTGGGGTTTTTTTCAGCATCTCTAAAGTAACTGCATTGTGTGGTGTAGAAACAAGTGTAATAGATGCACTTAATAAGCTCCCTTATGCCAGAGGCATTTATGCTTGCCCTACTTCTGCGTAGAGAGTGTGGAAAAGAGCAGTAATGAAGTCACGGTAGCCAGAAATGTAGCATGCTTCAGAGTGCTGAAACAGCTGGAGAATGGAGGTAGTGACTGGCAATTTTGCGAGGTTTATTTAATAAACTTTGTGGGGTTTGTGTATTAAGTTCTAAAGATTTATGGTTGCTAGGTCAGAGTTTTCCCAGAATTTTTAACACCTGCAGTGCAAGTTGTCCTGTCACTTATCCTTAAAACAGATGCTTTTCTTTCTTAATATGCTGAACTGTTTTAAAGAAAAGGAAAAACTTAATATTCATGTTCAGATGCAATTTGCTTTTTTCTTAGAATCACTTGCTTAGTATGTAAGTAAGCTCTCTCATTTGTTTAATTTGATCCCAGGGCTAGCTTTCATGTAGCTTAAAACCAGTTATGAACTGTGGGGGGAAAAAACTAAATGTGATTAATGTGATTTCTCTTATTTTGTGTTTCTGATGATGCTGAAATTCAGTAACTTATGAAGTCTCATTCAATTTCTAAAACATAGCATAGTGTTGTTTGTTTGTTTGTTGTGTATATATATGCAAATCACTTTTTTGCAGAAATAGAGGCTCATCTCTTGAAGGGTACACTTAGACCTCAGAAAAACTAGCTTTGACTCTTTCAGAAAATGCATAAGTTTATAATATTTTATGGAAATATTTTATTAATATCTGTGTTGCTTTTATAAAGTGTGATAACAAATCAATCACACATCTGATGTGCTGGATTTTTTCCAGGTCTACAGTGAATACAGAGCCAGTCTTGCCTTTGACCTTGTTAGCAGTCGACAGAAAAATGTAAGCCTGAAAATAAAATGCACTTTCCTGTATTAACACAGTTGTTATGGGGGAATATTGGAACAAACACTTAAAGAAATACATACAGTGCTGTTACACTCCTGCAGCGCTGAAACTCTACTCTGCTTTCTTTAATAAGAGATAACAGGAATATTTCTTTGTGATTTATATTAATTTTATCCAGATGTTCAGGTCAGTTTGAGCTTTATTTATATACTGCTGAGAAGTCTCTTCCAAATAGCCTTACAGTAAGGGAATAGTTGTAACATTTTTGAGATACATGGTAAGTTCCTACACTTAACAAGGTAATTTTAGATTACTGTTCTTTTCATGGTATTTTAACTGTGTTAAAACACAGTATTCATTAGGAATTTATATTTCTTTACAGAGTGCACAGATATATAGATGTATAGATGATGTTTGCACTATGCATGTTACTTTCATGGCTTGGGTATTTATAGAACACACAAACCACTTGTGTTTTTAATTAGTACCATTTTTTGGAAAGCTGTTTACAGCACACCTTTCATGGACGAGGACTCATTAGGGTTCACTTGTTAGCATTCCACTCATCAGTGCTTTAGATGTGTGATCGAACTATTAAATGAACTTTATTACAATGATTCCTGAAGTTTTCTTGGGCGTGTTTCTTCGGCTATTGTGAGGAACGCAGTAGTTAAACCTCATAAAGAAGCTACACATCTTCACTTACAAATAATTAATAATAATTTGTTAATAATAAAAACCCCAGTTCATTAGTTTTGAAAACTCCATTACTTTTCCTAGGGATCCTCTGTGGGAAATAAAGTAGCATCATTTAGGCACTAACTTTGGTGTGATCTTCAATGCTGCAAGGCAAGCTGTCATGCAAAGTAGTTGTGTTTTGAGTTCAAATGTAAAAACAATTTCAAAATAATTTTAACACAATTACCTTAAGACTAATTATAGATGTTTGTAGAATGATTTAAAATTGCTAGTGTGGTGGATAATTGTTCTTTTATCCCTGTAACAGTTTTTTTCTGTAGAGTATTTGAGGATCAGTCAAATTAATATAAAAAGGTCTCTAAGCTGGTAATAATGTATAGACGAAATGTCATAGTGCATTTGGATTCGGTGTCCTAATTGCTCTCAATTTAGAGATTTGTATTATACTCGGGTTGCTCTTGATTTAGAGCACTGAAGCTAATCTTACTGGTCATGGTAGTGTTACATTTTTGTCTGAGAGTGCAACTATCTCCATTTGAATTCCAAAATGTGAATAGGTACGCTTTATACCAGTATAGTGTTTGCTAACAGAGCTCTTACCTGGAGGGTGTGCCAAGCTAAAATAAGCTCATTTCTTTGCATAAGTAGTTCATTATTCTTCCTCTTCTTTTCCTAGGCATATACAGATTATAGTGATTCAGTTTCCAGAAGAATGGGTTTCATTCCTCTTCCACTGGCTGTTTTAGTAAGTTGTATCTTTCCTGTCAGTTTTCTGTCAATAAGATCTCACTTTGAGAATGTGTCCCTCTGAGATAGCTGGCTGGATGTTTTGAGGATGAAATTATCATCTGAAGTAACTGAAATGATGCTGAAAGGTTGAGCTAGCACTGAGTATAACCTATAACACATACTACTTGTGACTTCACAAATGCATTACTGTTTTTCAGCCTTTCAAAGAAAATTGAATATATATTAATTTTGTAGAATTTGTAAGAACTTGAATTGTACCAGTGGAATTAAACTACATCTGTGTTTACTAAACATATATTCCTTTTGGCAGTTATCCTATTCATTCATTTGGAATAGTCAAAGCAGCTGGTTGCCAGAAGGTTAGCAGTAGTGTAGCAGTTAATTTTGGTTTTTCATATGAGTCCTTGTGGCTGTACCTGTAATGGCACACTTAATGACTCAATATTCTTTTATATGGGGCACTGAGCTCCTGAGCTGTTGTTGAGTACATCACTCTGAAATAGTTGACTTTGTTACACAAAGTCAACTATTTGACTTCGTTATACGTGCTGCTATAAAATGAATTACTTAATTAATGGAACTGTGTCCACATGCTATTAACTATTAATGTTAATTAATATTAACTATTGCAGAATGTTTTCTCTAAATAGCTGCTTTGACTTTCCCCATACACATATGTAGACAAGCAGTAGTTTATCATAATGCTGGGAATGTGTACTTGCTTTGTCAGCAAATGTGCTAATTCACAATTTTCCTGGAAGAATATCAATATGAATTAACTTAAATGTAATGTTCACCCATAGATATGGGGAAAAATACTATTCACAGGATTTGCATAAACTACTGAAGTAAAACTGAAATTTCAGGATTCATTTGTTAGTGAAATTTGGGAGTCATATGCCTTGTCCACATAGCAATTTTGTAATCATAAGGTTAGCATAGTGTATAACACTGGTTCTGTTTTGCGTTGCATCTCTTGACATTTTCCTCAAAATTTGTTGACTCTCCTTCTAGCCTTCTCCTTTGGAGGTTTTTTCCACTTCTTATTTTACTTGAAACTCAGTGCTAAGGAAACATTGTCAGACTCTGGTTTTGGAAGAGTTGCAACTAAGTGCTAGTATAATACTTATTCAAATCAAAATCTGGAATAGTTAGTACTACCAAGGGGAACATTAGACTAAATTTCTGTTAATGTAAATGTTTCTACTTTTTCTTGAATTCACCAAATAAGAAATGTCTGTTACAATGTTCTATTAATGATTGTGTGCTAAGTTTTAACTTTTATTCTTGAAACAGCTCATCAGAGTCGTAACAAGCTCAATAAAAGTACAAGGAGTCTTAGCTTATGTTTGTGTTGTGCTGTTCTACTGTGGGTAAGTAAAGGCACACAACTGAAAAGTGTTCACCATTATTTGATTACATACGTGAAAGAAGTTTCTGTTGATACTTCTAGATATAAGTATAAACACAGTTTATATTCAGAAGAATGTAAATGTAAAACCCTTATGCTCATAATCTGAAATTGAGAGTGCAGATTTGTCCCTAAATACTGTGACTACGTTGGGGGATTATAAACCTCAATAAGTAACTTCAGCAATGGAAATAACTCATTGCAAAAAGACACAGAATCTGAGAGACCAGCACCATACTTCTGTGTAAAAAGGGAAATTGAATTCTAAGGAATGAAGTTTTCTGTAAAAAGACCAAAAGATTCAGTAAGCCGACAAAAATAAGCAGTTGAAGTGCTCTGAGCAGATAATGATTTTTTTCTGTCAGGTAGCTAAATGCAAAGTTTATTTTTTTTTAGGAAACTGCTGTTAAAAAAAAAGTAAATGCAAGGCTCACCTTTCCTGTGAAGGGTGTGGTCAGTAAGTAACCTTAGTTAAGAAATATACGTTCTATGGCAATTTGTTTTCCATAACCAATGATGTGCAAGTATCCCTTCAGTATACCTTCACTGCCAAGTCAGTTCATACCTGCGTTACCTTTAACTTCTCACCAGTTGATGGGTACTTCTGAGACATGCATAACTGTACTTTGCATCCAGTTTAGTTTGCCTGTCTTGAGGCACTTGCTGTGTACTGTCCGGGGATGGCCACTTTCTAGGAGAGCTGTATACTGCACTGTCATTGTTTCTCTCAGTACTGATTCATTTTGGAATCACCCCAAAACTGATCATAAACAATTAAGTATTTCAAGTTGCTGACAGAAAAAGAACCTGCCTGCAGTATTGTGGGAGTATCTCTTCCAGTGTCCATTCAAGCTGTGGTATACCAAGGTCAGCACTTCCATCCTGCTCGGTGGTTTTCCCTTTTTCCTAATATATGTAATATTTTCCTTCCTCTATCATTCCACTGCTGCAGCCCAGCCCTGGATTTTTCAGTGTCTCTGTGGCTTGGGGAATAGAGGGCAGAAAAAAGTAATGTGATTAACATGAAGTATTAAATGCTGCTCTTTAAAGGCATAGGTCACAAAAGTAAATACATTTTGGTCTATTTTGTCCTTATTGAAAAGTGAGAACAGATTATTACTTCTGCTAGGATCTCAGACTTGGAGCTAGCTCACCTCTTGCATCTTTCAAGTAATTTGTGTTCTGAGCATAAATTTCAGGGTTTTTATCAGATGTGAGAATATATATAGAATACATACCTGGTAGCATAGATATGTGAGAAATGACGTGATAAAATCTGAAACCATTAACTGGGCAAAGAATTGAGCCTATACTATGGGTGAACTAATTTTGTATTGATAATTAACAACGGTAGTTAAACTTTAATTGTAGTTGAAGAGTTTTGCCAAAAACGGGTAGGCTAGCTGAAAAGAATAAAGGAGAATTGCTAAAAGCGCTTGCAATAATTTTCCATCAGAAGCTGGAACGGATACAGTGAAATGGTGATTTATGGCCTTTTCAACTTCTGATCTCATTAAATCAGAGTCAGACTATGCTGTAGAAACCTACTCGCTCAGAACAAAAACATTTTACATAAGAAGCATAAGAAAAACGCCTCTAAAACATTAAAAATTAAGGAGAGCTTCTCAACTCCCTGAACTAAAATCTGTCCCAATAATCTAATAAAATTATAGAGAAGCACAGCTTTCAACCTGTATAAAATGATACCTTCTTTGTGGTTGCTTGGATACTAAAATGTCACTTTCTTCTGAGTACTGAAAGTGGTGTTCTCTGCTCATTCTTCCATTTCTCTATTGAAATGGAATAAATAAAATTAATTTTTTTCCTTAAAAGTGCAGTGTAGCTTTTCTGTTTGACAAGTTCTTATTGTATTTACACAGTGAGAGATAGGGGAGCTGCTGCTCGAGTATGCTTGGGTCACTTCATGATTAAGCAGTTAGACTTGCTCCATGGATCTGTGAATGTTCAAGTTGTCTTTTTAGTCTGTTAGTGATGTACATGATGAACAGACTTTTCAGAGAGTGGAGAATGAATTCAGAGTCTGCATTTGGTTCAGTCTTGTTACGTAGCTTGATTTGCATAGAGAATATTTCATTCATCCTGCAGAGAACAGATCACTCTTTCCTTGTCGTTCTGCAGTGAGCCTTTGCTCCCTGGAATGGACAAAGGTCTATGAGTCATGTGTTGCCAGTAATGCAAATCAGATTTTGCAAAACTCGTTTGAATGGTAAAAAAGCACTTGATGGTAGATAAGGCCTTCCTTTTCTTCAGACGAGGAGACAGGTGTAAAAGGGATTCAGTGATTTGCTGAAGTTTGTGCTGCAATTTAGTCATAGTAGAGAAAGAATCTGCCATCAACTGAACTCTGTTGTGATGGTAATGCAGTGCTGCCTCTTTCGATTTGTTGAGTTACATGGACTGTCTTCTGTGATGTGAAAAAGGACTTCTTATGATTAGCCTGTAGTATGTAAAAGCTAGATATTGGACTTGGCAGTGCTGGATTAATGGTTGGACTCAATGATCTTGGAACTCTTTTCCGACCTTAATGATTCTGTGGTTCTATATTTGCTGTCCTGTGGTTCCAAATCTACTAGAGATCCTTGGCTGGGCACACTTAATTTGAGTGCATTTATTTTTGACTTGCAGTGTTGAGGGCCCTTTTTAATTCTGTGTTTAAATGGTTGATGTCTTAAATGTTCCGACAACTGTCCTTGTAGTCTCCTTGTAGTCCTTTAGCTAAATAATAAAACTTGATGTTTTTCTCTAGATGCTTTCTGGAGGAAAAAGAAAATTAAGCATTGAATCTGAAACAAATTTTTAGGAAAAGGAAATTACCTTTTGATCTTGATACCGAAAGGATTTTATTTGTTAGCTAATTCTTCTAAGACAGCACTAACCATATGCAGTCATTTTCATATGAGTAATTGCACTATGAGTAATATGCAATTATTTTAATATGCAAATGCAAATATGTAAACAAATTTTTTTTCCAGGTTAATATCTCTCAAAGTCCTTAACAGCATTGTATTGCTGGGGAAATCATGTCAATATGTAAAGGAAGCAAAAATGGAGGAGAAATTATTCAATCCTGTCCTGACTGCCACCCCAGGGAAGCCAGCTGGCAAACAGCAAGGCACATTTAAATCTACCCAAGGTAAGGCTAACTGCCTTGGTTTGTTTTCAGTGGAAATTTTTCAGACTAAATTTAATATTAAACCAGAGTCATGACAATGTTTGCTGCACAAACCCTGTTGCTGGACCTTAATTGTGCCATATCACAGCTGTGAACACAAGTCTGTAAATGTAATAGAATTTATTGGTTTCAGTTCAGGCATCTTCTTTTGGTGATAAATACTCATATCTCTGATAAGATCCCACTCTGATATGTGGAGGTGATAGAAACAATGGATCAGACGCATGCTTTTGTTTTAAAATCATAATCATAGAATGGTTTGGTTTGGGTTGGAAGGAACCTTTAAAGACCATCTAGTTGAACCCCCTCTGCCATGTCACTGCACAAATAAGTGACTATTTACACATCATCTGTGACAGTGCTTAAGTTTAGTAGGGAAGCAATGTGTATTTCTCATGGAAATCAATGTAAAACATGGTAGGTTTATGCATAGGTATAATTAATTGTAGTGGTCATGAACACATTAATGAAAAGCTTTATGAAATCCAAATAGGAATTTCAGTGGGTTTTTACCCCATTTCACGTCTATGCAGCACAGTTTTCTCATATAGGTCCTCAGCATAGCGGTTAATTTATAATGGGAATATGGCATTATTGTACTTGTGTGACACATTATGGAAGGAAACAGAAACCTTCATTGTTCCTGTCAACTGAATTGGATTGTATCTTCCTGTGGGAAAAGCTCAGTGAGAGCCTTAGAGAACTTAACAGTGAGGCTTTTATTGTGTTCACTCCATGGCTTGCCAGCAACTTGAACAGCTTGAAACGCAAGGTGCTTGTTAGTCATCAGAGTGTCTCGCCAGCAAAGGGAGAGTTAAGAATCTGTCGATGTTTGTCGTGAACCTCTATATCTCACATGTGTCAAATCACATCAGGCAGAAACTTTTACTTCTAAATTCATACAACTGCGTTACTTTGATGATGAAAGAATGTAATATGAATTGGCCTGAATGTCTTTTGCATTTCATTAGAGAACTATCATGATGATAATGTTTTAATTAAACATTCTATTACTACACTTGAATATGAGACTTAATAAGTTGTACTTACTTATATTGAGCCTTAAACTTACAGTATATAAAACCTGAAGACTCTATTGAGCTGAAGTAGCAGGGATGCTTATTTTCTCTAATGGAAAGATTTTGAGCAAAAAGTAGCAACCAAAAAGCTTTTGTGGATTTTATTCAGAGTATTCCTAGCTTCCATTGGTGATGAAGAAAGCTCAGTTTTACAGTTTTTTGGTGATTTTATACTTTTTTAACAGCTCTTTATTTACTAGAAATCTTGACTATGTGAAAGAATGATTTTACCTTCCCACAGCTTTTGCATTATTACTATTGGGCTCTCCAGTATTAATCTCTGTGCCCCACTTACCAGGTTTTTTTCAATACAGGCTCTCAACCCATCTCTTATTATGATGAGGGTAAGGGAATTAGTTAGTCTGTTCTTCTTTCTGCCAGCTTATAGTTTGTCAGTTAATTTTCTAAAGAGTTTCCACCTTGTCCACAAAAACAGTTAAAATTTTGAAGAATAAAATTCTAAACTTGCTCCTGAAGGATGAAAGCTCTAATTACTGGTAATCACTTATAGGCTGACCAGCTACATCTGGAAGCTGCTGGGTTAGAAAATACTTAGGTTTCTAACCAAGTTATAGATTTAAAATTACTTGTCTCCTTTCTCAATGCAAGTTTAGCACCTTTAACTTGCATAAGATGGTAGAGGGTAACCCATGTACCTTCAAGTAGTAGATGGCATACTGTGGGCAGACGCTCTGCAGAAATAAGTGTTTGCAGTAATTTTTATAGTGCTGCAATTCTAACAGATAATGTTTTACTATCTCCTTGTCATTTGCTTGTGCATTTTATTTCTTTAAATGTTTTTGCAAAATATGGAAAAAACACATGGATATTACTTACCAATATCTTGGTTAATGAAGCCAGTGTTCAGTTCCACTGAAGTAAGAGACAGGAATAAAAATAGACGTCTTTAATAGCACTGCTTTAGGAGCCAGTGCTATTAAAGTGCTTAACAGTGCATGAGTCACTTATTAGCTATCCCTGGAGAAGGCAGGTTTATTGTACTTGTGTAGAGGATTAGACACATCTAGTTCCTGCCACAGAGATTCCTTTTGTTCATTTCAGTAGAAAACATTTGTGTGATTCACACAAGGACTGTCAAAAATCTTTTTGCTTAAGCCAACAAAAATGAGCATGTATGTCCTAACTTCTGCTGCTTATGCTCCTGCTGATTATTTAAGCTTCTGTAGAATGTTTTTTCTGTCTATTTGTTTTCTGTATGTTTTCTAAATCAAAAAAGGAAATCTCTTACAGTAAAACTAAGAAGAGGTAGTGGCTTCCAGAAAGCATTTTTCTGTTGCTTCTGCTGATTTGATGCAGCACACTTTTTCAGGATAGCTTTGGGTGAATCTGGATGTTGCACATTGTACAAATATGTCTGTGTTTAATTCATTATTATCTTTGTAATTGTCTTCTGTTCCAACAGGAATTTCCACAGATGAAAACGGTTCTACATCAGTTACCAATCAACCAGTGCATCAGAAGGAGAATATGCCATCTTTACTTGTAACAAGCAATTCTGATCAATTTCTGACAACTCCTGATGGAGAAGAAAAAGATATAAGCCAAGACAGTTCAGAATTAAAACACAGGTCTGCAAAAAAAGACTTGTTGGAGATAGACAGGTTTACTATTTGTGGAAACAGAATTGACTAAGATTTTTTTTTTTTTTTAAATCAATGTGCTAAGGATACTGAGCTGTTGGGACAGCAGATGCTACCAGAATGGACAGTTGCCAAAAGGCACATAAATATTTATTTAAAAACTTAAATTATTAATGGCAAAAAAATATTAATTTCTTTCTACAAGTAACTTGGCTTGGTATCTGGTCAGGTCAAGTAAGTGATCTTTAACTTGCCTCTTGGAAAATGTGGTGGATCGTGAGTCTCTAGCCTGGTGGCAGAGCTTCAGTATCACTTTTCTGGAAAACAGACTGGAAAAAAAGCATAACCCTGTTCTGCGTTATGAAACCATGCTTCCAGAACACTGTTTCTCGTGAAGGTTCCTCCAGTGTAAGGATATTCCTGGAAATGTGTGCGACTTGACCGGAAGCTTGCCTATCCAGTTACCGTGTTTCATTAAACATCTGCAAGCAGAATTCAAAACTTGTGCTTATGTCAACAAACACATAAAGCATTGGTACATAAACCAGTAAGTCAAGATAGTTATTCTTGTCAACAAAAATCTTTTCAAGATGTATCTTGAAAATCCTGTAATCAGAATAAAATTTTTGCCTTTAAGTGAAAGACTTACTGCATAGTATTTTATCTGAATACTAAACACTAGGGAAAGATCACAGTAATGAAGGTTCTGCTTAACTGGGCAAATATGAAGCATATTCATTTCATGTGTTGTGTGTCCTGCAAGGCAAATTATTTAGAAAATTATTTTTAAAAGCTGAGGATTTTTTGCTGCTGTAGGAAAAAATATTAAAGGGGCACTTCTAATGTTAAAGAACAGCAGGGTTATTGCAGCAAACAGGGGTTGTGTTGGAACTGTATGTATGGCATTAACACAGCAGAAAAGAACATTGCACTGCATTTTGCATTTAACTCTTAGAAGAATGACATCTGTGTATTAACTTGCCTGTGAACATGCCTATAAAAGCTCACACTGACAATCAAATCATAATTATCCATTTAATGTAATTGATTGGTCGTAGTCAAACTTAAGTAGATGGATTAGATCTATAAAGAGCATTTACACATTACAATGCATCTTAATTTCTGGTGTGAGATGCAGAGTTGGGAGGGTTTTCAAAAGAAGTTTTGGAATCCTCAGACCAAGAATGGATTAAATTTGAGCTCAAAACATAGGCTGGAGAGTTGCATCAGAAGAGACCCCTTAGTTAATTATAAACTCTTCATAGGTTGTTAAAACACAGCATTAACTTCCAAAATGCCTTTCAGACATTCAAGTAAGCACCAGTTTTACTTTCCGAGGGAAGGTATCATAAAAGCACTTCAGTGCCGAACAAATGAAGACAATTTGCTCTTTGCTGATTTCATAATTTGTCAGCATGGGGAAGCCAAAGTTTATTTGCTGTATGAACTTGTGAAAGTTTAATGTATTTGCTAATCCCTGAAACTTGCGGGACTACAGTAGCATAGCAGATGGAGGCAGTTGGACAGAGTTACATATCTGAGCAGACTTGGTAATGAGAGAACTCTGCTGTACAGTTTAGGGTGGTCTGCTCTCTGGGAACTCCTTGCTGCAGTCATTCAGCCTCTCCTCTCCCATAAGAGCAGTGAGAGTAATGGCCAAAATCTGTGCTTATGTTCAGGGATGAAAGTAAAAAGAAAAGAACTTGTGCTGTGGAAAAATTTGAAAATCTTTAATTTTTGGTGTATTTTATACTGATTGGAGATGTTCACACATTGAAATTAAGATTATCTGTCAATTTGGTGTATCTTATTTTATAATTATTTAGCGGTTGCTAAAGAAAGCTTGAAATTGCTTTCATTTTTTTTCTGTTGAATGACATTCTGTATCAATTTTATAAGTGCATCTTGTGTGAAACTCAATAAAATTCAATTTTGTAATATTTGTTTAAAAAAGGAAAAGTACAGCGTCGACATTTCTTTTTTAGTATTCAGAGCTGGTGATCTTGCAAAGTATTTAACGTATTAAATTCCAATTTCCATAGGATTTGTGCGAATGTGGGACACAAATGAGCATAAGAACTGGTTATCAATGGCTTCGGATCTATTTCTGTAGCAGTTGGTTATTGCCACTTGTAGGAAGAAAGTGTTGATGCCAGCCTATCATTAATTTGGCTTTTAAGGGCACACACCATGTGAATGAAAAAATACTGTGTCTTAGGGGAGTTGTAATTTATGTAGTCAGTTCCTACAACTGGACGTACACCTACGCAGCAAGGCCAAGTGTGAATGCAGGATCAGCACAGGCAAAGCCCTTGCTGAGCACACAGTGGCGGCAGTGGAAGGGTAATGGCTCACGGCACTGGGGCACAAGTCCCGGCCTGAATCCTCCTGGGGCTTTGTTTTGACACTTGAATTGTGGTGCCTGGATCTAAAGCAGTACAGCTGGGCTTTGGGTATGGCTGGTACATCCCTGCCTGCTGTGGAGGAGTGACTGCATTGCCCTCGGATCACCATAAGGCCGAGGTGTACTCGAGGCACTGCTGTAGAGGGCATTGCAAACACAGCGCTTCCTCTTAAACTCCCGAAGCCTGGTGGGGCCCAGCTGGGCATCAAACTTCATTCCTTCCTCTTGCTGCAAGCTCTCTGATTGTTCTCATCTTTTTGTTCATGATTTATAGGGATTCCTTGCAGTGAATCTTTAATGAAAGGTCAGGGCTGCTTCTCTGACCCTGGGTGGTCCTCTCAGAACTCTAGAGGTGTCTGAGGGGCGACAAACCACCAAACAAAAAAACCCAGCAACACCAAATTTTTCATCCATAGATACAGCTGTTCATTTAGGTTTTCGAGAAAACCTCATGTCTTAACAGTGATATATATAAGAGCATCAGAGGTTAAGTAGTGAATAAATGAAGTTCTTCAATTGATAAATCCCTCCACAAATAAAATCTAGCTGAAGTCACACTTGCCAAATTAATTCCAAAAGCACACATTGAGTACAGTGTATATTCACAATTACTATTATTCATTATGGGAGCATTAAGAAACAACTGGTTTTGACAGGATTATTTAATTAATCTTTTGAGGCCTTTCAGATGTTCATCAGCTAAGCAGAATTTCCCCTCAAGCATAGTAATCTTACAATCACAAGCACACTGTTAATTTACTCTGCTCTTAATTTAGAGTGAGTTTGAAACTTTTCAACTTTGTCTTAATTTTTTGTGGTGCAAAATTTTCCGTAGTCTAATAATTTGTTTCAAAGTCTGTTTCTGTGGCCCAGCATAGTTGATGAGGTCGCTGTTATTAAAGCCAATATTTGCCCAGTTGTGGCTGCTGTGCCAGCTCAGCTGTTAGGCTGCAGTTGTGAATCTTCTTGGTGGTAGTGAGCAAGGATGGATGCAACTTAATTATAGCACAAATGTAATCAAACTCTGTGAAGCTCCTGAAACACTGCGACATTTTGTCATACAAACTGGGCTCCTCCATTGTCAGTAAACTAGGGGTTGTTGCAACTCAGTCCTGGGGAGTCATAGCTTCAGAATGCCCTTCACAAATGCTAAACAAAATTTGCTTTTAAAACTTGTTCAGAGTAAGTGTTCTGTCTTAGAAATTTGGACTGTCTGAATTTTGCTTCCCTGCAAATATTTGGAATATTTGCAGGGAAGCAAATAGCTTTGTGTAAGTACTGAGCTGCTGGCAGAGGGAGCTGCAGTGGGACCACCTTTATCTCAAGGAACTTTTTCCTGTATATAATGGTATAAGATGTTTAGAATCTGAAGGCTGTCAGAAAACACTTGATGTATCATTTCTGTATGTCTTTTTCATAGTAACTTTCATCAACCATACCTACCAAACCTGAGTCTAGTTAAGCTTTTTTTAGGACTTCAGTATACCCTGATTTAGAAAAACACTGCCAACAGAGTTGTAAGAAAGATCATAAATATGTAACCAAAGAACATTCATTAGTAAATCACAGTTCTAATAACAGAAAAATCCAAAATTGCAACAGGATTTAAAAATACTTCTCAATTTTGATCAAAACACTCACCATATTTGTGATGAAATAAACTCAGATTTTAAAATGTGCCCTTGTTGTAACTCTGCTGCCCACCTGTGCCTCACAGCTGCAGCTTTAGGCTGTGTAGGCTGTCATTGCTTCCATTCATCACACTGCCTAGGAGAGCGATGCTATCAAGCAGAGCTGAGGTTTATTCTCAGTTGGAGGCAGTTCTGTCTGACAGATGAACTGCAAGGAAGTATTGAGCATCGGGGGTGAGGGAGAGAGAGGAATCCATTTTTTGTGAGTACAAAGATGGGGGTTGCAGCAGCACTATCTTGGATTCTAGGTTTTTTTAGGCTGACTGGTGCAGTCCTATTCAAGCTTGGCTAGATAAATCCTGTATTGCATAGGCAAACGTTGCATGCATTATATGTTATGTTGTGTTTACTGCTTTCACATTTTTATATCAGAAATTACTAATCTTAGATTGGTGGTATGAGAGCTATGTTGCAAGGCAGTATATTTTTATTACAGTAAATTTTGATGTTCAAGGAAATCTCAGGTTTTATGTTGGCTGTTCTTCCCATCCATGCTCAGTTTGTTGGACAACAGCAGTAATAACTTTGCGGACTGTTTTCAGTATCAGGAGTATGTTCCTGTGATGCCCAGTCCTGACAGGTGCATAGGTCCTAGAGACATTGAATGGTTTGGGTTGGAAGGGACCTTAAATATCATCTAATTCCAACCCCACTGCCATGGGCAGGGACACCTTTCACTAGACCAAGTTGCTTAGATCCAGATCCAGCCTGGCCTTGAACACTTCCAGGGATGGGCCATCCACAACTTCTCTAGTCAATTTCTTCCAGTGTCTCACCACCCTCACAGTAAAGAATTTTTTCCTAAAGTCTAATCTAAACCAACTCTCAGCTTGAAGCCATTCCCCCTTGTCCTGTCACTACATGCCCTTGTAAAAAGTTTCTGTATCTTGTAGGCTCCTTGTCTGCTGCCCCTGAAAATACATTAAGTATCAAGGTAGCTCAGGAATCACTTTTTTGATGCTGACAGTTTAAAATAAGTGGAATTGTGGATTCTTGGGAAGTGATGCATTTGATGTACTGAGAAGTGTGGCAATGAAACTTAAAATCCAGCACTGGACAGCATATTCTTAGGATTTGTACACTAAATCAGCACAGGAAGGTGTGTGAGTTGATGCTACCAAGTACAATCCTGGCGACAGCACTGACTGTTGGACCAAAATTTACTGCAGGTTTGATTTGAATTTGACACTTGTGTTAAAGGCAGCAATATAGCCACTGGCCACCCTTCTATAGCCAAGGCAGCAGGAGCTGTGATAAGTGAGTTTCTTCTGGTAACAATTCTTGAAGTATTCACGTGTATCTAACCTGGAAGCTGTGGGACATTGTTTTCAGGTTGATGCTTTGTGCCCTTTGGACTCTCGAGGCGTAGCTGCAATGAAAATGAACCTTGTGTTGAAGCTTAGCCCTAACCACTGATGGGAGGCAATGTCCCTAATGCAATAGCAGAGGACCCACCTGGTGGGCTGATCTAAAAATCTGAGTTGTCTTTAGTCACTTAAAATTACTTTGACATTGGAGTAGAGCGAGTTCTGCTCCATCTGAGTTAATGCTCTATGATGCCTGTTCATCTATCCACTAGCTGACTACGAGCTATTTGGCCTCCATGTGGGAAGGAATAAATTCTCCAGCCAGTTTTTGTGCTACACCCTCATTTATCAAAAGCAAGGACCAAAGCCCCACTATTTATTTAACAAGTGATTCTTTGCACAGATATTCTGCTAATGGCATCAGAGTAATTCTGTGGAATTGATTTACCTGCTTTATACATTTATGTATAAAATGGCAAATTGCGTGAGGTGAGTTTCAGGTTTTGGTGTGAATACGTGTGCCATTTGCTTTATTGGTTTTATTTAATTGACTTGACAAGTCTAGTTTCTAAAACATTAAAATTCCCATAGTCCCAGTTTTCAGTAATGTGGATTTCTGTCCCAAGGGGCCTGAGGGCAGTAGGTGTGCTAAGCTCTTGATACACCAGCCAAACTGCAAATCCTAGGAAACAAAAACACAAGCTCCATAGTTTCATACAACCACAGTAAGGAGCAAAAAAAATCTCTGGTTTAGCTCTGGTGTGAGCTGCCCATGAGAGCACAAAGAGCACAGTGAGTAAGAGACCAATACACTTCATATTCAATTTGCAGGTCTTGGTTTACCTATAAATTCTCCTTAGAGTTGAAACACCAAAGAAATGAGATAGATCTTAAATCTGGTATCGTTGCTGTCAGTTTGGATATGTCAGATTTTCATTGGTTATTCTAGTGTTCATTCAGGCCATAATCTGCAGCTTTGGAGTGTTTTTTAAGATAAAAGTGAATAAATCTTGTCTGTAGAAGAAAATATTCTCAGTGGAATTCCACTTGAGAAGGGAAGGGCTCTTGGGCTATTAAAAAGGGTTGGTTGTCTTATTTTAATAGTAATTACCTTTTTGTCTTCCAAAGACAATTTCTGGCTTTGGGTTTGTCTCATACCCTGAGCAGCCTTTGGTGAATAGTGACACGGGCATCAAATTATCAGCATTTTGATTTCACTACTGGATAATATGAAGATGAGGACAACTGGTAACCTTCATATACAATCCTATAAATTCTACAAGCTATAAATCATAGCATGATCACCCTAAGTAAGAGAAGCTGTGGTCTAAAAGCCTCATGAAACCTGTTAATTCTGTTTAGCATATTATGGAGCATTTGAAAGTCTTTCCTAGTGTCTTGAAGAGAAATTGTTCAGAATAATGTTTTTCACAGAAAAAATACTCAGGGAATTTTTTCTGCCCACTGTGGGTAATGGTCAGCAGACTGGGGCTTCTAAAGCATGTGTCATTTATATGGATATGCTAATGATCTACAAAGAATATGCATGCAATATTACTTACTAAAAAAAAACCAAAACCAGAGGAAAAAGGAAGGAAGGAGGGGGCTGATAAATAACAATGGGGGGAAAACAGAATCTTTGAAATCAACCTCTGAAAATGTAGAACTTCATCCATGAAGGGTAACGCAGGAGGAACATGCATTTGGTGCACATTTCCAGAGGTACATTTTTGTATGTTTGTGAACAGTAAATATGTGCACTGCAAACGCTGTTATTACCTTCCTACTCTCTGTTTTAACTCTTCCTTACTGAAAATTAACCCTCCCTACTTTTTGCCCATTCTTGGCATGGAAAATAGATTTCACCTCTCCCTCTCTTTTCTTCTTACATCCTTGGCAGCTGAAACTGCTTTGTGTTTCCCTTCAGGCTCTTGCTAAACCCCCACAATGAGTTCAGCTTCTATTTGTGTGGAAGTGTGTCCCATTCTCATTCTGAGCACAGAACTCCAGCTGATATCTTCCATCCCAGCTGAGCTGAACCTGAGGATTACATCAGCCAGCTTTTAGCTGCCATATCCTGGTATGGAATTTACCTCTTAAAAACAGGATGCCACTTCTGACCCAGGAGAGTTCGAATGTGCTGCAGGAACTATATGCTTCCAGTGGCTTCCAATGCCTGATTATTCCCAATCCTGCACTTGTGCTGTAGTATATTGCTGACAAAATATGAAATCCTGTTTTAAAGCTGCTTTGGTTCAATTTTTTTGCCATCTGTTTCTGTGGTTAGTCAGGTTTGTTTTGAACTCCTGTTGTGTAGTGTATCCACAGCCTGCACTTCACCTTTCTCTGGCACCTGACTGTTACTGATTAAAAACACTGAGTGGCAAGGGAGCATGAAGAGACCCCTGTAGAATCTTACTGCTGTGTGATGATGAAATAGTGATAAATATTCCCCAAGCAGGATTTCCCAAGAAGTTTTGTCAACTGCTCCAAGCAATTTTAATCTCTACTATGTTTCCTTAGTTTGAGAATATCACATGAAAGAGTATCAAAAGCCTCATAAAAGTCAACATATGTGATTATCTGCTGCTTCTCCCTTTATGGTGTACTGCGCTGTTGAAGGGAAATGCACTGGTTTGAAATGATCTGACAAATTTATGCTGGCTTTCATTCATCATCACGTTACTCTTCCAATGCTGAAAAGAACAAAACCCAAATCTGATTATGTGCCCAGAAAAACTGTGTAAGACTGCAGTTGGTAAAAACTATCATTTCCTTTTTCCTTTTTCCAAAGATTGCTCTTTTAAATCACAAGAAATCTGCTAACAACTTTGTTAGCCACTTTTCAGAGTTTTCTGTTTTGGTGCCAAGGATAAGATCTAAGATGAGTGAAAAGTCTCACGTACCTCTGTACTGATGTGTCAAGATCCTCATGAGATCCCATGAAATTGCCGATGGTATATTTGGTAGGGAGAATGGTGGGATTGTACTGCTGTGTTTTGTATTAGTGTGGTGTTTCCACAAAGAAGGGTGATATGAATAAATTAAGAAGCTCTCATGATGTGCAAAGCCCTACTAATGTGCCTTCTATTACCTCTAGGGGTAAAAGGAGAAAAGTGCTAAGCTGTCACCAGAATTGATGTTTCCAAAGGCCCTTAAGCAGGAGTAGAGAAGATGAGATAAATCTCTGAAGCATTTTGTGATGTCCTAAGTGTCCAGTGAAGAGAAACAAGAAAGCAAAGTATTGTCAAAGTCAGCCACCATGACCCTCCAACACAGGGTAAGGGCTGTGGCTCTCCCTCTGTCCCTGTCCTTCACTGTCCCAGGGAGATGGAGTGGTGTGCAGCTCAGGCAGTATCCACAAGCATCTGAAATGTTCAGTGGAGGCATATTCCTAACTGTCCTTCCCTTGGATTTACAGTCACTACCTGATTTTTTCTGGTCCTTAGGCTTTAGTTGAGATTGAACTGTTATTGCTTACAAATGGGCTCCTGTTATTCTTTTCCTCCCAAATCTGACTTAAAGCCTCCTCATCCTGGAAAGCTGACAGGCAAAGAAGCTTCTCTTGTCAAGAAGATTCCCATCTTCCTCAATGTCATCCCATGGCTGAGGCTGACAAAGCCATCTTGGAAACACCACCTGTGTGCTTCCCTCCAGGAAGCTTTTGGCTTCACCTGATCCTCGAGCAGAAGGCTTAGGACTCACAAGTCTAGAGCAGCATCACTACTGTTTTCTCTCCTGCTCTTTCTAAGTACCTTAGTTGATCAGCCAGGGTCCCTTCCTGTGCGACTCTTGGCTATCTTAGTGCTGCTTGGGTGCAGGGAACACATCTCCTGGGCAGGAGCCCTTCTATCACACCCATCTGAAAGTTTCACCAGTTCCTGCTGCTTTTTCATTGCAGTGATGACTGTAAGTTGGTTTTTTGGCGAGACTTTTTTTCTCTTCTACAACACAGAGTGAATCCTTACTTGCTGGCAGGATACTGGAGCAGCATAATAAACCATCTTTATTCTGGTGCTACCTGCTAAGAACAGAAGCAGAGGAAGCCTGTGATACATTCATTTCCTTTCTCCTTACCCTAGCAGGTAGAGTGAGCAACAAATCACTTCCTTCCTAACTATATTTTTAGTGGAAGACTGTTATCGTACATCTTCTTGATCACCTTTTTTCCTAGACTAAAGTAGCTTAAGGTTCTTTCCTCTAGACTCTCCATAATTTGTCTGCATTTGTCCCAAGACTGGAGGCCATCCTTCTGTCAAGGCTTCACAAAAACCTTCTGTTGGAACAAAACCAACGGAGTGATTCTTCCTTTCCATGTTATGCTCCTAATGAAGGACCTTATAGTTGATAAAGCAAATCTATCATTAAGTTGTCTCTGTCAGCATAAAGTCTGGACATTCCTCATGTAGCAGCATGGCCAAATTGCACCAAGTCTGGGCTAGACTTTAAAAATATTTAGATGTTAATTAATTTTATTTAAGCACCTGATACTTTTCTGAAACTGATCTCTTGCATATTCTGTTCAGATTGGTGCTTCTCATTATTAAGGTGTAATAGCCATAAATATGGATTAATGGTTTGGCTTTGGGACCCTGACACCTTGATTACAGATAATCAAACATCACTTTCTTTCAAGACCTGAAGCAGGCAATTAAGATGCAGTATCAGCTCCACTTACAATGTCACTATCTTGACATGAAATCCTCAATGTAGTGCTGTGGAGATGAAAGCTGCAAGATTTGCCCAATTTCCTTTGCACTTCAATAATCTTTACATTTACACTTCCAGCGAGGTGTCAAAGATTTGGATGTTGTATTTTTGGATGAGAATTGAAATAAAATACTTCAGGCATGAAGTTAAGTCCTGGAGCCTGTATTCTCAGTGCAATACCAGCAGACCACAAAGAATCAGACATATTTCACCCTGACAGGTTTTCTGTGCAATGAATGTATTTTTATACAGTGCTAATTTAGTGTAAAGACCCCAATCTTGTCTGTAACACCTAATGAGAAAAAACCTAAAGTCAAATACTTGTTAAAATAGAAACAACCAACCAACAAATTCCACAAAAACAAACAAACAAGGTAATGAAAACAAGCAAACAAAACCCCACAAACAGCAAAAGCCCAAAACAAACCAAAACCTCACAAAACCCCACAAACCCACCCCACAATTTTGCTATCAGGGAAATGGTAGCAATTTCCAGGGCGTTGCAATTTACAAAAATCTTCAAAAGTATGTGAGGCAGCTCCTCCATTGTAGCTGACTTTCCCTAATTAAAACAAATTTGATTAGTAATTTCTGGGTTATAAATTGAAAGCACCACTATAGCTTGCTCTTCAGTGCAGTAACAGTTAAAGATACCTTTAATCTGAAGTAATTAATTGGGAAATAGACGATAGATCCTTCTGGGTCACTCCCCTAGCAAACAACTGGCACTGCTTAAAAGCTTGTGTCTGCTTGAAAGTGATACACTTATGAAAACGTATACCCTGAATTCTGTAACAGCTTTCACCTCAGCCACAGTCCTTTCTGCTTTTTGAAATGTGCAGTAAATCCCTGTGCAAATGTAGTATCATGCTTTCACATTTCAGCCAATAAACTCAAAACCAACAAATCTCAATTAAGGCTCATAGCAGCGGGTTCTCTCACAGTGGGACACAGAAGACTATTTCTGCTTAAGAAATCCATGAAATGAAGAACAGGGAATCTAGCTCACTGACCCAAAATCTGTCTCAGAGAAAGGAACAAGGCCAGAAGGACTTATAGTGCTGGTCCACCCTAAATTAGAGCAGCACTTGCCTGAAGCAAAGTAATCTTTGCTTTACTTTTAATTACTCATTGTGTTGGGCTTCATCAAAGGAATATGTAAGGCAATTTCCAGACCAGGTTTCAGGAGTATCTAGTCTCTGTGGATAAAATTCAGGGCAGGTTCACCCCTGTCTGAAGCACCATGACTCATACACACTATGAGATTTGAAAAACAAAAAGCATTGAATGCCACTTTCTTTTGACGTCCAGGACATCTTTTTTTTATTAGTGGTAATTACTTGAAGGCTTTTGTCCGTAACCCTAAGAACTGGAGAGTTTTCTCTAAAATAAATACATAAATTGCAGATTGTTGTACAATCAGATGGCCCCAGGAGTCCCAGCCTTAGGAAATACAGCAAGCACAAGTGTTGTGAGAGTGGCAGGACTGCAGTGCAAAAGCGAGACTTGCCACCTTAACTAAACATTTTCTCCCAGGGTGAAATGCTCCTTTAGTGCAGAGAACCCACAGAAGAAATTTCGCATCATATTATCATACAATTACATGGGCTTATTAAGAGCAATCATGGTAAGAACTGAACAACTCCTAATTCCCATGTCTGTAATGAGCACGTCACCAAGTTGCCTCGGCTGTGCACAGCTTCCTTTCAATGCAGCAATTAGAGCAGACCTGATTGTGAGCAGGGTTAGCTGACATATGGCTTGCAGAACAGTTTACTTTGACTGAACTGTTGTCACAAGTTGTTGAGTTTACAGCCACATACAGTTCTCTAGAGCTAATAATAATCTGATAACACAGAGAACACTTTTTCTCTTTCCTTCTTTAATCCATATCTGAGAATTCAGAAATCTGAGTTCAAAGAATATATCTTCCTCTGTCCTGAGCTTATGATTTCTCCATGTCTTTGAATGGTACAGCTGGAAGTGAGAAGGCAGGTCTGCTCCAGATCTGATGTACCATGAGACCAAATTAGTATGGCAATATTAAAATGATTGTACCACTTTGGTGAGATAAAGTATACATTAAACATATTTACCAGTTAAGTTCTGACTGGCAGCTGTGCTCTACTGCAGCTCCTCTGTTTTTCTGGCAGGTGTTGTTGGCTGTAGTCAAAAGCAAACAGTAGAATTCAGGTTGGGTAACTACTGAAAAAGCATCTTTTCCTCTATTTTCATTTCATTTGAGCAACATTCTCCTAAACACATCAAGGTGTATGTCTGTGCCCAGCCCAAACCTAGAACTGGTTCTTTAAAATGAATGAAATTCAGCACTGGTGACATGGTGGGGGATGTGCTCTGAAGGCACTTCACTCTCTACCAGGAGCATTTGTTATCTGGTGACTACAACTGTACTGAGACGAGGCCAACCCCTATGACACAGTTTCAGGGGAGCTGCTGTTGGGAATGACCACAGCTGTGTGAACACTTGAGGACAGTAGCTGATGATCTGAAAACTTGATTGGGTGAGTGCCACTTGCTTCTAGAAGTATTCACCTGCAGAAATTGAATGGGAGCATGAAAATATAATAGCACAGGAATTGTCTTGTGCTAAAGAAGGCAGTTTTTGTCTATTCAGGCATTTTGATAGACCAATTCGCTTCAACATACACTTTGAGTAAGCTGTAGTTCAAATTTATTTGTTTTCAAGAAAATCACAAAATGCAAATCAAGCATTTCTGTCTCAAAATCCAAACATAATATATCTCTGGCTTATAGAACTCGATCAAAGATGTACTAACACTGTTCGAAACAAATACTGTTTTTCACATACTCCTCAATGCAAACACTAAATATTCCCTTAATTTCAGAGAGCTTTATTAGAAGGCTTTCTTACAAGAGTCTGAAAAAAATATAATGCTCATCTTCATTTTCTTGTTCATGGTAATGCAAGGACAAGCCCTAAAGCAACACAGATCGTTGTGCAGATTTAATTTGTAACTTAGGGAATTTCTTAACATCTTCACAGGTTTCACTCTGAATTGCTGCACAACTGAACCAAGACAGCGAAAGATCAGAAAGGTCTTTCAGACTGTTTTAACTGCAGGAAGAAACTGAACATGGATGCATCTTTAACGGGATGCTACTTGTTGGCAAAGACTCTGGCATTGCTTAGCAGAGCCTGAAAAAGACCAAACAGGATAGTGTTCTTTCTAACATCTCATCAGCCTCACAGCCAGTACCCAGAGTCCTGTCTTTACAGGGTTTCTTTTAGGGCCCTGCTACGTGTGCTTTTGCAGCTGTACCCACGGCAGTCCCCACTGGCCCCCTCCTTCTTCTTTCTTCCCTTGTGCTCACACCTGCACCTACTGAAGCAATACCCAAGTGAGCTTTGTGGCTTAGCCTTGTACTTACTAAGATTCATAGCTTTCCTCTTGAAATCGGTACCACTCCTGGAAACACAATGTCGTGGGTTAGGAACGGCACTCCCTAAGTTAGTGACCCCCCCCTCCACTCAGAGCCTCCCAAGCCAGATGGTGCTCCCCTTCCCCCCTCATCCGGTGGGAGACAGAAGGCAGAGATTACAGGGCGAGATAAGAGCAATTTACTGGAAAGGACAAGGAGATAAGAAAACGAAAGTAACAGCAACAATATTAATAATAAAAGCTGTAAGACAAAGAAACTATTTACACAGAAAAATCACGACAAAGTATCAACCAGCTCTTCCCCACCACACCATTTTTCCCTGCCCTGAAAGAGAGAGCGAGTCCCTTACTCCTGCACCTTTCAGTCATGTCAGATGGTACCCAATTGGCTACTGTAAAAAATTAACCCTGCCCTGGCCGAAACTGGCACGCACATCCACTTTTCTACAGCAGTCCTCTTCCTTTGCTAGGCATGGTTTCAATGCGGTAAATCCCGATAACTGATGGAAAGAAATGAGTTTGAATTAGAGTGCCAATGCTTGCTGCGGGGCTTCACACACATTCTCCTCCCTAAACTGTGACCCTCTTTTTAACATCCAGCCCCTCCTCTCAGTTTGTTTATTTCCTGCTACAAGGCCCTTCTAACACCTGAATAATCTCATTTAACTTAATGGTGTCTTATTTAACCTGGTGGCTCCCACTGTGGGTTAACAGAAGAACCCACGTGGAAGAGGGAGGTCATCAGAGACAAGGACAGTGCCCTAGCACACCAAACAGCAGCTGCTTTTCCAAAGAAGACCCTGTTTCACTGGCAGTAGTGAAGAGATGGAGATAAATGCAACTGTGAATTAGTGTACACACTGGGTTGTCAACAATTTCTGATTTCCAGTCAGGACCACTTTTTCCAGGAAAAAATGGCCAATCTGGCATTGACACTAATCAGGTCTCCATCTTTGATCTTCCAAATTTTTTACTGCTTATTTATCTCTTGCACAATTAATGCAAGTTGTTTGTGCCCTTTTATGGCCACCATATGTTGGAAACCTGAGCTCTGACGGGAGACTCAGTCAGTGCTGCACAAGCTGTTGCAGTGTTTGAGTGGAGCTGCTGGAGTTCTGCCAGAGGAGGTTCCTCTGGACCCTTCATGGACTTGCCTCTGTCTGTTTCCCAGACTCAGTAATATTCCTGACAGCTCTAATGATCAGGGAAGACACTTGCACACACACAAGCAAGAGTAGTTCATATAATCCCCATGGATTGTCAGCAATTGAGAGACCGAGCTGGAATCTGATACCGCTAAAGGACTCCAGTGATAAATTTTCCAGGTTTATGTGCTGCTCTGTCCAGTAGTTGTTTGATGTCCAACTCAGAAATAAAAAGCACCATTGTCACCAGAAATTCTTTTGATGAATATCTGAAAAATACTTCTACTAGGATCACTATCTCCTCTGAGATCTCTATTAAAAAAAAACCAAAAACCAACCAAATAAAGTAAGTCAAGTTACTCAGAAAACAAATTAAACTTCTTGTATGTTATTTTGACAAGAAGCCCAGTCAATTCCCAATGTTTATGTAAGTATTCTGTCCTGAAAAAAATCGAGTCTTTGCATCTGGGATATGTAATTTTCTGGCAGGTAACTTGTCTGTTTTCAAGTTGCAGTTCCCGTACAGGTGATTTCAGTAACTCTGCACAGCCACAAATTTCTGAATTAGAGTCTTGGATTCCTTCATGTAACAGGGACTGTAGTCCTGCACAAGTAAAGGCAGCACTAGCTCTGGCTGTCTCTTAGATGCATGACAAAGGTACAGATGGAGCACTGGGCTTGCAGTTTTTAGATATCGGACATCCCTTCTTCCTGTGGATCTCCTTTATGATGCATGCTGGCAAATAAAGGGTAGCCCCTGATTCATTCTTGCTTAAAGAAAAACACTTTTGCTTTGGCTGTTAGCATCAGTAGGCTTGGAGTTCTTGTCCCCTTGTATAAAAAAAAAAACATTATCTAGAACATAATTGTGTAAATAGAAATGGCTTTATTTGATTTTGAGAGCATGGAGATCTCCCAGATCAATGAATGCTACAACGGAGGCAATATTCCCCCTGTAGGGGTAATAGAGGGATGCTGATGATGAGGGCATGGTATGATACGGACTATGACACTGACTGGAAATACCATGTGAGTGCAAATGAAACTCAGATTTCCCCAGTCAACCAAACTACAGGTAGTGAGAAAGAAGTGGCCATAGAGGATGAAACACTAAATACCCAATAACATTTTTTTGTCATGGCATAACTGGGTGCACCCAGAAAATATTGAGAGAAGGCTCCAGGTTGAACAAAAATATCTCTGTTTATTTGCAAATGGAAATTAAAATAATTGTTTGGTCAGTTTGGGGGGGGTGGTGGGGGAGCGGTTTCTGACTTCAGAGTGCCTGTAACTCCAAAACAGAGGAGGGATGGAGGCATCTTCTGCCTTTAACCTGCCTGCCTCGATGGTGAACACGATGAACACTGAAAAACAAGACTATTGCAGCATGAACCAGTTGCCAGCTTGAGGATGGACTTTTCCTTTTTTTAATCTTCTTCCGCACGGGTAATGGGAGAGGTTTCAGCATTGTCATTTTCCTTGGGGAAGAAATAGTTCTTCCTGCTCAGGAAGAAATCTTGAGGAATTGCATGAGTGACACTTATTATCTCTTTTTTTTTTCTTTTAAGCATTGTTATTTCTGTGTCTTTAAGCAGCTTTGCACTGTGGATCACATCTATTTTGAAACCTAGAGACTAAATTTTGTATGAATACCAGTTAGGGAACCTGAATCCTTATCAGAAAGTCTCAAATCCCATTAGTATTGCATTGTGCATAAAATATTCAGAATGAATTACATATATTTGTAGGGCAAAGGAGGTGTAAATTAGTAAACAGGAAAAAAAAATTATGTAGGAAAGCATGGCCTGAAGTGTGTATGTGAGACTTGGGAAGTTATGCATAATGAATAGGTAAGTGTGCTGTTGAAGCTGGATGGTTCTGTAGGTGGATGATGGAAATTGCACAGCACTGAAGTGTAAATAATGAAGAATCACTTATTCACTCTGACCTGCTACTTATGAAACAGAGGAGAATGTGCCAGGAAGAGCCTGACAATAATGCTCAAAATAAGTCTCTACACAAACATGTACAGCTCCCAGCAGCCATTACAAAGGCAGTATGACAATTTGGGAATGGTTTTTTGATGATTCCTTCACCTCTCCTGTCCCCACTCATCATATGGGGTTTTTTGCAAAAAAAAAATTGTATGAGAGCTTCCATTGCAGGGCGTTCAAACACTGAACTTTTCAGTTGCTGGAGGGAAAATTCACATAAAATGTGTGTTCTCTTTGCGTGCAACTGAACACAAGTACATACACAGTCTAATTTATTTATAAAATCTCAGAAATGGGCATGTGCTGCTGCAGATGAATCTAAAAGAACAGCTGGCTCAAGCTACATGTTGTGGATTGAAATACTAATTAATGTTTTTCTAAAGGCTGTATCTCATACTGCAATTCACCCCAGGACTAGGGAAAAAAGATATTCACAGCAAGAGGCTGAGCACTGCCAGTGTTTGTATGCTACTGAAACTTCACTCAAAAGCACCACAAATTTACCCTGAGGTCTTCCTCTGCTTCCACACCTCCTAAATGGCTCTTTGCAATAGACCACAGTGTTTGTATTTGGGGCAAAACAATTGTCAATTCGGAAGCCAGTAGGCAACTAGTGTTTCCTATATCCTGATATTTTATCTACTGCCTCTCTGCTCTGATAATTGCCATGGTGTTGGCAGTGGAGGGACCCTCAGGTAACTCTGCCTAGCAGGAGCATAAAAAATTGTGTTGTCTCCAAGAGGAGCCACATGCTGGGGAGTTCGTCTTCAGACTCTCTTGTTTTGGTAAGTAAAAGTAACCAGATCTTGTGGAATCTGGATAAAATAAATCCTCTACATATTTTTCCAATTACAGAGAACAAGAAAATTCCTTTACTTTCTCTTTGATTTCCACAGATTAACTGGGGGGACTTAGTTGAAGGCCTGGGTCTTTCTCCATTTGAGAGCAGTGTTTTGGTCTTTATTTCAGCCCCTGGCCGCTGAGGCACCAGGACTCCTGCTGTCCTGGCAAGTTGCTCCAAAATAAAATAATGCTGTGGTTTTGGTAGCCTCCTATTAAGCTTTTTATTGCCTCACTGGTGATGTGTCCCTTCCTTGCTGTTTGTGGAGGGAGCTTCGACAGCCTCTCTCTCACTGTGTGTTAATAAGACCACAGGAAGATCTTTCCACAGTACAGAACCCAGAGCTTTGTCCCTGTCTGACATGCTGTCTAAAAAAATTGATGAAGGAATTAAATCTTTCAGGAAGCATCTTAAATATATGTGATATTTGTGTTTGAAGGTGATGTATGTTTGTGTCTGAATATGGAAAACTAGCTCCCGTCCAGTGCATTCAGAATGGATAAACAAGTTGTCATGCATAATTTTAATGGTGAAAATAACTTTCTATGGGCGACAGAATGAGGATAAATGCATTCAATATGAAATCCTGGTTTATATATATGGACGTAGAGGCTATATTTCTCATACATGGTAGTGTAATTTCTAAAGCATTTTTAAGGTTTTTATAGCTCCAAAAAAGAATTCACTAGACCATGTGGAAACTCTTCCCTTCCTTTAAGTGGCTTAATAAATGGGTAAAAGAGGCAGCTGCTGAAGGCAGAAGCCTGACAGGGACAGCAAAAACCCCATGAGAGGCAGCCACTGCCTCCTTTGCCTTCAAGAAGAGGAATTGCTGCTGGTGGTGAGGGTTTTGGCCGTGTGGGGCAGGGCTGCTCTGGTGCGGGGCAGAGGCAGCTCTGCCCCATTCTTCAGTGGGAGCTGTATCAGGAGATGTTCACTGCAAGGAAACAGAAGTTCAGCTCTTTCTGCTCTGTCAAGAAGACTTGCTCCAGTCTTGTCCTGTCCTGACTCATGTGAAGTTGAACCTCTGTGGAGGATGAGAGTCTGTGTTTCTAACGTGACACTCTGATCTCAGCTGAGCTCCTCTGGTGTGGTGGGGGCAGCAAATAAAAGCATGAAAAAGGGGCTAAAATATATTTGGAATCTTCTGCCCTGATGTCAGTGGCCACGATAGCTGCACTGTGGGAGTCCAGAGTGCGGGGAATAATGCCATGCTGAAGGCAGCCTTTTTCTCAATCAAAACACAACAAAAAGGACCAACTCTCAATGTCAGCACTGTAATTTCATTTCTTATGGGTATTCTACTACCTGAAGCAAAAGCCCAGCTCTGCCAGGGGGCTCTTGCATGGTTTTGACTAATATAAACAACAATTCAGATGTGATCCTTCCTTTGCAAGCTGATCCCATAGTGTATTTACCTAAGCCATTCTCTTCTGGGGGTAGCTTGATGACACACTTCAAGCATAAGAATCACTAAACTAGATTTAGTCATGCATACTTGAGTCACAGTCTTCTGTTACTTAATTTAGTACAGGCCATTAAATATTTTTACCTCTGTATTAGGGTCAGGGTAGGAGAACTAATCAAGAGAGATTCACGGAGGCTTTATGTGTCATACAAAGTACTCAAGCTAATCTTCCACACTCAAACTTACTCCTCACCACATGTGACTGAGAGAAAAATACACAGAGGTCACACATTTAATGTATTTACACTTGTATTTACATGTGAGTTTGCTGAGACAAGTGTGCATGTGTGCAAGGGAAATATTAAACATTAAAACCATCTTCATTTCAAAGCAAAGCCTTTCAAGGTGAGAATAAAGACGTTCAAGGTGACAGCCAGAGAAGAGGCACAGAATCCCCAGCCTGGTCTGACCCGAAGATGTTTTGTTGATACACCATGGAAGCATTGAAGTGGCACAAAATACTGCTTAGTTCAGCATGGCTACCTTGGAGCAGGATATGCTTGTTGGGGTTTCAAAGCACATGGTTTATTAATATATTAAGAGATAGTTACACTGCTGGAAACATCCTTGCTACACAGAGGCTCGAAGTAAAAAGACACATTTGGCACAATCATTTTGGAAATCTTAATCTATTTATCCTCTTTAGTATTCATCTTGTTAAACATGTACAGCACTAGATAAATTGGTGCTACTTAAATATTTATCAAATGTCTCCCTGCGTGTTTAAATAACAAGCAGGCAGCCAGTCGTAAACATCAAGGTTTTTTTTATCATTCCTCCAGGATCATCTACATTTCTTCTTTGCCCCTCAAAGGCTCAGCATCACGGTCAGCCCAGTGCCACAGAGCAGGGAGAAGCCGGGCAGGGTCTGACAGGCTGTGCTGAAGAGGTGTGGGAGCAGAGCCCGGACCCCCTCGGGGCTGAGCCCCAGGTCCCTGGCACACCGCAGTGCATCCCCTGCGTGGGGCTGCAGGGCTGGTGCTGTGCTTGGCCTCCTCGCCTGGTTACCCGGTGCTGTGTGGGGCATCACGCAAGCACTTCAGCACATTTTTATTCGGAACAAGTTTTGTTTACCCCCATGATTCCAAATCTCACTGCGGCTTCAAGCTGTTGTATTATCACAACCTTTTTCTGCAAATAAGCTTTAAAAGCCTAGTTTGCATCACTATCAGGAAGCTTAAAAGCAGAATGGAAAGAAGACAACTATTTTAATATGAATTACAAAATCATAGCAACAACCGTGAACACAATCTCATCCCACCCCCCTTTTTTACTGGTGACTGCTACATTTTAGCAGTGCTGAAGTTTGTGCCAGGTGCACGCAAAGAATTGCAATTAGAATTTGCTTCCAGCCACGTTTCACACAGCGCTAGTGCCAGCCAAGCAAAAACATGCATTCCACTGCCAGGCACTAGAAGGGGAAAGCGAAGAAAAGGGTCCTGAGCAGACCAGGGCAGGGTACAGACCTGGGTTCTGACACCAACACTGGATGTCCTACAGGTTCACTGGGCCCAGCACTGTTTGTTTCAACTGCATAAGTGATGACAGGGCCAGAGCACAACCACTGACATCCTGCGCTGCAATAGCATCTTCCCCTGAGGAGCCATGCACTTCACAAGCATCTTTGCTTTGCTTTTACAGACAAGGAAATCAGTGAAAAGAGAGGTTATAATAACTTTCTGCCATATGTATTAAAAGTTGGGGACAAACGAACCAACAAAATCAAACCTCTCTGACTCCTAGTTTTGTGCTATTCTCACAAAACCATATTTAACCCTGCTCTATGTGCAATCAAGGATACTAATTGTGCATTCTTTCCATGGTACACAACAGCACGTTTAGTATCAATGGTTCAGTGACAACATTTGAAGCTGTTTCAAGTAGAGTTTTTGGAGTGCCCAATTCTGTGCCTTCCAAAACTTTCCTCAGTGATACAGATAGAGGAGTGGAGGTTGTCCTTATCAAATATGCAACTGATGCCAATTTCAGAGATGACAAGCATTTTGGAGAAAGAATTATTCAAAATAGTCTTTAGAAACTGGGAAAGTTCTAAATCAAATATATGAAATCAAATGAAGTGAAAAGGAGGAAAAAAATCAAACACACACCCAAAAAAACCCCAACCCCGAATATACATGCCTTACCAGCAGTATTGCATAAGAGATTCTGGATATTGCAGGTACCAATACAAACACTGAGTATGTGCCTACCAAGAAGGCAGATTCATCAGTGCATGAAGAAGAGGCCCTTTATGATGTGGGATGTTGTTAGGTTGCTTTCCTCAGGAAAGGAGCTCTCAACTGGAGTAGCATGTTTACACAGGGGAACTATGTGCTTTAAAGGACACATGCAAATTGGAGAGTGGTCACAAGACAGAAATGACAACATGACTCTTAGGATAGCTTCAAAGAACTGGGCTTTGATCCAGAAACCAGAAGACCAGGGAAAGGACATGATAACATGTTCCAGTGTGTGTTTCAGTATTTCAAACACTGTTACAAAAACAAAAATCAATTATTCCCCAAGTCCACTGAGGGAAGGATGAGCAGAAATTAACCTAATTTTCAGAAAAGAATATTTAGGTTAAATATTAGGAAAATTTTCTTATTATGAACATAATTAAGTGTTGGACCAGACTGCCTGAGGGACACAGTCTGAGGCACTGCCTTCAAGGGAGGTGCTAGAGTGCAAGTTGGACAAGTGCCTCAGGATGCTCTGGGAAGACTTTGCAGCTGGGAGGGGGAACTCGGGACTGTTCCCCCTCTGTTTCTCTACACATGTGGTATTTTTCCTGATGTGAGATCCACTGTCCCAATTAAATGTAATATTCTTGACACTACTATCTGTCTTAATAATGATCTGGTCTTCATAGCAGCTTCTGGAGCAAAAGAGAGAGGCTACAAGTTTGCTCCAACAGATAAAACAACTCAGTTGGTAAGACTGAATAAAAGTGCTGAAAATATTTCAGTCACAAATAAGTTCAAAATAACTTCATACTATGATCAAAGCACTGCTAAATCTGTGCTAAACCTCCTCCTGCCCACCAAGAAGAACTGACATTCTGCAGATTTGAAATACAGCAACTGAGGCAGCCTGGATACAAAGGTTAACCTAGACAGATTAATATGAGCTCTTGCATAAAGCTCTTAATGCTATTCCAAATGCTAATAGTGACTGACATTATAGGGTTTCCTGGAACTGATTTAGAAAGACAAGAACTGTTTGCAATAAAAGTCTGTTTATCTAACAAGAAGAGCAAGAATTCCTTAACTACCCAGCAATTTAACCAATTGTGATCTCATTTAACAGAAAAATCATTTCTAAACATGGCATTTATCTGTCTGATTTCCCAAGACACTGTACTGTACCATACAGTGCTCTTCAAACAGGGCTGCAGAAGCACTGCTGAAATATGTGTTGGCAGAAAGCTGTGAAAAAAGACAAGTTTTATTTTAACCGTTTTGCCAGTCAGTAAAGTGAACTGCAGCAAGTGCAGTGTTTTCCTCAAGGTGAGAAAGAGTGGGACAGACAGAGGGGCTTTAGACCCTCATAGTGAGGGGCTTTAGATCCTCAGTGTCCATCCCCAGGTATGTTGTTCCAAGCCCTGGGATGGACAGCTCCTGGTTAAGCAGGAAATGATCCTCAGTGCTCTTCAGCACACAGGTGCTCTATGGAGATGCTTTTGAAGCTTTTCAGCCATGCACATTTCTCCTTTTTATTTCAGCCAAACACATAACTTTCCCTTTTCTGTTTTTTTTTTTCATTTTAGTGAAGTAACAAATGCGAGACTATTGTGAATCTGGCAAAGGCATAACAGGAATTTTGAGAACCTCGGGGAGCTGAGCCATTTCACTGAGAGTAATCTTAGCTCACAAATAGAACAGCAGTCCCTGGTAGTATTGCAAATCCTGCTTCAGCAGCAAAAATATCTTGGGTTTTTTTTCCCCTCTTAAAGAAAGGGAGAAAATAATATACTTTAAATCTCTAAGTGCCTCTGCCAAGAAGTTTAGACCAGATGATCCTTGAGGTTCCTTCCAACCTGGTATTCTATGATTCTGTAATTTAAGCTTCCAGTTATAAAATACTATCTCCCCATCTCCATCACAGAAGAACCTCAATGTTAAAAAAGAAATTGAGCTTCTCAATAAAAAACAAGAGACAAGATACTTACAGAAAATAAATATCAAAATGACCATAATATAAACAAACTTAGGCTGGAAATTCAACTGGAAGAATTTTTCAAGTTTATGTGGTGTTCTGTGCCATTAAGTACAAAGTAGTAACATTTGATATATACCAGAATTCAAATTTGGCCGACAGCTAAACACACATATATCTCCTCTTGTTGAGTTCATTGTAAACTGTATTCATTCCCATCCCAGGGAATGTTTCCTAGTATTTCTGGGAATTTTCATAGATCCACATAAGCAGGAAATATTTTTGATGTGATCTCTCTGCTCTTTAGCAACTCTTGGGCGGAATTACTATGCACAAGTTTTTATAACATTTTGCTGGGTTTTGCTCTGTGTATTGAGATATTCTGCAATCTACTTAAATCCAATTACAAACCACTGCACTGTGCATGTTTCATAATATGAAACAGCTGCTAAGGAAAGCTCAAAATACATCTCATGTGCACTTTTTAATTATATGCCTTTACTGTACCAACTCTCAGCTCATACAGAATATATAAACTAATACATTTTACTGCAGTGAATTGTGGATTACTTTTTATAGGATGATTGCTTCTACAACTACAGCACAAATTGGGAATTTATTTATTTCCTTACTACAAATAGCAGAGGGTAACAACTACAAATCTGCAAAAGCAAATATTCAGGCCTGTACAGAGGCAAATGCTAGGATGAGCAAGGTGCAACAGAAACAGAGAAAGCTTAACCAAAACATAGTGAAAATTACTATCACTTGGACTATGCCCCTAATTCCCTTGTAGGGCCTTTCTGTGACTGCCTCATCAAATGGGCAGAACGAAATGCAGAGGAATTTAATGAAGTGTCCATTTAATGAGAGAAATGGGAACAGGAGTTTGCAATCTAAGCTCTAAGCTATTAGACCTCAGATCTTCAAATATCTGTAATTCAATGTCCAGGGAATTAAAGAGCAGAAAGACTGCCACAATATGAGTGAGGCTCAGATTTATAGATAAAGCATTAGAATAATAACTAATGCCTTCCAGATTTGTCAAAAGGCCTTTTCTGCCTTAGCAGCTGTGGCGGATTTGCAGGCTTCATATGCTGAAGAGAATATTGCTGCTTTCTAGTTGGAATTGGCACCAAAATCCCGATCTTTATCTGTCATGTCCACTTTGGACCACAGCCTGCCCCAAGAACAGACCCTCTTTTTTAAAACTTCTTTTATTATTTAAAATTTTTTTTCTAATACATAATTCAGAAAAAAAGAGAAAAGCACAGAAGTTCTACCTGGCAAGATTCAAGAATGGTGCTACACTATCATAATATCTTCAGTTTGTCAAAGGAAAAGACTAAATAATCTCATAAAGGTCAAATGGACCAAACAGTGTTGGGCCAAGATGTAGAGGTTAGACTTGAAGACTTACTATCACAACTGAGTGGTACCACACCTAATTCTTTGGTATTGCCTGGTACTGTGGAGCCACTACACTGGTCATCACTATTGCGAGGCTGTTTGAAAGAGTGAAAAATACACTGGAAAATTAAACCAGACTACTGAGATCAAGGCTAAAATTTTAGTCTTTAATAATGAGAGAAGATGTCCATTCAGACATTTCACAGTATACCAAAGCCTACTCTCATCTGAAACCCAGGTACATCTTCCCAGGAGTCTGCCATACCTGCTAGCTTAGCATTGAAACTAGTGTGAGTCTTCCTGGATTTGTCTGTGTTGTGCATATGAACCACATGCAAGGTAATCAGAGCAGTCCTCTCTGGCTTAAAAGAAAAAAACCCTCTAAGTCAAAGAGCTTATGAAACAACACCTGACCGTTCCTTTCTTCACAGGATGCAGTGCAGACTGAAGAGTGCAGGACTTGATGCAGTCCCCTTTATGAAAGCAGGTGATGAGCAAACTTGATTAAAGTTAGTCTTTGTTTTGCTCAGATTATGTGTACAATGTCTCTGTTTTCTGTGTCTGTGTGGGCCTCTATTCCCAGGCCAAAGTGTGCAGACTGCAGCATGTACTCAGGTGAACAAACTACACCCCCAGACTTCACTATTCCTTGAACTGTACCA
The DNA here is from genome assembly GCA_013399875.1 of Gymnorhina tibicen. Classification (NCBI taxonomy): domain Eukaryota; kingdom Metazoa; phylum Chordata; class Aves; order Passeriformes; family Artamidae; genus Gymnorhina; species Gymnorhina tibicen. Next base: position 2,069,508 of record VXAZ01004118.1, on the reverse strand, counting down.
GTCTGGAGACTCGTGTGGACTCATACTTATGGAACCAGAGACTGGACACTTGAGCAAAGAGCAAACAAGCATAACAACGTAGATGCACTCCTGCTGTACTCATCAGCTCGACTGTGAACTCAAGCAGAGAAGGAGGGAAGCTGTAGCCTGCAGCAGGGCAGAACCAAGAGGCACTCTGTGGCTCTTGGAGCATGAGGCTGATTCTTGCTCTGCTGCCTGCACAAATACAGTTGTGTGCTACCTCTTAACTCAGGCTACATTTTAAGATTACAGATTAACTGTAAAGCAACAAACCTCAGGTGTCCTCCAACATATATGTTCATATATTAAATACTTATAATATGAAAATCATCTGATATTCTGACATGCAGAAAGACAAAGGAACAGGGTTAAAGGTCAGCTTTTCTTTTTTATATCTTACATGCTTCAGCAGTAGAAATACTTCACAATTTCTTGGTCTCTTATAGCTTATCAGCAGGAAGATAAAATACAGGAAATAATAAATTAATGAGAACATCAGGGAAAGAAAGACCCAAGCTTCACAAAATTCTGAAAACACCTTCCTCGAAAAAAAATTCATTACATTATAGGGAAAAAAATGTCAATTTGCTTGGATCATGTTATCATAAGGCCTGCAGTCTTGCTCAGCCGTAATGAATGGTTTTGTATCAAACTTGAGAAGACCAAGGAGACAGCTGGAGCTGTGAGTTGGCAAGTGGGAGAAGCTGCACTTCTGTGCTGTGTGATAACAGCTTGTGGGTAGCAGGCTGCTATCCCAACCATTCAGTGGAAATCGGGACCTTGGGATGGGGAAGGACAGAAATGTTTGGGGGATCTTTAAGTGTGGAGCTGAATCTGAGGAAAGAGAGGGAAAAGTTCATCACCTAGACCATAAAACCTCATCAATGATAAAAATTGCTCTCTACTCACACTGTAGGAGCCTTAGGGATCAGATACTCAGCAAATCTCTGTGAAGGGCTTATAAAACCCGGGCCTGTGCTACCCTGCTAATAAATTTACAGCTGAGGTATAGTCTGTATTAGATAAATTGTTACACCTCATACAGTTCATTTGAGGAGACTTGCACTAGGTGTAAAGTTAATAATAGAAACTAGAGCAAAGGGGCCCTGTCAGGTTAATCCTGCGACGTATGTTGTTTATGAGCTCCCTGCAAGATGTTGTAGGTGGTGGTGTCATTCTCCCTGGAAACATAATGAATGGATGCCTTCTTTTCTTGTGTTTTGTTGTGTTACAGATTATTTTATACTGATATTAAAAATAACCTTCTACCAATCTTCTTTACTCACGTCAGACAGAATTTACTACAGAGCAAGCAGACAAAAGAAGGTCACTGCAGCAGCTAAGCTCCTGAGGTAGGATTACATTTTGTGGAAAGCATGGGATAGTCACTCTGTGCTGAAGGGGCTTCTGTTTGTCAGAGGGTCACAAACAGAGATGAAAACTGATCTTTTTTTTCCTGACAAGTGACTATCCAGATCAAAGACTTTGCTTCTGTGGTAGCTTTCATGTGTGTACTTGGTTTGGCTGATTAAATATTTCTGTAGTATTCTGTTCTTACTGACATACAGATACTTTTATTGGATTCAAAGTTTGTGTAAACCACGTATTACAGCATCTCTCACCTCTGCCCAAGCAGTCCATCTCAGGCCCTGGCTCTCAGAAGAAATTTACAAATGCATTCATTAAAAAAACGAAAAATAAGTAAGCCACAAGAGAGAAGAAGTATCTATCAGTTCTCATCTCCGGGTGTCCATGACAGTAGCCTGAGGTGAGGCCACTGTCTGGGCTCATGCTGTCCCACATACAGCTGCTGGCCACTAGCATCATCTGCAATGATGACTTCGTTAGCCAGGACTCAACTTTGTGACTGTGCCTGTGCCTGTGGGAGCCAGCCCAGTTGAAGCCTGTATGTCCCCCACAAGATACCAGTATATCACAGGAAACAGCTGGACTGGTAGCCAGGGCTTAACTGGTCACAAGCAAGGAATTACCAATATTGAAAACAGACGTGTCCCGTGGCAGTACCCTCATTTCTGAAGGGGAAGGCACCAAATCGTGTGTTCAAGTTTGGTAAACAGGAGCATCCTAATTTAACACCTCTTTTTCTATCAGGTGAAATTACACACATGCAGGAGATTTCCAGGACTTCATCTGAAAGCATTTATTTAAAGCCATAAGTTGCTTTCTAACAAACTGAAATGTCCTTGCTGATATGGCCATGTCCTCTATCAGACAACTCAGTTCATACAGTTCCCACAGAAAGAACCTTGGAGATGCTGACCGGGACCTTTTGGCACCTGAGAAATGTAAGGTGCTGAAGCTGGAACTAAAATCTGGAGTGGTAGTTGGCCATTGCTCCCCAACCTGTTACCAAATTCAGAACCAAGCCAGGAACTTGAAAAGAATGTGGAAATGTGGAGAAGAGCATGGAATGAAGTTGCAGAAAATCTTGACTTGCTGGAGCCAAAGACATTTCAATTTTCTTTTGGGTTACTAATTTTGTTCTAGTGTCAAAAAGACATGTGCTTTTCCCATTTTTGTTTCAAGCATTCCTGACTTTGTAGTTTATCAGGATGCCAAGAGTCAAAGCTTGCAAGCAGAAATAAAATATAGAAATGACGGAAAAACAGAGTGAGTCTGTGTGTGTGTGGGGGGGGAGATCATAAAAGAAGCTACATGCTCCAAATACATGCATCATGTAATCCCTGTCATTTTGTATCTTTGTTTGGCTGTAAAATCTGTTATAGCAACTACTACTGGTTTGTTTCCTCAGATGAAAAACAACTAATATAATTTTTAAGTTTCCTGACGAGTTTACATGCAGATCTATCACAGTCACAAGGAAGGGGCACAATGGAGTGTAATGGCAAGACGTGTAGCTGACAAAATATCAACTCTCTGAAGGCATCCTAAAGTGATATAAATCTTCCATTCAAATAAAGGCAATCCTTACTGAAATTATATCCCAAACCGGCATGAATCAAAGGTCTACAATGAAAAGTCACATTGTTTTCTAAGCTTGAGAATTAATGTGAGCAACACTGTCCATTTAATTTTTTTTATTTTTCCTTGGGAGAAAGAAATTAGGCAAATACATGTCAGAGTATAGCACACAGCAGTTGTACTGTTTCCTACCACTCTTATGGATTCCAATAACTCTTTCAACTTTTACATGTTTTGTGTCTAATACAGCAACATGTTCCTCCTCCTTGCTCTAACCCCAGTTCTCTACCCTCACAGAGCCTGCAGAGCCTGGGTGAGCCTGGCTCCAGCCTTGAAGAGTTCATAGCTTGGAGTTTGGGTTGTGAACTCATACAGCCTGTAATCCTTTAAGCCTCGCCTCCCACAGAAGAATTAAGGATGAGGAAGGCTGCAGCTGTGGATGTCAGAGAGGGGAGAAACAGTGACAACGGTGAGCTGAGCAGGAGGAGGGCATGGGCTATGCAGGTAGCTGGTGAGTGCTGCTGGGCAGCACTCACTAATTGGGAGGGCTGGCAGAATCCAAAGGGCTAAGCCAGACCTGAAGGTAAGGGTGGTATTGAGTGGCAGGAGGGAGGGCAGAGCTAGGCAGGGTGCACCGTGGCAGAGAACAGGGAAGGACTCGGGTTGTAACCCACAGGAAGCAGAGCGAGTGGGCAGGCATCGGGCTAAAGGGTAGAGCTGGCAAGAGGGATAGGTAGACTGGTTCGATTTTGGGCTACTGGCAGAATGCTGGATGCTGTCACTCTGACATGTTCTTGGCAAAGGGTGTATGTAAATCACTTTTCTCCATAGCCCTGGAGCAGGGAAGACATTCTGCTCTTCTCCCACACTTCCATGCACCCTTCTCTCCCTAAACAAACATCCAGAGGAAGACTAAACACAATATAAGAGATTTTCTACCTCGTCCTTTTTCTTTTTCGGAGGTGGAACGTTTGGACTTATGATTTTAAATATCTTCAGGCAATACCATGCCTAGCTTGACTCCAACTAATGAAAAAGGCTATTTATCTAATAGACCTTTAATAACAAGCTCTACTTAAAAATCAATTACATGATACAACCATTATAGTTAAGCTCTAAATCTCATGTATCTTCCTGTTATGTGAGGATTTTCCTCTGAGATAACAGAGATGATTGATATACAGCCAGATTTTCAAATGCTCACCACAGAGTACGGGCCAGGTTTTTTTCATCCAGCTGTTCCTATTTCAGATGCTTATAGCAGATTTTTGGAGGCCTTATCACCTGCTGTGCTGTGGTTTGAAAGACTGCTTCCTCATTTATGTGAGCAATTAGGGGTTCAGCTGCCTTGGGAACCTGACCACAGCTCTGAGTGCTGAGATAATTTAAAAGTTTTGGCCATAAAGAACAGAGCTAGAAGACATCCTAATTAAATTTAGCCCAATCGCCCTAATAAGGCACAAAGGACCACAGATAGAAGATGATGCATTCCCTCAAGGAGAAGTCTTCTTCATGCTCTCTGAGCTTGCTATGACTCCACACTGTTTTTACACATTGTGCCTCTCTAATGTGACTGTGTTCCACATGCAGGCAAACCACAGACCAGCACATCCTTCACTGTGCCCACAGGAGTGTGCAGCTAAGCAAGCCCAGGCACAGCTTACATCCAGTGATTTGGATGCAGGGACACAAGGAAAGAGGGAAAGGGCTGCAAACTGGTGCAGTATTTCCCACTTTACAGTTGTCTGCCTCTACCTGATGTGCAGTTAGCAGAGAAGAAACATCAAGGAAAGGTCACCAGCTGCTCAGAGCGGTTTCAGGTCAGACACATGCTTGGGGTTGCCAGCAACGTACCCGGAGGCAGCTGAAGAAGTCATGCTTACATTTACCATCTCACAGTGACAAGCTCTGACATCTTAACTAGGTGCTACTCAGACAACACATTTTCAGTACCTAATACGATATAAATTATCTATTTCAGTCACTTCCAAACCCCTTAGGCAAGTCCTTTATTTCAGGCTAGATCCAATAGCACAGAGAAACTCAGATATGACTGGAAAGCTTTCTTATATTGATAGTAACATCCATGAAAATAAACAGGAGATCTCTCATCCATAGATAATACTAATCATAAAATAGGTGTTGGCTTAGTCTGCTGAAGAAATGGTTCCATTAGTAGTGTTGGTCTTGATTCAGGTTCAATTTTTCTCTGAAAGCTAGCATCTTTTTCCTGTAACTTTAGTTTCATGTCCTTGTTTATGCAGACTACAGACATTTCTCATCCAGAAGTACTGTGGTAGCCTACCATAAATGGTAGAAAACCTGTAACTTGTATAAATTAGTAACCCAAGAGAAATCTGAAAGTCTTTGGCTCCAGCAAGTCAAGATTTTCTGCAGCTTCATTCCACGCTCTTCTCCTCTGCATTCCCACATTTTCTTCAAGTTCCTACAGACTATTCCACCCTTGCAGATATCTATCACTGTAGCCATATGCCTTCACTCTGCATTTTAAGATCAGTCAGTGAGTCACTGAGGTCAGTAAGACTTGGCCTTTCTGGTTTAATCATGAATGGAAGCAAGGGAATCAAAGTCAACAAATTATCTCATTAACAGTGTTGGGCACTCACAACCCATTATTTGGAAGGAATATTCTCATGTATTTAGAATGAGTTTCATCCAAAGCTTAAAACAGGAACTGTAATTCTCTTTTTCAGACCATCTGACTAATTTAACACATTTGTCCATCTGTCAAGGTGTTCTGTTTTCCCCAAGGCTACTGTGTTGTTCCTCTCTGACACATGGCTTAGGGTGCTTATGACAACTATAACAAGAACTTGGACAAGAGCCTTTCTTTGAGCTCTGTACCACTCCATTTTAGGTTGTGCCTTTACATGTCCTCCTGCTGAACAAGCCAAGATTAGCTCTGGTCAGGATAATTGTTCTATGTGAAGCCAGAGTGGCAGCTTCTTGTTTGAGGTACATTGCTGGCAAATGCCCTGAGCTGAAATACAGGTAGACTTCAGCAACACCAAATACCACCTGTGGGAAAACTGTTCAGTGTTTGGCCAGGCTTAAATTAGCAGTGCAGAGTGCTGCCATAGCTCTAGTCTTGATTTGTTCCTGCCTGCAAAAAGAAGACTAACTGCCTTCTCCATCAGTTTTTTTACAGATTTCTAAGGAATCGGCATAACCTTGGATGTTCAGCAAAAATTCTTTCTTTGTCGTGCAATGCATTTGTGATGCTGAATAACAGAGGGTGTAGTAACAGAGGCAAGAGTCATGTTCGTATTTTAATATTGCAATAGAGGAACCACATTAATACACCAAAGTTGCAAATAAAAATCAAAAGCACAAAAAAATCTGCACAAGGCAGAAGTAAAGCACAGCAGGCTTTGAAAGCATTATGTTACTGTATTGCAACCTGTAAGAAAAACACTTCTCATTTTACCAATAAATCACTGGCCTTTGGGAACAGAGAACACTCAGGAATATAGATAATAGCCCTAAAGGAAATGCTAAACCCATCAGGAAATAAGGACACCCCTCGAGAGGAGTAAAACAAGATTTTTTTTTTTCAAAAGCTAATGGGGTAAGTCATCCTGATGGGAAAAGCAAACCCGCCTGACCTCGAACCAACCCCCAGAGGAAATCACCAAGGGGAGATGGCACGGCCACGTCTGGGACGGCGAGGCGGGACGTGCCTCGGCGGAGCCCGGCCAGGGGTCCCGGCGTGGCGGAGCCGCTTCCCGGCCGGGAACAGGGCAGGAGCCAGCCCGGGATGCAACAGGTCGCCGTTGCTGCGCACTCGCGGGGGTGCGGATTCAGCCCAACCCGCTGGGCCGCGTCGGACCGGCCGCAGCACGGAACATCTCCAGCTCCGCTCGCCCAGCACATCCCGCCGGGGTTAAACCCCTCACGCTCCTCCTCTTCCTCCCCCCTCCATCCCGGCCTGTCGGGGTGGTCCTGCAGCCCCGGCCCGGGGCAGAGCCCGCCCTCCATAATCTATGCGCGGGCGGCACCGCCACCACGGCAGCCGCGGCGCTCTGAGGCGGAGCGGAGCGGGCTGTGCTGTGCTGGCCGTGCCCCGCCGCCTCCGGCTCGTTGTCCCTGCTCGACCGGTGAGAGCTGCGGGCGGGGGGGGGTACGTGAGGAGGGGTCCCGGGGCAGTTCCGCCGGGCCCTGGGGAGCAGCAGGCGGGGATGGGGCTTATCCGCCTTCTCCCGCTGCGGGCGGGAGAAGGTCCTGGCCGGGAGAGCGCGGCCCCTTCCCTCGCGGGAGGAGAGGGTCCGCGGGCGGGGGAGGTCCGTGGGAAGCCGGGTGAGGGGGAGCGGGTGGCCGTCGAGGGAGGCGGCTGCCCGGGGGAATAGGCCTGCCCGCGGAAGGGATCCCGGGGGGCTCAGTAGGGGCTGGGGAGAACGACCTGTGGGAGCAGCGGGATGGAGGCGCCCTGAGAGCGCGGGGTGAGACGGGGGCAGAGGGGCGGCCGGTGGGCAGGTCAGTGCCGAGGAGAGCCGGGGAGAGGGGTGGCGGGAGGGA